>JAEOAD010002829.1:0-24291 GCA_036365145.1 Orientallactaga sibirica | reverse complement strand
TCCCCACTTTCCACAGGATAGAGCTTACAAACATGTGTGGCCAAGCCCAGCTGTTTATATTGGTGCTGGGCAATCAAAATTAGGGGGCAAATCAGGCCTTCACAGGAACCATACTTGTACAGCAAGCAATTTCAACAGCTGAGCCATCTCCCCAGCCCATCCTTTCTCCTTTTATTCAGTCTGATACTCCAACCCATGGGAAGGTGCTGCCCAAAATCAGGTGGGTCTTCCCACCACAATTAACTATTTAGGAAATTCCCTCATAGACATGTCCAGAGATTTGTCTCCTAGATGATTCTAGATCCTGTCGAATTGACCATATTAATCATCACAGATACAATTTGACCATCAGATCCTTATAAGTACATAAGAAAACAGCTAGTTCACACGTAGTATATCAGTATTACAATTAAATAGTTCCTATTGATAGACATGTGATTATTTAGATCTACTAAATTTTTTGTGTAAGTACATAAAACATTCATGAGGCAAGGCTTGTATGAGTACATGTAGGCCCCAAATAACACATACCCTTCAAAAGTTTCTCTTCCCATCCTCACACCCTTCACATGATCGCCATGATGGCTCTTAATATTGCTACTCCCTAAAGATGGTCTGACTTTGTCTTCCAGAGAAAACCAACAAATAGAATCATATGATCAACTTTAAAGAGTTATTGAAGGGCTGGAGAGATGGCTTAGTGGTTAAGGCACTTGCCTGCAAACCCTAAGAACTCATGTTCAAATCTCCAGGTCCCACATAGCCAGACACAGTGATATAAGCGTGCAATGTTGCACATGCATGTACCTGGATTTGTTTTAGTTGGGAGATTTTTTTTTATAACTGCTTAGATCTCCATACCTGTTAGAGGTCTATTTAAGTGGTCAATCTCATATTGATTTAATTTAGTTAGGTCATATAAATCAAGGAGATCATCCATTTCTTTCAGATTTTCAAATTTAGTGGAGTATATGTTCTTATAGTATGTCCCTATTAAATTTCTCTGGTTTTTGTTGTAATGGTATTTTTTCATCTCTAATTTTATTAATTTGTGTCCCTTCTCTCTTTCTTTTGGTCAGATTTCTAAGGGTTTATCAATCTTGTTTATCCTTTCAAAGAACCAACTCTTTGTTTCATTGATTCTTTAGATTGTTTTTTTGGTTTCTATTTCATTAATTTCTGCCCTAATCTTTATTATGTCTTCCCATCTACTGATTTTTGGTTTGCCTTGTTCTTCTTTTTCCAAGGCCTTAAGGTGAAGCATTAAGTTGTTTACTTGCGACCTTTCTAATTTCTTAACATAGACACTTAAAGCTACAAATTTCCCTCATAGGACTACCTTCATTTGTGTTCCAAGGGTTTTGTTATGTTGTCTTCTCATTATCATTTGACTCCATGAATTTTTCAGTTTCCTTCTTGAGTGGAATTTTAATTTTTTTTGTTGCTTAAGGTTTTGTTTTTGTTTTTTTAGTTCTTTGTAAATTCTAGATATTAGGCCTCTGTCAGTGGTATATAGCCAGTGAAGAATTTCTCCCATTCTGTGGATAGTCTGTTGGCTCTGATTACAGTATGTTTGTCAGTATAAATCTTTTTAACTTCATAAGGTCACACTAGTTGGAGCTTCTGCATAAGATGGTGGCATAGTGCCAAAGCAGCCTAGGGAGGGAAATAAACAGAAAAACAGCAAAATACACTCTTCTACCAAAAAGTGAAGGTGTATAAGTAATTACCTACCACAACAGAGAAACAGGAGAGACCCAGAGTTTCCAGCAAGTAGGAAACCAGAGAAAATCCTGCCAAGGCTCTGGCAGCCCCAATCCATGTGGCCACCCACTCAGCCTGGTGCAGAGCTGCAGGAGCAGAATCCAGGTGACAGGATTTTCAACTCACACCAGCCTCCTTGCAAGGTCAAGAAACCAAAAGGGGAAGACAGCAGGGACCAGCTGAGCACTCTTGAAAGAGAATACAACAGGAATCAAACTGAGAGCTCTGGTACAACTCCAGGCAGCCTACACAGCCTCCCTTCCCCAACTGCCAGTTCTGCAAACCACCAGAGAACTCATCAATCCCCTGCTGCGTGGCATCAAGCACAGATGATCATAACACCAGATCCAGTGACCCAAGCAGCCTAACCTAGTCCATAGTGCAACAGAGAGGGACCGAGTAGGGCAGTCAGCATAGAATGAGATTGGGAGCCGTCCCATAAAATAAGAGGGCCTACTTACACAAAGCCAGGTACATAGGCCTGCACTGGAAGTACTAATCTCACCTTCCATATCAGGGCAGGGTATGTGTTACATTGGTTTTATATATTCTTGGTTGGCTTTACCATTCTCAAATAAGCTATATTTTGCTATTGACTGTTGTTCCTTTTGACGCTTTCTGACATATAGGACCACTGTCTGTTTCTTCTGTCATTATTGGGGTCAGGGTCTCACTTGGCCCAAGGCTGACCTGGAACCCATTTCAGACCAGAAATCTCAGCCTCCCCGGTGATGGGATTAAGAATGCAGGGCAACTGAAAATAATACACTTAATGCTCATATTCACATATTAATGCTACTCTCACTTCTGGTTAGAGAAGCTTCTCTTTTCAGATGGCGATGACCACTGGGATGACGCAAAAGGCAACATAGTGCTGAGAAGAAGGGATGGAGGAGTACCCAGCACTGAAACACCTCTGTCACACCCTCCAAGGCTCAGGGACCATTGCGGAAGAGGGGGCGAATAGAATGGAAGAGCCAAAGAAAGGGTATGACTTCTTACAATGCAACTGCCCAGACAGAAATTGGCCTCGATATCCATTGTTGGGCCCTGCCTGGTGTGAAGCCGAGTGGTTAGCCCAGCCAATCTTGGCCTACTCCCAGTAAGGCCTAGTCGAGCCTGAGTACCTGTCCTTGACTCAGCACCTAAGCTGAAACTGCCTCCACCCAGCTGCTGCTGACATGATGAAATACTGTTGGCCCTTACAGCTTTCTCTCATCCCCTCTTCCCACCCCCTTCCTCAAAGTATATTGGCCCTTATACCTTTCTCTCATCCCCTCTTCCCACCCCCTTCCTCAAAGCACATAAATATCTCTCCCCTGACAATAAACGGCGAGTTTCGCCTTAGACGTATCTCCGCGACTCAATGTGGTTTTTCTCCCCGGTGTTTTAGTGGGGGGAGGGGTTTGAATCGCCGACACCCGCCTTCTCGCTCAGCCTCGAGAGAAACGGCTGGCCCGGCTCTCTCTCTCTTTTGCTCTACCTGCCGGTGGTGAGGGAAAAAAGCCCCGGCATTTTGGTGCCCAACGTGGGGCACAACAACCACTGCCCCATGTGAGGACGTATGAGGATTCAAAACGGACTACAGACTGCTAACGTGACGAAGAAAAAATTCAAAATTAAGCTGACGAGCTAATCGGACTGCTGACGGGTGTATCCTCATAAGTTATGAGGTAATCTTCATATTTAATATTCTAACCTTTACTTCTATAATCTGTGCTTACTTCAACTTCCTTTCTCTTTCCTTCCATTTCCGGTTTGCCGCCATTTCTAAATGAGTACGTTCATGGCGGACACACCACGTGGACAAACCTAGAGGAGACTTTAAATGTTTTGCCTCCTCATTTAAATAAAAACTCCGTCCCAAACCTCAACATCTCTTGTTCTTTTCTCTTTCCTCTCATTTTTGGGTTTCCGACAGACCGCTTCTGCGGTGCCGCCATTTTTGTCCTGCCCCCTCATTTAAGTGGGGGCGCCATCTTAGAAGCACCACGTGGGCAGACCTAAAAAACAAAACTCACCACGTGGGTAGAAACTCACCACGTGAACAAACCTAAAAAAAAAACTCACCACGTGGGTAGACCTAAAAAGAAAACTCACCACGTGGGCAAACCTGGAGAACTCTCAAAGTGTCCTGCCCCCTCATTGGAGTGGGGGCGCCATCTTAAAAAAAAATTCTACAACATGTTTACATATTTTTTGGGACTTTATACTTATGTTGTACTCATATATATTACTATTAAACAAAACAACCTCCATAGCGCTTGGAACAAAACTTTTGTTTTAGCCCCATGGATTAATTCAGTCCTCCTTGCCTTAATTGCCAACCCTAAAGGCTCTTCCAGGGAAAAGTTCATTTTTGCCCTTAAAAACTGTAAGAAAAAACTAAAACTGACTTTTAAAATCTCTTTTCTCCCAAGGCCGCCACCCAAGCCGCCACCCGGCAGCTATCTTTTCAGCTCTTTTCAGCCCCTAACTACTGCCTAAGGCAAATGTGCTCAAACCCCTGGTGGAGGACAGCTCCTCCATGTAGCTTTCTGTGAATGTAAACTGTGATCAAATACAAACCGAGGTTAACTTTCCTCGCGGGCGTGGAGCACAAGTCACTGGTCCGCCAGGCTCCACCGACATTCCTGCGGGGAGGGGACTGAATGGGACAACTCCGGCCCGGGCCCGAGCACTGCCCCGAGCCTCACTGGCTGTGCCTCGCCCGCACCTCCAGGCGTCACTTTTGGTCACTTTTATCAAAAATAAATAAATAAATAAAAGGCCAACCAAACAACAAGGAGACAAATGGGCGGGCTCCTAACTTGCTTTAAAAATATCTTAGAAATGGGTGGGCAATCCGCCATGAGGCCATGAGACAAGCCACTGCCGTCCCCGCCCCTTTTGCCTCTAGATGCTCCCTTTATGCTCTTAACTAAGTGTCCCGCGGGGCCCAAAGTATTTACTTTAAAAAAAAAAAAAAAAAACAGCTGGGGACATTCATATTGCCCTGCTAGAGGTAAAAAAACCTGTTTTTCAAGTCTATATGGCTATATCCTACACACCATTGTCCCACCCTTCCCTGCCTTCCCATTAACATAAAGATAAAAAGATGACTTAATTGTTAAACACTTGTCTGTAGAGCCTAAGGACCCTGATTCAAGGCTCAATTCTCCAGTACCCATGTAAACAGTGGCTGGAGGCCTGACATGCCCATTCTCTCTCTACCCGCCTACCTCAATTCATACTAAGCCCAACTAACTCAATCGGTAACACAATGTTGGCCTGAGATTAAAGTTTTCTCTGGCAGCTCTGCCCAGCTGGAGGGACAAAATTTTAAAAAAAAACCTAAAAACTATCAGTCTCTAGTTACTACAAAAGTTTAATAATGGCTAATAATAATTAAATTTAAATTTTTCTAATCTCTCCTTACTATGCCTTATACCAATTAACTTATTTGATTTTATTATTATTGTAAATGTTATTATAAATCTATTAAAAGCCAAGGACAAAATATGGTAATTTAAATATATGTCCCCCAATATATTCAATATTTTATTAACTTATACTTTACATCTACAATCACCTTACTAAAGACAATGTCACTGGGGGCCAATTTTAAGGTGTAATAATAATTTAAAATTCCATTGTAAAGATATACAAAGTGTGCCTAACAAAAATTCCTAAACCTTACTGTGACTTAACTACAATAATTTTGCTCTGTGTACTATATGACTAATTAATTTCTTTCTTCTCTCTTATGCTTGGCCCTATAAAGACAGACCAACTTCTTCTGCCAGCATGGAACTTCCCCTAGATCTATAAGCTTCAACATCATGGAAAGCTACTAACTGTCAGCCCTGGATTGACCCTAACAATACATGTCTCATATCTTTTCTTCCTTGATTAATCAGCCTAATGTTTTATTATTATTATTTTAGGTCATTCCAACCCATCTGATCTCCAAGATGCCTTGCCATTTTACAGGTGTCTCCAAAAAAGATTCAAACTGCCTCTCCCTTCAAGATTTTGGGCTCCAGGTTATTCCTTAATACTGTCTCTCCTGTCAAACCCCAACTCCATATTCAAAAATTCTATACTTTGCCTCAACTCCAAAAGGTGCTGAAAGAAATTAATTGGATGAGGCCCTGGCTACCCATAACTACTGAGAAACTGTCCCCTTTATTTGACCTCTTAAAGAGTCTTACTCTCTCCTCTCAGATAACCTTGCCCCCTCATCATAAACAAATTCTACATAAGGTACAATGGGCTATTGATGCTGCTGTCCTAAAGAGGTTTGATCCTAACTTACCTATCTCCCTCTGTATTTTCTCTGGGGAAACATTATACACTGCGCTGTTGGCCCAGGAAGGAGAACCCATCCAATGGATTCACCTCTCCCTTGGTGGAGTCCCCAGAGTTTACTCTATAACTAACCAGATTACAAACTGCATTATAAAGGACAGAGACACCTCTATCCGATTGTTTGACACGGAGCCTCATGTCATTGTCACCCCCTTTAAGGTAACAAACTTCACTTGGCTTCAAAAAAATAACAACAGGGTTGCTATTGTCCTCAAAGGGTTTCTGGGTATAATTAATTGTCACTATGGTCCTTATAAATGGATGAGCTCCTTCTCTAGGTTAAAATAGAGACCCCCCCCAGACTTTTTTTTTATCTAAACCCAACCCTGATTTCCTTACCGTATTCACTGATGGGGGGCGCTTGGGAGCTTCCCTAGTTGTTTACCCTCCCCTAAGGAGGGGAGAAAAGTCTATACCCATAAAGTCTATCTCCCATGACGTCACAGGATCAGCACATGCTGGGAAAAAAACTAAACATGCTATTAGCCATATGCTTCAATGCTTTGCCACCCTTGGATTGCCAGATCAAATCAAAACCGATAATGGTCCCTGCTTCGTAAGCAAAACTTTTATAGATTCCCTCCAAACCTGAAAAATCTCACTTTCCACAGGCATCCCATATAACCCGCGGGGCCAAACCATCATAAAAAGATATCATCAAACTCTCAAATCTCAATTACAAAAACAAAAGGGGGAATCTCTACCCCCACATGACCAACTAAAAAAGGCATTATTAACCCTAAATATTTTAAATTTTTCTAAAGAAGATAGACACTTGTCCCCTTTTCAAAAACATTGGACCTCAGCTGTCACCTACAGCTCCATCTGGGTCAAATGGAGGGACCCATTAACTGGGGCCTGGAAGGGACCAGACCCCCTCCTCACAGCAGGGAGAGGATTTGGATGTGTCTTTCCTCAAGAGGAAAAAAGACCTATTTGGGTACCAGCAAGAAACTTAAAATATTTACCCCAACAAGGGGATGATAATAATCAATTTTCCAGGGAGTGTCACACCCCTGAGAACTATGCCTCTGTTTCTTCCCCAGGAACAACTTAAGGTGTGGATGCTACTAGACCTGAATGAAGCCAGAAAAGCTCCAGAAAGATTTACAAAAGAGGAGTCGGGACTCCTAAGACAACCTGCTGTAGACAAGCTTACATGGCTTTTTATCCCACCTTCTCCCTCCCCTTGGACCCCTCCTTCTTCTTGCTCTTTACCCTACCTTCTCCCTCCCCCTGAACCCCTCCTTCTTCTTATCCTCACTCTCGGGCCCTGTGTAATTAATAAGATTACACAATTCATTCACCAACAGCTTGAGGCAATTAAACTTCATCAGGCCAAGGCACCACAGGTTTACGACTCAAAGACAATGGCTTTTCCACTTACTGGCTATCCACCTAACATCCCTCCCCCGCCCTCCATTGAACCAATGACGGGTAAGTTCTCAGACAGGCTAAGACAACCTAAGACAGGGAGTGGAGTGGTCAACGGGCTAGAGGCGTAGTGCCCAGAGACGGGTAAGGTTCCCAGAGGGGAACAACCTAGGACAGGGACTATGCCATCCACCGTTCTTACAAAAACAAAAGGGGGAGATGTTGGGCCCTGCCCGGTGTGAAGCCGAGTGGTTAGCCCAGCCAATCTTGGCCTACTCCCAGTAAGGCCTAGTCGAGCCTGAGTACCTGCCCTTGACTCAGCACCTAAGCTGAAACTGCCTCCACCCAGCTGCTGCTGACGTGATGAAATACTGTTGGCCCTTACAGCTTTCTCTCATCCCCTCTTCCCACCCCCTTCCTCAAAGTATATTGGCCCTTATACCTTTCTCTCATCCCCCTCTTCCCACCCCCTTCCTCAAAGTATATTGGCCCTTATACCTTTCTCTCATCCCCTCTTCCCACCCCCTTCCTCAAAGCACATAAATATCTCTCCCCTGACAATAAACAGCGAGTTTCGCCTTAGACGTATCTCCGCGACTCAATGTGGTTTTTCTCCCCGGTGTTTTAGTGGGGGGAGGGGTTTGAGTCGCCGACACCCGCCTTCTCGCTCAGCCTCGAGAGAAACGGCTGGCCCGGCTCTCTCTCTCTTTTGCTCTACCTGCCGGTGGTGAGGGAAAAAAGCCCTGGCATTTTGGTGCCCAACGTGGGGCACAACAACCACTGCCCCATGTGAGGACGTATGAGGATTCAAAACGGACTACAGACTGCTAACGTGACGAAGAAAAAATTCAAAATTAAGCTGACGAGCTAATCGGACTGCTGACGGGTGTATCCTCATAAGTTATGAGGTAATCTTCATATTTAATATTCTAACCTTTACTTCTATAATCTGTGCTTACTTCAACTTCCTTTCTCTTTCCTTCCATTTCCGGTTTGCCGCCATTTCTAAACGAGTACGTTCATGGCGGACACACCACGTGGACAAACCTAGAGGAGACTTTAAATGTTTTGCCTCCTCATTTAAATAAAAACTCCGTCCCAAACTTCAACATCTCTTGTTCTTTTCTCTTTCCTCTCATTTTTGGGTTTCCGACAGACCGCTTCTGCGGTGCCGCTTGATCTTTCCTAGACAGTTGCAGCAGTTCAGATGCCTTTTGAAAGGAATGTGATTGAAGACTGAGCCTATGACTGTGCTCATGTCTGTTCTGAACTAATAATGAAGAGTATCCTATAGATCTCATGTATTCATCCAATCTCATTCAAAAGGTTAAATGGAAAGGTTTATAGGTAAGGTAATCGATTCAGAGTAGAGCTGGGAAAATAGTGTGCATATCAGCCTTGTAATGCACACATGAATTTGGGGGAAATGGACATATTGTGCAACTGTAATTTGGGTTGTATAATATGTTAAGTCTTCATTAAGCTATCAATTCCTTTACAAAATTCACTCTGATCCTTACTACTGATGCATGATTTGGATATGTTTAAAACATTGCTCAACTTTAGTATAGAATAATGTAAAGATTTTTATGACCTGTTTTCTTCTGTCTGAACGTAATTTTTATTTCTCAAATACATTAGTAAATTATCAATAAAAAAGTTCCCATATCTTTAACAGTTCCCACTTTGTTCAAAAGTTTAAGTTCAGTGTCTTTTTTGAGACTCAAGCAAACTCTTTACTGTGGCTCATATAATATCAAAGAACAACTTACATACTTTCAATGTACCATGGCACAGAGTAAAAAATCACCAGTCTAAAATAAAAGGCATATTAAGGAAAGATCAGGCCAAATCAAGACAAACCCCAGCAGGGCACATTCTAAATCTTGCATCTCCATGTCCAGCATGTGGCACTCATGTTGAAATCATTTGGGTCCAAAGCACTTGGGTAGCCCAACTCCTCCAACTCTGCTGCCTGTATCACTTATAGCCTCTCTTTCAGGGTAGCTCTACTCCATGCATGCAATTTTCCTCAGCAGATATCCATCCTGTAGAATCTCCAACATCGTGGGGTCTCCATTGATACTTATGGCTCACCTTCACAGCTTCATGCAGTGGCATATCAGGGCCTCCTTTCGGGGATTCTGACTTTGCCACAATTGCCTGGCCTCAGTGGTTCTCAAGCTGTAGGAAAAGATTCCATTACTCCTCTCAATCTTGCATCTTTCATGCCTCCAAAACCAGTACCACATGGATGGCATTGCCAAATTCTGCTGCCAGCTTGGAATGTAGCTTGACTCCCCTGGCGCACATCTGTAGTGGCCCCTGGAAAAACTCATACTTAAATGGTTGTTTTACATCAAGGAACACCTTTAGCTTAAGCTTTCTTCCTTCAAAGTAATTTGGACCTTTATATGGTAGAACCTCTGATGGGTGGCATTTTGCCTACAGGGCACCCTTCCTATTGTCCCAGTGAAGCTCAGGCTTCTCTTTAACAGTGTTGGTTTCATTAACAAGTAGAGCTACTTCCTTAGCACCAGCCTGAATGTTCTCCTGTTTTGACATGTTCTCCACAAACAAATTAGCCCACTATTTTTAAGTTCAGCTTAATTCAAGTTGTTAGGGTAGGATGCAGCCAGGTTCTTCTCCAGCATATAACATGAATTGCCTCTAGGTCAGTTCCTGATAGGGTCCTTATTCCCTTCTGAAGCCTTATAAGCTGGGTCTCCATTGTCTGTATTTCTCTGGGCATTCTGGAATGGCCCATTAAGCTCTGCTTATAGCTTTCTAAAGATTGTCTTGTTTAAAGTTTCAAACTCTTCCATATTTCTCCCACAAATCAACTACAAAGGCCTATAAACCACATAGTCAGGTTTATCATAATAGTAGCCCCATTTCTTGTTACTAATATTCCGTAGTAGTTACAACTACATGAGTGGATGCAACTTCATGGAGAGAGACTTTATTTGGCTCATAGGTTATAGTCCATTTTTTTTTTTTGAGAGAGAGACAGACAGAGAGAGAGGGAGAGGGAGACAGATAGAGAATGGGCGTGCCAACAGTCTCTCAGCTGCTGTGACCGAAATCTAGATGCATGCTCCCCCTTGTGGGCAAGTATGGCATTGCACCTTTGCATCACTTTGCATCTGGCTAAAGGTGGGACCTGGAGATTGGAACTGGGTTCTTAGGCTTACCAGGCAGGCTCCTTAAGTGCTAAGCCATCTCTCCAGCCCAGGTTATAGTCCATCTTGATGAAGAAGGCATGGCTGATCACATGACATCCATAATCAGGAGTCAGAGAATAATGAATACTGCCGCTTAGCTTTCTTTCTTTATTTTATTCAGTCTAAGACCCAGCACATGAAATAATGTCACCCACAGTCAGGTTCTTCCACTTTAGTGAATCTAATCTAGAAAATCCTTCACAGACATTCCCAGAAATTTGTATCCATGGTGATTTTATTATTTTTTTGAAGTATATTTTAATTTATTTGTGAAGAGAGAAAGAGAGATAGCATTGGAGGCCAGGGACTCTTTCCCACTTCTGCATCTAGTTTTTATGTGGGTACTGGGAAATGTAACCTATCAAGTTCTATCAAGTTGGCAACCAGAAATTAACCATCATAGATGGCATAATGACACCATGTGTTTCAGTTGCAGAACACAGAGAAATAAAGCTACAGCTGAACTGGAAGCTTCCTCACTACTGGCTATCTTTTATAGAGCCAGAAGGTTCTATGAAGGCTACTGTGGGAGAAAATTCAACAATAGACCTACCGAGCTGTGGAACCTGTGTGCTCCACAACTGACATGTCAGGACCTGGTACAATAGTGACATGACTGGGGCTGAAGAAATGGCTTAGTGGTTAAGGCATTTGCCTGAGAAGCCAAAGGACCCAAGTTCAATTCCCCAGGACCCACATAAGCCAGATGCACAAGGGGCACATGCATCTGTAGTTCGTTTGCAGTGGCTAGAGGCCCTAGTGTGCCCATTCTCTCTCTGTCTGTCTCTATTCCCTCTCTCTCTCTGCTTGCAAATAAAAAATAAATAAATAAATAAATAAATAAATAAATAAATAAATGAAAATAGTCACATGACTGTCATGGGGGTAACCAAGTACTTTCTGATTTGCTTTGTGGCCCAGTTCATAGGAAGAAATTCATACCTGCTACTGTAAGTTGGTTGAAAGCCAGTTGCCAGGAGCTATTACTGTTGTTTTGCTAAATGGACATGCTGTACCCATCAGACTGTCTTCTAAATGTTATATTCATGGCGATGAATTGATATTGCTGTCAGTTTTGGTCAGAGAAGCTTCTCTTTGCAGGGAGTAGTGGTTATTGCAGAGACTCATAACTGGGAAATGTGAGAATGACAGACTGTTGAGTGCTCAGCCCTAAATATGACATTTATATAACTCTATCCAAGACTTAAGAAACATTGCAAAAGAAGGGCAGATATACTGTAAGAAATGAAGAAAGTGGAAGAGTGCCAGTGAATGCTGTCTTCCAGACACTTCACAGCCACTGTCATTACTGGTGCAAGACCTGCACATGAGTCAAGCCTGTCGATATTTGTCATGGATAGGAGAGGGGCTCATGAGGCTTCACTCTTGAGCTTTTCCTAGTTTACACTTACCAAAGGAGGGAGAGACATTTTCTTCCATGGAACAGCCATTGGTAAATTGCCTAGACGCTGATAAATAACCCCTCACTCACACTCATGCAAGCAATCCTCATTAAACTCAATGGGTCATCTCCCAAATAAAAGACATCAAAGGGCTTTTTGGAAAAAAGAAGTGGTCTGGTTGGAGTAGGAGCAGGACAAGAGAAGGCAATGGGGGTTCATGTATTCAAAATACATTATGTACATGTACAAAATTGTCAAAAATAACTGTTTTTTAAGTGAAACCCTTACTATTTCATTCTGTAAGACCAGCATTACCCTGTTTCCAAAACCATCTAACAGTACAGCAAAAAACCCTATATATCAATATCATTAATGAATATATATGTAAGCTTTCAAATAGATATATTTATATATAAAATATAATATAACATATAATCATTGATGAATATATATGTAATCATTCAAATCCATATATCTAATGTGTGTGTGTGTGTGTGTGTGTGTGTGTGTGTGTGTGTGTGTAAAAACAAGTTCTGGGTATGTGGATTAGTGATTAGAGTTTAATTCCTACCATTGCACAAAATAAACATTGGAAAACCAAAGGAAATTCAACTGCATATCAATATCAAGATCATTTATCATGATCCAGTTGGCTCCATCACATAGATGCAAAGATGGTCCAATATATGCAAGTTAATAAGTTTAATACATCACATCAATAGCATGAAGGGTAAAAGTCATATCATCATCTCAATAGATGCAGGAAATGAATTTTCTAAAATGCAACATCACTTCATTATAAAAGTCCTGAACAAATTGAGTGTAGACAGGTCATCTTAACATAATAAATGGCCTGTTCACAAATTCACAGCCAATGTCATCAAGTAATCCCTCTAAGATCAGGAGCAATACAAGAGTGTCTACTTTCACTGCTTTTATTCAACATTGCATCAGAATGGTTAGCCAGAATGATTAAAAGAAAGTAAGAGACTAAAGATATATAAAGGGAAGAAAAGAAGTCATGTGATCCCTGTGTATAGATGATATCCTGTAGCACTGAAGGTAGCAAATCAAAACTACAGTGAGGCCAGGCATGGTGGCACACACCTTTAATCCCAGCACTTGGGAGGCAGAAGTAGGAGGATCACCATGAGTTCGAGGCCACTCTGAGAATACAGAGTGAATTCCAAGTCAGCCTGAGCTAGCACGAGACCCTACCTCGAAAAACAAACAAACAAACAAAACTACAATGAGGTACTATTTCATCCCAGTTATAATGGTCATTACTTTTAAAATATTTTAATATTTTATTTATTTTTTGAAAGAGAGTGAGGGGAAGAAAATGGGCACACCAGAGCCTCTAGCCACTGCAAATGAACTCCAGGCACATACATCACCTTGTGCATCAGGTTTATGGGGTACTGGGGAGTCAAACCTGGGTCATTTGGCTTTGCAGGCAAGCACCTTCACTGCTAAGCCATCTCTCCATCCTGGTTATTACTTTTTAAAAAATATTGGTGAGGACATGGAGAAGAATGAATACAAATTCTCACTGTGTCATCAGCTTGAAGAACTCTAGTCCTTAAGTTATCATCCAATTATCATATTTTATACTAATGTAAACATGGATTCCTGTGACAGATCAAAAACCCCAAGACTTAACAGAAAATGCTTACATTTCTACCATAATATTTTCTCAACAGGAACAAAGATAGATGGGGAAAGGATGCCATGAGGTATGTGTCACCTCACCCAGTCAAGGATTAGAATGGCTGTGAAGGTGGCCTCTGTGTCAATATTTCCAGGATGAGTAGATGACCTGCTGAAGTCCCCAGGGTCCTCCTCTCATCAGGATAGCGCTTTCATTTTGAATCTGTCATTTTGAAAGAGGGATTTGGTCAGAAGCTGATGGTAATTCAGTTTTGCATGGTCTGTCTTTCATGCCATGAGCCTAGAAGCTCATGTGGAGCAACTCTACTTTCCAGCCAAGTCTGTTGCCCTGGCCAGCTCAGCTTGAATGCCTGCAGGTAGACACTAGGGCAGGACCAGGTTGACAAGAGCAAGCAACAACTGCTAAAATGCTCTCTGGAGACTAGCCAATTACAGGCTGACAACACTTGAACCAACAGCTCTCACTCTCAGTTCCACTCCATGGTCCAGACAAGGTAACCTACTCCCTGGTCTCTCTCAGCTCAGTCCTTTCCACTTGGCATGTGTGTCCATACACACAATACACAAACACACAAATAATTTACATATAAACTAAAAAAAAAAAAGCTAGGTGCTGGTGGTGCATGCCTTTCATCCCAGCACTTGGGAGACACAGGCAGGCGGATAACTGTGAGTTTGAGACCACCCTGAGACTACATAGTGAATTCCAGGTCAGCCTGGGCTACAGAGCGAGACCTTACCTCAAAAAAACAAAACATAAAAATTAAAAATATGCCCTAAACCAGGCATAATGCCAGGTGTGGTGATGCATGACTTTAATCCCAGCATTTGGGAGGTGGAGGCTGGAAGATAAAATCAGTTCAAGTCATCCTGGGTTGCATAAGAGTTTGGGGCCACTCTGGGTTCCATGGCATCCTGTTTCAAAAAAGAAAACTGGGACTGGAGAGATTGCTTAGTGGTTAAGGCACTTGCCTACTAAGCCTAAGGACCCATGTTTGGCTCTCCAAATCCCACGTAAGGCAGATGCACAAAGGTGAGGCAAGCGCAAGGTTGCACATGCCCACTAGGTGGCACAAGTGTCTGGAGTTAGATTGAGTGACTGAGGCTCTAGAATGCCAATTCTCTCTCTCTCTCTCTCTCTCTCCCTCTGTCTGTCTGTCTCTTGCTCTCTCTAAAATAAAAAAAAATAAAAAAAAAAAAAAAAAAAAAAACCTGCCAAAACATCATTAGTCACTAGGGAAATGTAAATTGAGACCTCAATGAGAAGCCAGGACGATGGCTTATGTGCTTAATCTCAGCACTTGGGAGGCAAGGCTTGAGGTTAGCTTGGGCAATGCAGTGAGTTCCAGGCCAACATAGGCTGGAACAGAATAAAAAAAAAACAAACAAACAAAACCCTGCTTCAAGAAACAAAGAACAATAACAAAAACCTCAATAAGCTAGCACTACTTTTCTACAAACTATAAGGTGAATGTGTATAGTAGTTTTATTTGTAACTGGCAAAATTGGAAACAACCCAAGTGTGTGCAGCACATATATGGCTAAATTGTAGAAGATCCATACAGCAGAGTCAACATACAACAACATAAGTATATCTTAAAAGCACTATGGAAGTGAAAGAAACCAGATACAAAGAGCTTAGGATTTCACTTCTATCATATTTCAAAACATGCAAAAGCAGGTCGTAGCTTCTAGGGGCTGGAGATCTAGGAAAAGGCTGACTGCGAAGGGGCCCAACAGCACTTTGTAGAGTACTGGCAAGATTCTAAACCATGATTCTGATTGGGTTTCTTTATACAAAATGACTGTGTATAACATGGACAAACACAATCAAACTGCACACTGAGATGAGTAAATTTTACTGTATGCAAACTGTCCTTCAATAAAACTGATCTTTAAGGTTTATGTAGAGAATGAGATGGGGTGATAACAGTGTGTCATCAATCCTACTGTGTGATCAGAACATCACAGTTGTGTGAAGTAGAAGTGCAGATGTATAAGCATTTTAGCTAGCATTGTGGAGGTAAGTCTATGTATGCTACATGCTGGTTATCTGTAGGTAAGTGAGAAGAAGCAGCTGAGGGCTCTAGTGGATGCCTTTTGGAAATTTGGGAGCCAGCTTTGGGAATGGAATCACAAATGTGTTATTAATTACCATGTGATTTTCAAGCTACATACATATTTTTAAATAATGTAATAAATATAATCCAATATTAATTAAATAAATATCAAGACTATTTTATTTGTTTATTTTTATATTTGAGAGTGACAGACAGACAGAGAAGGAGACACAAAGAGAGGGGAGAGAGTGAGAATGGGTGTACCAGGGCCTCCAATCACTGCAAACGAACTCCAGATGCATGCCTGTAGCAGACAGATTCAGGTTCGCTGAGATGAACTTCCAGACCAGGCACAGTTATGGAGGAAGGGATATTATTTATTGAAGCTTACAGATCCAGGGGAAGTTCCATAAAGGCAGGAAAAGCAGCCTGCTTTCAACAGGGCCAAGCAGAGAGAGAAAAAGCAAACCAGCCACCACAGCACACAGAGCAAAACTACAGCCAAAAGGTCACACAGCACACTTCAGAAACTCCTGCTAGGCACATTTGCATATCTTTACAATGGAATCTCAAACCCACACCATTAACGCCTTAAGACTGGCCCCCAGTGACATTGCCTCTAGCAAGGTGATTGCAGATGCAAACTATAACTAATAAAACACTGAATATATTGGGGGACATATATTCAAACTACCACATTCCACCCTGGCCCCAATATATTTAGCTCCTGGCCCCCAATAGATTTATAACTATCACACATTGTAAATTGTACTCAGTCCAATTTCAAAGGTTCTCACAGTCTTGACCAACTTAAGATAGTGAGTCCTGTAAAATCAAACAAGTTAAATACTTTCAACATGTAAAGGCACAGAGTAAACATTTTTAACTGGTAAAAGGCATAGCAAGGAGAAACTAAAACAATGCAAACTCAACCACCATCAACAGTCATCAAACTTCTGCAGTTCAAGTTCAATATAACCAGAGACTGACAGTCTCCAGGTTTTCCAATTCCTTCCCTCCAGCTGGGCAGAGTCGCCAGGGAAAACTTTCATCCTATGCCAACACTGCACTCCATGGTAGCCCTTTTGCACAGTCCTGGTATATCCAAAACATCTTCAGGTCTCCATGCAAACCACGGTCCATCTTCCAAAGGCTCTTCCAGCCTATTCCTCAGGGACTTCACGCCCTGCCTTCATGCCGCATCTCAGCAGCGGCTCCTGGAACCGTGTGCAACTCATGACCACTCTATGCATTTTTCATGCTTCCAAAACTAATACCAGGTGTGCAGGGCACAGCCACATTCTTAATCCAGGGACAAAATAAATCATAGCCTTGAAAAGCAGGTTCCTTCTCCAGTCAGCTCTTTCCAAGAATTTGCATTTTTAACAGTCTTTCCTCAGGCATCCTCTCCATTGTTTTAATGTAAAGCACCTTCCTTCCACCTTCCTTAAGATTGCTAATGAGTTGACAATAGCAGCTAAACCAGTCTCAATGCCTCTACTTTTAACTTGCTTCAGGTTTTTCAGCTTAAAATCTTAAAATCTCAGTCCGATATCTTTAGCCAAGCACATCAGTCCATTACAAATTTAACTTTGATCAAACTTTCTGGGCCTGGATAGTGGAACGTAGCCATCCCTTATGCCAGTAGCCCAGTTCCAACAAAGTCCTCTGCCGTCTTTCCTTCCCCTTAGGAAGCTCATAAGCCAAGCCTTGAAGTTCAATACTGTCTGCACTTAGCATTCTCAAACTCTCGTCAGAATAGTCCATAAAACTTGGCTTACCACTCCAGAAGGCATCTTCAGTTGCAAGCACCAAGTCCATGCCCATTCCTCCAAAACAAAAGTTCCAAAAGACGAATATCCACACGGTCAGGTTCATCTCACCCCACACTCCTCGGTACCACTTTACTGTAGCAGACAGATTCAGGTTGGCTGAGATGAACTTCCAGACCAGGCACAGTTATGGAAGAAGGGATATTATTTATTGAAGCTTACAGATCCAGGGGAAGTTCCATAAAGGCAGGAAAAGCAGCCTGCTTTCAACAGGGCCAAGCAGAGAGAGCAAAAGCCAACCAGCCACCACAGCACACAGAGCAAAACTACAGCCAAAAGGTCACACAGCACACTTCAGGAACTCCTGCTAGGCACATTTGCATATCTTTACAATGGAATCTCAAACCACACCATTAACACCTTAAGACTGGCCCCCAGTGACATTGCCTCTAGCAAGGTGATTGCAGATGCAAACTATAACTAATAAAACACTGAATATATTGGGGGACATATATTCAAACTACCACAATGCCCCACCTTGTGCATCTGGCTTACATGGGTACTGGGGAATTGAGCCTTAAAACCAGGGTCGTTAGGCTACACAGGCAAGTGCTTTACCACTAAGCCATTTCACTATACCTCAAGACCATTTTTTAAATGTTTATTTATTTATTTACTTGAGAGAGAGGGAGACACAGATAGAGAGAGAGAGAAGACTGGGTGTGCCAGGGCTTCCAGCCACTGCAAATGAACTCCAGATGCTTGAGCTACCTTGTGCATCTGGTTACATGGGTTCTGAGGAATTGAACCTGGGTCCTTAGGCTTTACAGGCAAGCATCTTAACTGCTAAGCCATCTTTCTGGCCCAAGACTGTTTTTTTTTTTTTTAAGTGAAAAAGTTTGTGATCAAAGGCCACCTTGTCTAGTGGATGAAACATGTTTGAAATACTCAAAAACCTCAGACAAACAGAAACTAAAGTTACCTCTGAGACAATGCCTGATTCTTTTGTTTCTCCAATGAAGTAGGGACCTTGCAGGCTGAGGAGACCTTTCTAGCCTAGATGAGAGACCCCCCTACACACCCACACCCACAACTTAGGTGATGCTGGGCCTGTTCTCTCTTTGGTCTTTGGAATATTTAACACAGCCTCATTGGCCACTTTTGTAAGGAGCTACAGCTGCCAGATAAACTGTCCCTGATCTGAAAAGCACATTGTGTTCCATAAGAGAACTAGATGGCATATAGACTGGGGTTGCTCTTAATTTACCTTGTACTCTTCTTGTCGTATGTTATACTTCAATAGTTCTTATTTATTTAATTTGAGAGAGAGAGAATGGGCAGGCCATGGCCTTCAGATGTGTGTTCCCCCTTATAAGGGACGCATGTTCAACATTGCATGTTTATATCACTGTGTCTGTGGGACCTGGAGATTTGAACATGAGTTCTTAGGGTTTGCAGGCAAGTGCCTTAGCCACTAAGCCATCTCTCCAGCCCTTCAATAACTTTTTTTTTTTTTTTTTTTTTTTTTTTTTTCGAGGTAGGGTCTCACTCTGGCTCAGGCTGACCTGGAATTAACTATGTAGTCTCAGGGTGGCCTTGAAATCATGGCGATCCTCCTACCTCTGCCTCCCAAGTGCTAGGATTAAAGGTGTGCCACACCCAGCTAGCTCTTCATTAACTCTTTAAAGTTGATCATATGATTCTATTTGTTGGTTTTCTCTGGAAGACAAAGTCAGACCATCTTTAGAGAGTAGCAATATTAAGAGCCATCATGGTGATCATGTGAAGGGTGGGAGGATGGGAAGAGAAACTTTTGAAGGGTATGTGTTATTTGGGGTCTACATGTACTCGTACAAGCCTTGTCTCATAAATGTTTTATGTACTTACACAAAAAATTTAGTAGATCCAAATAATCACATGTCTTTCAATAGGAACTATTTAATTGTAATACTGATATACTATGTATGAGCTAGCTGTTTTCTTATGTACTTATAAGGATCTGATGGTCAAATTGTATCTGTGATGATTAATATGGTCAATTTGACAGGATCTAGAATCACCTGGGAGACAAATCTCTGGACATGTCTATGAGAGAGTTTCCTAATTAGTTAATTGAGGTGGGAAGACCCACCTGATTTTGGGCAGCACCTTCCCATGGGCTGGAGTATCAGACTGAATAAAAGGAGAAAGGAAGGGCTGGGGAGATGGCTCAGCTGTTGAAATTGCTTGCTGTACAAATATGGCTCCTGTGAGGGCCTGATTTGCCCCTCATTTTGATTGCCCAGCACCAATATAAACGGCTGGGCTTGGCCACACATGTTTGTAAGCTCTATCCTGTGGAAAGTGGGGGAGGACCAGGGAATCATTAGAACTTGTTGACTGAAAAAATTGACAACAGCAGCTTTGGGTTCAGTGAGAGACTCCATCTCAAACAAACAAACAAACAAAAAATAAACAGGCTGATGGACAAAAACAGAAGGATACCCAACATTCTCCTCTGGCCTACATGCATGCACACAGTGCCTATGCATCTGCACACACATGCATACACTGCACATCACATCACACCCCATCCCACACATACTTCACACACACACACACACACACACACACAGGCACATGCAATAAAGGTGGAGAGTGATTGAGGAAGATACTCTATGTTGACTTGGCTTCCATACAGATGCACCTATATCTGCCTTTTCACTTATATACACATATGTACTCACACACATACAAACACATACTGAAATTTTTGTGTGGATGTGGGACCAGGGATTAAACCTAGGGCCTTAGATATGCTAAGCCATCACTCTACAATTGAACTACATACCCAACCCTTCACAAAGACTTTTTAAAGAAAACATTTCTCACATATTTGGAACTTAACACCTAATAGCAATATGAAATTAAAAATTATGCCAGGTGTGGTGATGCACACCTTTAATCTCAGCACTCAGGAGGCCAAGATAGGAGGATTGCTGTGGATTCAAGGCCGGCCTGAGGCTACATAATGAATTCCAGGTCATCCTGGAATAAAAAATAAAAAGTGAGTGAGTCACAATTTAAGCCCCTGTGAAAAAAGAGTAAAGGAGAAATGGAGAGCACTGGAATTTTCTTCCTGTGTCTATTTCATTTTGCTGTACATTATCTGTGCTTCTTAGGCCATGCTTCTTGTCTTACAGATCAACTAGAAAATAACCTTTTTGTGAACATTGGACCAGTAGACAAAGTATTAAATACTTCAATGGTAGGATATTCATCTTTCTATAGCCCCACAGCTCTTTCACCCTCGATTTTTTTTTTGTTTTAAGTTTTGACATCTGGTATTTAATTAAATCAATGGGAACAAAGAAGTAGTGATGCTATGGCAGAGACTAAGGAATAAGTCTTTGATTTGAAGGAAGAGCAGCCTTTGCATTCAGGGTACCTTTGTCACTTCTTTCTGATTAGATTTACTTAGTTATTTCACATTTGGAACAATGTGTTTTTTACCTTTGAAAATCTGGTCAGCAGACTGGTCATCCTCATATTACACAGGAAAGAAAAAAAAAATTAACAAATACCATCAACTTCATAGAACCGTGGCTAGGTGGAATCAAAGCAGATAAGCAGTGTTCCATGGAAGTGAAAGTGTTTGATTTTCTTTAACTTATGCATACCCCCTTAAAGCTTCTCTCACTCTCAGCTGGAGAATCTGTTTTATTTTACAGATAGCAGAGAATACTGGGGATATCCAAGATCCATCAGTATGATAAGAAAAGATAACTGGCAGCCTACCACAAGACTTGCCACCTCTACCATCCCATACTGGGGTTCAAGAGAAACTGCAGAGGAAGCCACAACCCAAGTATTGCTCCCACTGCTAGCCTGACAACCACCTCCAGGGAAATGAAAACAGACACTGTGGTTAATCAAAACATATGAAATTAGAAACCTAGCGGCTACAGAGAACTCAACACTATTGTTGGAGAAGAGAGGGTGGGAAGATTGTAAGAGCCCCTCAGGGAAATGGAAACCAAGGAAGAGGGAATATAAGACTATAATCTATGTAAAAATAATTAAATAAAAATGGGGGAGGAGATATTAATGCCCTAATAATTTCCCTCTACTTTTGTTCCTTCGCTTTCAGTTCCTATGAAGGCAGAGATGAATTGCTGTCACAACAGTGGAAGCCCAACAGGGAATGCAGCTGACATGCTGTGGAAGCCCAGAGTGTTTGAGGTAGGGCATTTTACCTCACCCAGTGGACTAGGGTGGAAGTACTAGAGTTGAGAAAGCAAAAAGAGGACTCAAGTGATAAAAGAAGTCTTGCCTATTGCTTGTCATGACTCCCATTTATCTGAAACTCTTTTGCTGCTGTTGTTGTTACTGTGTTTTTTGAGATGAAGTCTCATGTAGCCCAAGCTGGTCTTGAACTTGCTATATAACTGAGGATGACCTTGAACTTGTCACCACCATGCCTTGTGTGGTGGTTTGATTCAGGTGTCCCCCATAAACTTAGGTGTTCTGAATGCTAGGTTCCCAGCTGATGGACATTTGGGAATTAATGCCTCCTGGAGGCAGTGTATTGTTGGGGGCGGGCTTATGGGTATTGCAGCCATTGTCCCCTTGCTAGTGTTTGGCACACTCTCCTGTTGCTGCTGTCCACCTTATGTTGGCCAGGGATGTCCACCCTCTGCTCGTGCCAATATTTTTGCTGCGATCATGGAGCTTCCCCCTTGAAACTGTAAGCCAAAATAAACCTCTTTCCCCAGCCCCCCACATGCTGTTCTTGGTTGGGTGATTTCTACCAGCAATGCAAACCTGATGGCAACACCTTGTTTACGGGGTCCTGGAGAGTGAACACTGGGCTTGTGCATGTAAGCAAGCACTCTACCAACTGAGTTATATCCCAGCCCATGTGGTTAAGTATTTACTATTTATTTATTTATTTATTTATTTATTTATTTATTTATTTAAGAAAGGCAGATGGAGAAAGAGAATGGGCATGCCAGGGCCTCTAGCCACTGCAAATGAACTCCAGAAGCACATGCCAACTTGTGTATCTGGCTTTACGTGGGTACTGGGGAATCGAACCCAGGTCCTTAGGCTTTTCAAGCAAGCATTTTAACTGCTGATTCATATCTCCAGCTCCCTGGTGTGGTTAGGTTTTGATACCTGTTTTCTATGGAAATTCTTCCAGCCATAGCTTTTTACATTTTTTTGTAGGAGGGGGGGGCATAAAAATTTTGAGTCATCTTAAAGGACAAGGGTTCAGAAACATTTCGTTGTTGAAGTGATCCAAACCCATGCTTGCCATTTCTTCATCAAAATCCCATTTGTTGCTCTTGTCTGGCAGTGGATATTGCTGGTGAGGATGGGAGGTATAAGTGAGCAGAAAGGGGTCTTGCTGTGGTGAATGGCAGGTGAGGGAAGGCATGTAGCTGTTGAAATCCACAGGCACCTTTTCTATGTAAAGATCATTCCCTGGACTTGGCCACAGTGGGAGGCAGCTGGCTTTGGCTGCAGGTGGTTCCCATGGGATCTTCTGGGGAAAGGGCTTCAAGGAATTCTGGGAAGGAAAGAAGTCACAGGGCCAGTTGATCAGTGGAAAAGGATAATTGGGACAACAGTTGTCATCGAGAGGGTTTCTCCCTAAAGCAGCATTTTTATCCCAGGCTTGAAGATTGTCGTGGTCTGAGTAGACTCCAGGGGCCAGAGGATGGAACTGGTCTCCTCCACTGTTGTAGATCCTACTGCTGGGCCATGTGCATTTTTCATAAATCTTAGTGGAGTCCAAGATGGAAGCTGCATCTGCCAGATTGGTGGTTCCCCCTGAATCATAACTCTTGGAAAAGGATAAGCAATTATTCAGTGAGGTCTGCTGGGGAGTGTGAGCTATCAAAGGTCTACTGTAACTACCAGGCAGTTGGATACCTTCCTGGAATGACCAAGTTAAAGGTAAACTCCCTTGATGCTGCGTGCCACCTGCAAGAGCCTGGAAGGAAAAGGAATACTTTTGTTAATAAGTTAAGCATTCACAAGTTCCTCTGCAGGTAAGCACTTCATCAAATTTTCCTCATTCCTTGAATACTTCAACTGCACATTGGAGAGGCTGACCCCACTTCAGCTTTCCAATCTGTGAAAAGCTGAATTCATTCTGTGGACACACAAGTGTATTTTAACATGCTTCATGCTCATACACCAATATGATATCCTAACTGCCTTGTAGAGAAACCCGCAAAAGCAATTTAAGAAGAAATAAGTTACAGCTTCAATGATGTATACTAGGCCCAGCACAACTCTCAGGGATCTCCTTCTCAGGGTCCCACAGCCTTTACATCCTTCCTCCACCACCAAGGTGACCATCCTTTACAGAATTTTTTTTTATTTTGAAACAGGATCTTACTATGTAGCCAAGGCTGGTCTCAAACTCTGAATTCTGAGTGTTGGTCTGCATCACAACTGTGTTGGGCTTGTAGGGGAATTTTGAGAGACAAATAAAAGCTTTGGGCGAATACTTCATGCAGTTCATTTGATTAATTCTGGTTCTATCAGAAGCACATGCAGAATGCCTTTTTCAATTTTTCAGTTATGTAGGCTAACATGATTCTACAGTTACACGGGACTGATGGCTGCTGCAAAGATGGTAGTCTAATAGAAGATAGCAATATTAAAACAAACTTGGGGCTGG
>JAEOAD010001772.1:0-25572 GCA_036365145.1 Orientallactaga sibirica | reverse complement strand
TGGCCCTCAACAGACCACATGGCAAAAGAAGTGAGCCACACACCTTGAGTTTTTCTCACTAGGGTGGCGGTGTATGACGAATGAAATCCATAAGAAGGGGGCAGCCTAAGACAGAGCACCGTTGCATGTGATGATCCCCTGGGGCCTGGAGGTTTCAACAATGGCTTGGCAAGAAACCATGCCTCAGGTTGCCAATAATAAAAACAAAAAGGATGTGTATGGCACAATGTAGGTCTGGCTAGCCAGTTGCATGGCAAGAAAAAAAAACAGGAAAGGCTTCTGTGAACTGTGGCATCCTGCAAGACCTGGCATGACAACAGCGGCTACAGCCCCATGCTCGTGATGATCTGTCCAGAGACAGGCTGTCATTAGTCACAAAGGGGACCAGCCCATACAAGAAGTTAGCCAGCCAAGACCCTTTAAAACCCACTACACTTTTTGAATAAGCGAGTTTGCTGCAGCTTGCCCTCTGCCTGCTTTCACGCTCCACGGAGTCTGTGTTGTATTTGTGCTTCTCACCCCCAACTTCGGCAGAGACCCTGCCCGTCCCTCCTAGGCTAGCCCTAGAGGGACCCACAACATACATACATATATATGTGCCACACACATATATATATTGCTTTCTATGTCTGACAATCAGGGGTACCTGCCAAAGCTGTGCAACAATTAAAACATTATCAAAACTGGGCATGAGTGGTGCCTTTAATCTAGCACTTGGGAGGCAGAGGTAGGAGGAGTTTGAAGTACACCCTGAAACTGAGGGTACAGGTCACCCTGGGCTAGAGTGAGACCCTACCTCAAAAGAAGCAAACATTATCAAATGGACAGGATAAGGTTCTGAGATGAACTTCAGACCAGGCACAGTTATGGGAGGAAGGGATATTATTTATCAAAGTCATAGACCAGGGAAGTTCCATAATGGAAGAAAACAGGCCTGCTCTTCACAGGGCCAGGCAAGAGAGAAAGCCAACCAGCCACCACAGCACACAGAGCGCAAAAACTAAATGCCAAAAGGTCACACAGCACACTTCAGGAAACTCCCATTGGGCACACTTTGAATATCTTTACAATGGAATCTCAAACCATCACTACACCTTTAAGACTGGGGCTCCCAGTGACCTTGCTCTAGCAAGGTGATTGCAGATGCAAACTATAACTAGTAAAACACTGAATATATTGGGGGACATATATTCAAACTACCACATTCTGCCCCTGGCCCCAATATTTAGCCCTGGTCCCCAATAGATTTATAACTATCACACATTGTAAATTGTATTCAGTCCACTTCAAAGGTTCTCACAGTCTTGACCAACTTAAGATAGTGAGTCCTGTAAAATCAAACAAGTTAAATACTTTCAACATGTAAAGGCACAGAATAAAACATTTTAACTGGGTATAAGGTACAGCAAGAGAGACTAAAACAATGCAAACTCAACCACCACATCAGCAGTCAAACTTCTGCAGTTCAAGTTTATTATAACCAGGACTACCAGTCTCCAGGTTTACCAATTCCGCCCCTCCAGCTGGGCAGAGTAGCCAGGGAAAACTTTATCTCAGTGCCAACACCGAACTGCATGGTGTCCTTTGCACAGTCCTGGTATATCCAAAAACACTTCAGGTCTCCATGAAAACCACGGTCCATCTTCCAAAGGCTCTTTTCAGCCTATTCCTGAGGGTCTTCATGCCCCTGCTCATGCCACATCTCAGCAGCTGCTCCTGAACCGTGTGCAACACATGACCACCCATGCATTTTTCATGTTTCCAAACTAATACCTGTGTGTGCAGGACACAGCCATATTCTTAATCCAGGGACAAAATAAACCACAGCCTTTGAAAAGCAGGTTCCTTCTCCAGTCAGTTTTCAAAGAGTTTGCATTTCTAACAGTCTTCCTCAGGCATCCCTCTCCATTGTTTTAATGGGCCATCAAGTCAGGCCACCTTCTTTCCACCTGCCTTAAGATTGCTAATGCAGACAATAGCAGCCAAACTAGTCTCAGTGCCTGTTATTTTGAGTTGTTTGAGGTTTTCCAACTTAAAATCTTAAAATCTCAGTCCAATATCTTAGCCAAGCACATCAGTCCATTACAAATTTAACCTTGATCAAACTTTTCTTGGCCTGGATAGTGGAACGTAGCCATCCTTTATGCCAGTAGCCCAGTTCCAACAAAGTCCTCTGCAGTCTTTTCCTTCCCTTCCCTTAGAAAGCCTATAAGCCAGCCTCCCGAAGTTCCCGACAGGACCAAGCAGAGAGAGAAAAGCCAACCAGCCACCACAGCACACAGAGCAAAACTACAGCCAAAAGGTCACACAGCACACTTCAGGAACTCCTGCTAGGCACATTTGCATATCTTTACAATGGAATCTCAAACCCACACCTTAAGACCAGCCCCCCAGTGACCTTATATTGGGGACATATATTCAAACTACCACATTCCGCCCTGGCCCCAATATATTTAGCTCCTGGCCCCCAATAGATTTATAACTATCACACATTGTAAATTGTACTCAGTCCAATTTCAAAGGTTCTCACAGTCTTGATCAACTTAAGATAGTGAGTCTGTAAAATCAAACAAGTTAAATACTTTCAACATGTAAAGGCACAGAGTAAACATTTTAACTGTATAAGGCATATCAAGGAGAAACTAGAACAATGCAAACTCAACCACCATCAGCAGTCATCAAACTTCTGCAGTTCAAGTTCAATATAACCAGAGACTGACAGTCTCAGGTTTTCCAATTCTGCCCCTCCAGCTGGGCAGAGTCGCCAGGGAAAACTTTCATCCCATGCCAACACTGCACTCCATGGTAGCCCTTTTGCACAGTCCTGGTATATCCAAAACATCTTCAGGTCTCCATGCAAACCACGGTCCATCTTCAAAAGCTCTTCCAGCCTATTCCTGAGGGTCTTCATGCCCTGCCTCATGCCACATCTCAGCAGTAGCTCCTGGAACTGTGTGCAACTCATGACCATTCTATGCATTTTTCATATTTCCAAAACTAATACCAGGTGTGCAGGACACAGCCATATTCTTAATCCAGGGACAAAATAAACCATAGCCTTGAAAAGCAGGTTCCTTCTCCAGTCAGCTCTTTCCAAGAATTTGCATTTTTAACAGTCTTTCCTCAGGCATCCTCTCCATTGTTTTAATGTAAATGCAGTCTGGCCACCTTCCTTCCACCTTCCTTAAGATTGCTAATGTGTTGACAATAGCACCTAAACCAGCCTCAATGCCTCTAATTTTATCTTGCTTCAGATTTTTCAACTTAAAATCTTAAAATCTCAGTCCGATATCTTTAGCCAAGCACATCAGTCCATTACAAATTTAACCTTGATCAAACACTCTGGGCCTGGATAGCAGAACGTAGCCATCCCTTATGCCAGTAGCCCAGTTCCAACAAAGTCCTCTGCAGTCTTTCCTTCCCCTTAGAAATCTCATAAGCCAAGCCTCGAAGTTCAATACTATCTGCACTTAGCATTCTCAAACTCTCATCAGAATAGTCCATAAAACTTGGCTTACCACTCCAGAAGGCATCTTCAGTTGCAAGCACCAAGTCCATGCCCATTCCTCCAAAACAAAGGTTCCAAAAGATGAACATCCACATGGTCTGGTTCAACTCACCCCACACTCCTCGGTACCACTTTACTGTTGCAGACAGCTTCAGGTTCCCTGAGATGAACTTCCAGACCAGGCACAGTTATGGAGGAAGGGATATTATTTATTGAAGCTTACAGATCCAGGGGAAGTTCCATAAAGGCAGGAGAAGCAGCCTGCTCTCCGACAGGACCAAGCAGAGAGAGAGAAAGCCAACCAGCCACCACAGCACACAGAGCAAAACTACAGCCAAAAGGTCACACAGCACACTTCAGGAACTCCTGCTAGGCACATTTGCATATCTTTACAATGGAATCTCAAACCCACACCTTAAGACCAGCCCCCAGTGACCTTGCCTCTAGCAAGGTGATTGCAGATGCAAACTATAAAGTAATAAAACATTGAATATATTGGGGGACATATATTCAAACTACCACAGGGGCACATGCATCTGGAGTTTGTTTGCAGCAGCTGGATGCCCTGCGTGCTCATTCTCAATCTCTCCCCCCCTTACTCTGTCAAATAATAAGTAAATAAAAAGAAAAAAGAAAGAAAATGCATATCACACCAGGAAAGCCAGTGGCTTGAGAAGGTGTCTGGGAAGATATGAAGTCTTACAGGATCAAGTCCCTCAGGGAAAGCTCTGATGCTCTGCACAGCAGGAGGGAGGGAGGTGCTGCAAACACATGGCTTTCATTGCAAGCAGACAGCAACATGTAGTTGATCAGGGTGGGTCCCCAACATTCATTCTTCCTGTTAGGCAAGCTAATTCCCATAAGACTCCCTTTAAGAATAACTGAAGGGGGGCAGGAGAGACTGCTTGGTGGTTAAGGCATCTGCCTGCTAAGCCTAAGAACACCTGTTTGATTCTCCAGGTCCCATGTTTAGCCAGACCTAAAGTGATGCAAGGACGCAATGCCATACTTGTCCACAAGGGGGTGCACACATCTGGAGTTTGTTCAGAGTGGCTGAGAGTCTGCTGCCCTGCCCATTTCTCCCTCTCCCTTTCCCTCTCTCCCTCTCTCTCTCTCTCTCTGGTTTTTCAGGTACGGTCTCACTCTAGCTCAAGCTGACCTGGAATTCACTATGTCATCTCAAGGTGGCCTCAAACACATGGCAATCCTCCTACCTCTGTCTCCCAAGTGCTGGGATTAAAGGCGTATGCCACCATGCCTGGCTGGCATGCCCTTTCTCTTTCTCTCTCTCTCTCATTCTGTCTCCAAAAAAACAAATAACTAAAGGGGCCAGGATATGGTGGTGCATGCCTTCAATCCCAGCAATAGGTAGGTAAGGCAGAGGTAGGAGGATGGCTGTGAGTTTGAGACCATCCTTGGACTATAGAGTGAGTGCCAGGTCAACCTGGGCTAGAATAAGACCCTAACTCAAAACCAAACAACCCACAACAAAACAAGAATAAGGAATGGGAAGAGACATAAAGGGAGAACAATATTCAAAGATGCCCTTGCCCCTTCTAACACCAGTTGGAAAATTAAGCAAATTCATGTTTATGTAAGATAAAAACATTTAGGACTACTGAGGCAGTTTAGGATGAATGAACCCCCAAAAGTGAAAAGCAGGAATGTCCTCAAGCCTGCGCTAGCAGTCCCCAGGTTACTACAGACCAGAGAAGTCTTCTACTTAGCTCTTGCCTACAGGAGCTCTCCAGATCATAAACAACTTGTGTCCCTCCCTGTAGCCCTTTCCTAGAATTGCGATTCCAGGAAAGCTTACATTTGGTAGCGGCATTGTGGATACTCAGCCCCCAAACTTGGCATCATGGCAGGTTAGCTCAGCCCCATTCGAAATCCATCAGTGACCCCAATTTGGGTCACTAGACAGGCTTAACCCCCTAAACCTTCCATATGACAGGAGCTCTCCATACTTTCTCAACGTTCCTTGTCATAGGTGCAAAAGCATTCATCAGATATAAACAGCTTCCTCATTCTATTGCCATACTCAGATGGGTACACACACATAACATTGACAATATGCACACACATATCAACACTGTGAATTCTCAGTCTTGTGCTTACCTTTCAATTACTCACACACAATCACTGGGAGGAAGCCACTAATCCTGGGTTTTATCCCGAGTTGTGGCCCCTAGAATGAGTGGAACTACTAACCCTGCTGAGAGTGACAGTGTTAAGCCAAAACTTAGTGCTGCCACTGCTCACAATTCCACAAAAATCCAAGCAGGTGAACCTATCAGTTTACCTGGTTGACTTGGAGAACACAAGTGGGATGTGATTTACAGGAGTGACCACAAATCAGCTACATTACTAAAAGGGATGATAGGAAGACTGGACCATGCCATCTACTTAGCAGCCCAGGGAGGCAGGAAGGAGTAATGGATACAACTCCAGGGAAGGGGACTGTGATCCTCCCCCTCCTTTTGCCAGGCGGTGTCAGTAATAGCTCCATTACCAATTCCATAGACCTGGTTATCTATCACTGCATGGCTCTGCTCCATTTTTTTTTTTTTTTTTTTTTTTTTTTTTTTTTGGTGAATGGAGATAGGGTTTCACTCTAGTTCAAGCTGACCTGGAACTCAGTATGTAATCTCAGGGTGGCCTCGAACTCACAGTGATCCTCCTAGTTCTGCCTCCCAAGTGCTGATTAAAGGTGTGCACCTCCACACCTGGCTTTGATTAGTGTTTTTTTTTAAATTTACTTATTTATTTAACAGAGAAACAAGGAGAGAGGGAATAGGTGCACCAGGGCCTCCAATCGCTGCAAACCAACTCCAGATGAATGCTCCCCCTGGGCATCTGGTTAACATGAGTCCTGGGGAATCTAACCTGGGTCCTCAGGTTTTGCAAGCAAGCACCTTAACCACTAAGCAATCCCTCCAGACCTCTGCTCAATTACTTTGACAGGCCTACTAGGAGAAGGCATGCTCTACTGGCATCAAGTTATATCTGGAGGAAAACGCCCTCCCTACCACATTTTTTTTTCTTCCTGGTAGGGTCTCCCTCTAGCCCAGGGTGACCTGGAATTCCTTATACACTGTGCAGTCTTAGGTTGACCTTGAACTCACAGTGATCCTCCCACCTCAGCCTTCTGAGAGCTGGGATTAAAGGTGTGTGCCACCAACCACGCCCAGCCCTACCTCATTCTTGAATGTATTTGTGATCTATGTATAGCAAACTAACTTTAATTTTTTTTTAAAGTTATTGGGGGCTGGAGAGATGGCTTAGCAGTTAAGACACATGCCTGCGAAGCCTAAGGACCCTGGTTCAATTCTCCAGGCCCCATGTAAACCAGATGCACATGGTGGCGGATGCATCTGGAGTTCGTTTTCAGTGGCTAGAGGTCCTGGTGGGCTCATTCTCTCTCTTTTTCTCTCCCTCTAATAATAAAGTAAAATATTGGGCTGGAGAGATAGCTTAGCATTTAAGGCACTTGCCTGCAAAGCCTACGGACCCAGGTTCAATTCCCCAGTAACCACATAGAACCAGATGCACATGGTGGCATGCACATCTGGGGTTTATTTGCAGTGGCTTGAGGCACTGTTGCACCCATTCTGTCTTACTGCCTCTTTCTCTAATAAGTAAAAATAAAATTTTTAAATATTTTAAAAATTTTTTAAAAATGTTATACACTTTTGCTTCAGTTATCTGTTTCCTTATATGTAAGCCTGTCCAGTATCCTTATAAATAACCCTATAGTTCCATTATGAATCTTTTTTTTCAGTTTTCTGAGGTCAGCTTAGGCTGCTGAAGAATTTGGGGGAGTTCTTCTCCTGAGGCCCACACCTGACTCTCCTCAGTCATCTTTCCATTCTCCTAATGCAGACTCACTAATTACATTCAGCTGTATTAAGAATCCTGGCTGCATCTGAGTGTAAGGACTCTGAAGGGCAAAGCTGGGGACACTGATATGTGTTCCCACTGCCAGTGACATTTTCAATATAAGTCACATTTTGGCATTAGCCATCTGATATGTTACTAAGACAAGGCAATTTAGTTTATGATCCTGGAATAGATCTGGGAAGGGGTCAATTAGGCATTCACCCTAACCTGGGCACTAACATGACAGGAACTCCTTGAACTTGCTTTTCCCTCTTCTCTTAATGCAGTTTCTCCAGGCCCTCCATGGTGGGCTGTCCAGCCACCATCTTCAAGCCGAGTGTGGTGGTGCACACCTTTAATCCCAGCACTCGGGAGGCAGAGGTACGAGGATCGCCGTGAGCTCAAGGCCACCCTGAGACTACAGAGTGAATTTCAGGTCAGCCTGGTCTAGAGGGAGACCCTACCCTCGAAAAACAAAAAACAAACAAACAAAAAAACCGAGCCAGGAGTGATGGCGCATGCCTTTAATCCTAGCTCTCATGAGGCAGGGATAGAAGGAAAACAGTGATTTCAAGGCCACCCTGGGACTACATAGTGAATGCCAGGTCAGCCTGAGCTAGAGTGAAACCCTACCTTGAGAAAACCATATTATATATTATATATTATATATTATATATTATATATTATATATTATATATTATATATTATATATTATATATTATATATTATATATTATATATTATATATTATATATTATATATATTTTCCATGCTGGAAAAATGGCTTAGTGGTTAAGGCACTTGCCTGCAAAACCCAAGGACCCAAGTTAGATTCCCCAGGACCCAAGTAAGCCAGATGCACAAGTTGGCACATATGTCTGGAGTTTGTTTGCAGTGGCTGGAGACCCTGGCACTCCCATTTTCTCTTTCTCTCTCTTTCTCTCTGTCAAATAAGTAAAATAGAATAAAATATTTAAAATAATAAACTATTTGATCTCACCCAGCTTTTCCATATACATTTGAATGTCATTAGTTAGTTGTTAACTGTTGACCCCAGGCAGAGGCACAATAGACCACGTTATGGAGAACATATGGCTCGTTCATGGTAAGAAGTGTGTAGAAGTTTCTGACGTATAGACAGTCCCCAGAGACCAAAACCTCAGCATTGGGATAGCAATGTAAATAATGGGGTAAACCCCTCATGACATTAGGGAGTATTTGTGAGTAAAAAAATGGAATAAGGGTCTGGAGGGATGGCTTAGTGCATAAGCCGCTTGCCTGCAAAGCCAAAGGACCTTGGTTTGATTCCGCGGGACCCACATAAAGCCAGATGCACAAGGTGGTGCATGCATCTGGAGTTCGTTTGCAGTGGCTGGAGGCCCTGGTGCACCCACTGCCTCTCTCTCCCTCTTTCTCTCTGTCAAATAAATAAATAAAAATAAAATATCTTAAAAATATACAATGATGGGCTGGAGAGATGGCTTAGCAGTGAAGCCTAAGGACCCCCGTTCAATTCTCCAGGTCCCACCTAAGCCAGATGCACACAGTGACACATGCGTCTGGAGTTTGTTTGCAGTGGCTAGAGACCCTGCCATGCCCATTCTTGCTCTCTGCCTCTTTCTCTAATAAATAAAATAAAAGTGTGCTTTGTATGTATATATTTTAAATGCACAATGAGGTTGTCATCACATATCTCATCCTTGAGAGGACATCTATGACCAGAAAATTAAGCCCATACAGGTGAGTGCTGCCATGACCCCTGAAGATCCTCTCACCTTCATTCTTCCCTTAAGGAGGAGAGCAAGTGACCCTTCCCTTACGAACTTACCATGCCCAATAAATGTCAGCTGCCATAGGATGGCAAGCATTAAACAAAGAAGTCACAGCATGCCAGACACCCTGTGCTGCCCCCAGAAGGGGCCCCACAGTTGCAACCCATTTCGCCAGTTTGGGCCTATGGCTGCTCATTTCAGCACTTTTGGAAAGAGAGTCTCATGACCTGCAGGGGTTCAGTACGCCATCTGAACACTCCTTCTTCAGTGGGCTCCTCCAGGTTGTGACCACACGTGGCACACAATACAAGGAGAGAAGCACATGCTTCCAGGAAATGCCACCTGAGAAACACTTCTCCAACAAGGCACCCAAGTGTATGACCTACCCCAAGAAGAGTTCTCTTTCCAGAATTTACTATCTGAAAAAATGTTCTCTATGGAGGCACCCCAGTGTGTGAGCAACCCCAAGAACAGTTTGTTTCTACTGAATTCATCATCTGATAACCCTTCTCTGGAAAGAACCCCAATCACCCATAAGAGCAGCTTGTTCCCCCAGAATACAGCCTATGAAAACAACTTCCCCAAGGAGTGATCACTATAGACACAAATGATGACAGCTCATTCACTGGGATTCCATAGCCTGAACAAAATTTCACCAGGGGCCAGCCCTAGGGTAGGACCACAGCCTCTATACACAACATATGCCTGAGCTGGAAGAAATTATGAGCCGGGTGTGATGGCACACACCTTTAATCCCACCACTGGCAAGGCAGAGGTAGGAGGATCACTTTGAGTTCAGGGCCACCCTGAGACTACACACTGAATTCCAGGTCATCCTGGGCTACAGTGAGACTCTATCTCAAAAAAAAAAAAAAAAAAAAAAAAAAAAAAAAGAAACTATTTTAAATTTATATCATAAAATATGTTGCTGCTATAGATCAAAATAGAAGCTGTACTTCCAAAACAAAGTGGATCCAATAAAAAGTGAACAACGGAGTCACACAGCACACACAAAACTGTTTAGGTTAGGTAGCCAGGATGTACTCATGCATTTTATATATAGTTTTTTTGTTTGCTTGTTTGTTTTTTGGTTTTTCGAGGTAGGGTCTCACTCTAGCCCAGGCTGACCTGGAACGCACTATGTAATCTCAGGGTGGCCTTGAACTCTCGAACTCATGGCGATCCTCCTACCTCTGCCTCCCAAGTGCTGGGATTAAAGGTGTGTGCCACCACACCCGGCTTTATATGTGGTTTTTTAATATCCTTTGCAATTGACAAATGATAATTGTATGGATGTATGGGACAAGTGATCTAATAGATCTCTCACCCCAGAAAGATCAATTCTGCAGCACCCCTGTCATAGCAGGCAGCTTTAGGTTTGCGGAGATGAACTTCCAGACCAGGAACAGTTATGGAAGAAGGAATTTACTGAAGATTACAGATCCAGGGGAAGTTCCATCATGGCAAAGAAGCTGGCCTGCCTTCACAGGACCAAACACAGAGAGAAACCCACAAGCCAAAAGCCACACAGCACAGCACACCCCAGGAACTCCAGCTAGGCACACTTTGCATATATCTTTAGATTGAAATCCCAAACCCACCACCACACCTTGAGATCCACCCAGTGACACTGCCTCCAGCCAGGTGGCTGCAGATGCAAACTCAAACTAAGAAAACACTGAATATATTGGGGGACACCTATTCAAACTACCACACCTGTCTTATGTAGAAATTGAGAAAACTGAACTGGAGGTAGCAAGGGACAGCATAAGTTAAGATGGGAGGAGGCATGACGGTCTGTGGTATAACAATGTGAGCACAGAGAAGAATAAACCCTATAGGCAGGGCATGATGGTGCACACCTTTAATGCCAGCACTCAGGAGGCAGAGGTACAAGAATCACCATAAGTTCGACACTACCCTGAGACTACATAGTGAATTCCAGGTCAGCCTGGACCACAGTGATACCCTACCACAAAAAACTAACTAACTAACTAACTAACTAACTAACTAACTAACTAACTAATAATAAATCCTGTATATTTTAAAGTCCCTAAGAGTCCCTTTCACCTGACTTGCTGCTTTTAAGTAGTGGGGTACAAGAGACTGATGTCCATGGATGCTGAGCCACAGGGTGGGGATCAGCCTGGCATGGACTCCAGTTGGCCACAACAGGGAGGCAGGCAGCAAGTCCAAGCAGAAGTTTGCTGGCAACACACGCCTGGCCTCTGTTCAGAACAGGAGGTGTGTAAGCTGCCCTAGTCTTGTCCACATGAAATCCTGAAAATAAGGAACTCTGTCTGCCCCAGCTCTGGCCTTACACAGCGTCCTATTTAGAGCCAGGAGCTGAAATGAATGAATGCTCAAAGCTACATGGAGGTGAGAAGCCTGCTGGGTGAAACAAGCATCAGGCATTGTTTGATGGGTAATGTCTGTCCCAGCCTACATGCTTTGGGGCCAGGGGAAATGGTCTTCAGCATGGGAGGAGACATCACTCTCCAGGGAGACAATTACTAGTCAAACTAGCCTAACTGTATGCAGTCAGATTAGCCAGATAAAGAACACAGCTCACAGGGGGTTCTCTGTGGGGCAGCCTCCTGACATCCTTTTCAGAGCCCCCAAGGCAGCAACAGTGGCTTTGAGAAAAGCTTGGTCAAACCTCAGCTAGGAAGTGTCCCCAAGGAAATCTGTACCCCGCTCTCCTGCAGTACTGCCAGGTCAGCCTGGACTAGAGCAAGACCCTATCTCAAAACAAACAAACAAACAAACAAACAAACAAAAAAAAAAAAAAGAAGATGAAGAAAAAAAAGTCACTGGCCAGGGGTGGTGGTGCATGCCTTTAATCCCAGCACTTGGGAGGCAGAGGTAGGAGGATCGCCATGAGTTAGAGGCCACCCTGAGACTACAGAGTGAATTCCAGGTCAGCCTGAGCTTGAGTGAGACCCTACCTCAAAAAACCAAAAAAGAAAGAAAAAAAGAAAGAAAGAAAGAAAGAAAGAAAGAAAGAAAGAAAGAAAGAAAGAGAAAGAATGAAAAGCCACTAAGCCAAGTACAGCTGTAGACCTGTGCATACTGCCAGATCTGTAGTCCACCCACCAGTGGCCCTAATATTCCCTAGACTCAGAGGGAATTCCCTTCAGGCTCTGGTCATCAGAAGAGGGTTGTGTGACACAGGAGACCTGAAAGTCAGGGGTGGCTCCTGCCGTAGGTTGAGCTGTGGGTGTCAGAGGTTGCTGGTGATGTTCATCTTCTTTCAAGGGAAGGAACACCTCACCTCTGTGCTACCCATGGCTTACACTCATTAGGCACCAAGGCAGAATTGGAGCACAAGCTCCTGCATCCCCCGCGCCACATCCTGACCCACCAGCTCCCCCTTTCTTCAGCACTCTGCAGCCCTAGCCCTGCTAGCTAAGGCCATGTAGGAAAAGATGGCCACACTGGCATCCATCTGATGAGGCCCCAGCTCCTAAGACATCTCTGGGATGGAGCAACTAGAGGGAGGGGCCGGGTGGGCCACACTGGCAAGCAGCACTGACTGTCCCCCACCAGGCCCAGGCTTCTCCCATGATTCAGCTATTGAAGTCATTGTCCAGGTTGGTTCTTTTAGTCCCTTCAACCATATTGATGACCAACTGTTGGACAGAAATAAGGAAACTGTGAGGGTTCAGGGTAATGGTCAGAAAGATAAATAGGGGGCTGGAGAACTGGCTTAGCAGTTACAGCATTTGCCTCTGAAGCCTAAGGACCCTGGTTCAAGGCTTGATTCCCCAGGACGCACATAAGCCAGAAGCCCAAGGGGGCATATGCATCTGGAGTTCATTTGCAGTGGCTAGAGGCCCTGGTGCGCCCAATCTCTCTCTGTCTCTAAATAAATAAATAAATGATAAAAAATAAAATCAGATAAAAAAAGAAATAGGAGACTAGACAGATGGCTTAGAAATTAAGCGCTTACCTGTGAGGCCTAAGGACCCTACTTCGAGGCTTGATTCCCCAGGACTCATGTAAGCCAGATGCACAAGGGGGCGCATGCATCTGGAGTTTGTTTGCTGTGGCTGGAGGCCCTGGTGCATCCATTCTCTCTGTCTGTCTGTCTGCCTCTCTCTCTCTCTCAATCTCTCTCTCTGACTCTCTTAAATAAATAAATAAATAAATAAATAAATAAACAAATAAATAAAATAAATAAATAAATAAATAAATAAATAAATATGTAAATAAACTTTTGTCAGGCGTGGTGGTACATGCCTTTAATCCCAGCACTGGGGAGGCATAGGTAGGAGGATTGCCATGAGGTCAAGGCCACCCTGAGACCACATAGTTAATTCCAGGTCAGCCTGGGCCAGAGTGAGACCCTACCTTGGGGAAAAAGATAATAATGAATAAATAAACTTTAAAAACAAGCTAGCCCCATAGAGGACCCCAAATCAAAACTCACACATGAGCTAGAGGGAAGACTTAGTGGTCAAGGTGTTTGCCTACAAAGCCAAATGACTGAGGTTCTATTCCCCAGGACCCACATAAGCCAGATGCACGAGGTGGCGCATGCATGTTGAGTTCATTTGAAGTGGCTGGAGGCCCTGGCTCACCCATTCTCTCTCTCCCCCCACCTCTGTCTCTAATAAATAAATCATTAGATAAAAAAATAAAATCAGATAAAAAGAGAAATAGGAAGGGAGGAAGAGGATGAAGAAGGGGAGGAGAAAGAAGAGGGAGACAGAGAAGGGGGATGAAAGGCTGCCTTAAGGAAATTCTAGTATGCTGATGGGAATAGAAAGGGATGACTATTTTGTGTTGTGTTATTTTGTGTTGTGTTGCGGTGGGAACCATGGACAAGTAGGAACAGAGGTAAAATTCCCAGATGAGAAGAGTGCAGTCTACAACCAGCTAATAAGGAGAGAAGGGCCTCTCTGGTGGTGGTCCAGCTTGTGCCAAGGCCCAGAAGTGGGATGTAGACTGGGAAATACTCATGGGTGAGGGGCCAGAGAAGCAGGGAACAGCAGGAGCTGAGATAGGAAACTCCATCCTTATGTGGAGCCTCCTGCTGCTTGGCTCACACTTGAGCGGCTCCACCTCCATTTGTGTCTTTGTTTCCACTCTTCTCCTTCCTCCAAGTCCACATGGTATTCTCACCTTCCATCCTGTGCGTCACATGTCTAACTGCTGTGCAAGTCCCACAGATAGAGTCCAGGCCAATAAAACATATTCAAAAAGATAAAAATACATAGGGCTGGAGAGATGGCTCAGTGGTTAAGGCACCTGCCTGTGAACCCCAAGGACCCCAGTTTGACTCTCCCAGGTCCCACGTTTAGCCAGATGCAAAAAGTGATGCAAGGGCACAATGCCGCACATGCGCACAAGGAGATGCACGCGTCTGGAGTTCATTCACAGCAGCTGAGAGGCCAGCTGCTGGCACACCCATTCTCTCTCTCAAAAAATTAAAATAAAGAAAGAAAGAAATGAAAAATAAGTGTTGTGATACCCCTTGTTCTTCCACAGCACAATGACTGTTGTTACCATGGTCTTTCTAACTTGATCTCTAGGCTCAGCAGAATGTCAATAAAAATCCAACAGAAAAACAAATATACTAACATTTCCAAACCTAGGAGAGATGGCATGAGACTGAAGAAAACTCTTCAAAATCCTGCACATCTGATTCCAAACAGCAAGCCACAGTGATGCATAGAGGATAGGGTTGGGAAAATTACATTACTAAATAAATGGAATAGAAAGTCCCCATACAGACCCAACTCTATGAAGTCAACTTATTGCAGAGATAAAGAAATGCTGAGAAATGTCTGACCACAAAAACTTCAGAACAATTCTTTTTAAAACTAGCCAGAGCTAGGCATGGTGGTGCATGCCTTTAATCCCAGCACTCAGGAGGCATAGGTAGGAGGATTACCGTGAGTTCAAGGCCACCTTGAGACTACAGAGTGAATTCCAGGTCAGCCTGGGCTACAGTGACACCACACCTCAGAAAAAACAAAAGGGCTGAAGGGATGGCTTAGTGGTGAAGGCACTTGCCTGCAAAGCCAAAGGACCCAGGTTCGATTCCACAGGACCCACATAAACCAGATGCAGGGCGCATGTGTCTGGAGTTTGTCTGCAGTGGCTGGGGGCCCTGGTGTGCCCATTCTCTCTCTCTCTCTCAAATAATACATGAGGCCAAACATGACTACATATTTGGTGGTGAATGGGAAGATGGGGGCAGAAATGAGGTAGTGGCAAGTTTATTTTATTTTAGTTTATATTTATTTTTTATTTTTCTTTAATTTTTTTAAAATTTTTATTTATTTTTTGAGAGGTAAAGAGGCAAAGAGGCAGAGAGAGAGAGAGATGAATGGGCATGCCAGGGTTCCAGCCACTGCAAACCAACTCCAGATACATGTGTCCCCTTGTGCATCTGGCTGATGTGGGTCCTGGAAAATCAAACGAAGGTCCTTTGGGTTTGCAGGCAAGCGCCTTAACTGCTAAGCCATCTCTCCAGTCCTACTTTTTGGTTTTGCGAGGTAGGGTTCCACTCTAGCCCAGACTGACCTAGAATTCACTATGTATTCTCAGGGTGGCCTCGAAAGCACAGCCATCTTCCTGAGATTCAAGATGCAGGCCACCATGTCCTGCTAGGTTTTTTTTTAAGTTTTTATTTTTATTTTTTATTTTAGAGAGAGAGAAAGACAGAGAGAGAGGGAGAGGGAGACAGATAGAGAATGGGCGCGTCAGCAGTCTCTCAGCTGCTGTGAACAAAATCCAGATGTGTGCTCCCCCTTGTGGGCAAGTGTGGCATTGCACCCATGCATCACTTTGCATCTTGCTAAATGTGGGACCTGGAGATTGGAACCGGGTTCTTAGGCTTAGGAGGCAGGCACCTTAACTGCTAAGCCATCTCTCCAGCCCTAGGTTTTTAATTTTTAATTCTGTGTGAATTTTTAGCACACATGCTGGGAAAATTAATTCATGAAAAGCTCTCTCTCTCTTTTTCTGCCCCCCCAAAATAACTAAATGGGCCAGGATATGGTGGTGCACACCTTTAATCCCAGCAATAGGGAGGGCAGAGGTAGGAGGATGGCTGTGAGTTTGAGACCATCCTGGTACTGCAGAGTGAGTGCCAGGTCAGCCTGGGCTAGAATAAGACCTTAAACTCAAAACCAAACAAACAACCCACAACAAAACAAGAATAATTAAGGGATGGGAAGAGACATGAAAGGAGAACAATATTCAAAGATGCCCTTGCCCCTTCTAACACCAGTTGGAAAATTAAGCAAATTCATGTTTATGTAAAAAAAAAAAACTTTTAGGACTACTGAGGCAGTTTAGGATGAACGAGCCCCCAAAAGTAAAAAGCAGGAATGTCCTCAAGCCTGCACTAGCAGTCCCCATGTTATTACAGACCAGAGAAGTCTTCTGCTTAGCTCTTGCCTATAGAAGCTCTCCAGATCATAAACATCCTGAGTCCCTCCCTGTTCCTCTTTCCTAGAATTGCGATTCCAGGAAGGCTTACATTTGGTAGCGGCATTGTGGATACTCAGCCCCAAAAGTTGGCATCATGGCAGGTTAGCTCAGCCCCCATTTGAAATCCATCACTGACCCCAATTTGGGTCACAGGACAGGTTTTCCCCCTAAACCTTCCATATGGCAGGAGCTCCCCATACTTTCTCCACATTCCTTCTTAAAATCGAATAAAGCTCTGTAACCCTTACCCTATCACCTGTGAATTTCACTTTAAAAAATAACTTTTATTTTTATTTATTTATTTGAGAGGGTCAGAGAGAGAGAGAGAGAGAGGCAGATAAAGAGAGAGAATGGTTGTGCCAGGGCACCCAGCCACTGCAAACAAACTCCAGATGCATGTGCCACTTTGTGCATCTGGCTTACATGGGTCCTGGGGAATCGAGCCTCGAACCAGGGTCCTTAGGCTTCCCAGGCCCCGAATTTCACTTCTTTAAATTCCTAAGACAAGAATCTGGGGATGCCACAAATTCAGGTGCAAAAGCACTCATCAGATACAAACAGCTTCCTTATTCTATTGCCATACTCAGATGGGTACACACACAACATTGACAATATGCACACACATATCAACACTGTGAATTCTCAGTCTTGTGTTTACCTTTCAATTACTCACACACAATCACTGGGAGGAAGCCACTAATCCTGGGTTTTATCCTGAGTTGAGGCCCCTAACATATGAGTGGAACTACTAACCCTGCTGAGAGTGACAGTGTGAAGCCATATCTTAGAGCTGTCACTGCTCACAATTCCACCAAAGTCCAACCAGGTGAACCAATCAGTTTACCAGGTTGACTTACAGAGCACAAGTGGGGTGTGATTTACAGGAGAGTGTGGGTGACCCCAAAACAGCTGCATTACTGCAAGGTCTACCCCATCAGGGATGATAGGATAAACAGACCACGCCCTCTACTTAGCAGCCCAGGGAGGCAGAAAGGAGTAATGGCTACAATTCCAGGGAAGGGGCCTGTGAGCCTCCCCCTCCTGTTACCTGGGGTGTCAGTAATAGCTCCATTACCAATTCCATAGTCCTGGTTATCTATCACTGCATGGCTCTGCTCCATTACTTTTTTTTTGGTTTTTGAGATAGGGTTTCACTCTAGTTCAAAGTGACCTGGAACTCAGTATGTAGTCTCAGGTGGCCTCAAACTCACAGTAATCCTCCTACCTCTGCCTCCTGAGTGCTGGGATTAAAGGTGTGCACCACCAACAAGCCTGGCTTCGATTAGTTTTTATTTTTTTTATTTTTAAATCTATTTATTTATTCAGCAGAGAAAGAGGGAGAGAGAGAATATGTGCACCAGGACCTCCAGACACTGCAAACCAACTCTAGATGCATGCTCCCCCTTGTGCATCTGGCTAACGTGGGTCCTGGGGAATCGAACCTGGGTCCTTTGGCTTTGCAGGCAAGTGCCTTAACCACTAAGCAATCCCTCCAGCCCTCTGCTCAATTAGTTTAACAGGCCTACTAGGAGAAGGCATGCTCTACTGGCATCAGGTTCTATCTGGAGGAAAATGCCCTCCCTACCACATTGTTTGTTTTTTCCTGGTAGGGTCTCCCTATAGCCCTGGGTGACCTGGTATTCCCTATACACTATGTAGTCTCAGGCTGACCTTGAACTCCACAGTGATCCTCCCATCTCTGCCTCCTGAGGGCTGGGATTAAAGTCGTGTGCCACCACACCCAGCCCTACCTCCTTCTTGAATGTGATCTATGTATAGCAAACTTACTTTAATTTTTAAAAAAGTTATTGGGGGCCAGAAAGAAGGCTTAGTGGTTAAGGTGCATGGCTGTGAAGCCAAAGGACCCTGGTTCAATTCCCCAGGCCCCACGTAAGCCAGATGCATATGGTGGCCAATGCATCTGGAGTTCGTTTGCAGTGGCTGGAGGAACTGGTGCACCCATTCGCTCTCTCTCCCACATACATACATAAATACATACATACATACATACATACATACATACATACATACATACATAAAATATTGGGCTGGAACTCTGTGGTTCCATTGGTAGGGTCTCACTCTAGCTCAGGCTGACCTGGAATTCACTGTGGAGTGTCAAGTTTTGGGGCTGAGTATCCACAATGCCACTATCAAATGTAAGCCTTCCTGCAATCTCAATTCTAGGAAAGGGGTACAGGGAGGGACTCAGGTTGTTTATTTATTAGCAACAGGCAGACAGAGAAAGAGGCAGAGGGAGAAAGGGAGGGAGAGAGGGAAGGAGAGAGGGAAGGAGGGAGGGAGGGAGGGAGGGAGAGAGGGAGAGAGAGAGAGAGAGAGAGAGAGAGAGAGAGAGAGAATGGGTGTACCAGGGCCTCCAGTCACAGCAAATGAACTCCCGATGCATGCACCACATTGTACAACTGGCTTACGTGGGTACTGGGGAATTGAGTCTCGAACTGGGGCCCGTAGGCTTCACAGACAAGCGATTAACCACTAAGCCATCTCTCCAGCCCCAAAAGTTTTTGGTTTTGTTTCTAAAGCTCACATGAGAAGGCTGGGATGGGCACAACATACTGTGTGCTTCATGGATTATTCCCCAGGCAACACTTCACTAACAAGGGGGACCCCAAAAGCCTGCTGCCAGTTTCCCCTTCCATCCAAGGCCTAGGGATTGCCAGGGGCATAATGCATTTACCAAACTGACTGAATGACACACAGAGCAACAGGCTACCTTCATTTATGATCTAGAGCAATGATTCTTACACTTATTTTTATTTATTTATTCATTTGATAGAGAAAGAGGGAGAGAGTGAAAGAGGCAGAAAGAGAGAATGGGCATGCCAGGGCCTCCAGCCACTGCAAACAAAGTCCAGATATATGTGCCCCCTTGTGCATCTGGCTAACGTGGGTCCTGGGGAATCGAACCTGGGTCCTTTGGCTTTGCAGGCAAAGGCTTTAACTGCTAAGCTATCCCTCCAGCCCTGTTTCTTATGCTTTTTACAGTTGTGACCCTCACCCACCCTCAACCAAATGTTTTCCCAGCTCCATTGATTTAGTTATGATCATCACTCTTGATCATATCACAGATCAGATCACAGATAACATGGAAAGGTTGCAGGTATTCCTAACGGGGAGAGAGTGAGAGCCTGCTTCAGGTGCTTTCCGGGGGCCTCGTTATTGTTTCCACACTGAGAGTCCCTGGATCTTGCTGGTATCTGCTTTCAGCTGGACCTTGCCTTCGCACTAGGTGAGAGAAACTTCGTTTTACAGATAAGTTGTCAGATTGATTGGCTGGAAATATACTGCTTAATCAGGGATCAGGTGCTAGACTTTATCTTATTTTGAAATGAAACAATATCTTAAAATTCACCCCATTAGTTGGAAGTTTAAAGCCTGCCGGGCATGGTGGAGCACGCCTTGAATCCCAGCACTCGGGAGGCAGAGGTAGAAGAATCGCCATGAGTTCGAGGCCACCCTGAGACTACAGAGTGAATTCCAGGTCAGCCTGGTCCAAAGTAAAACCCTACCTCAAAAAACTAAAATAATAAAAATAAATTAATGATGCCGGGCATGGTGGCACACACCTTTAATCCCAGCACTCGGGAGGCAAAGGTAGGAGGACTGTCATGAGTTCAAGGCCACCCTGAGATTACATAGCTAATTCCAGGTCAGCCTGGACCAGAGTGAGACCCTACCTTGAAAAACCAAATAAATAAATAAATAAATGAATAAATAAATAAATAAATAAATAAATAAATAAATAAATAAATCTTTAAAAAGTAGAAGAAGAAGTTTAAAGCCTGCAGTAACTGGGGTGCATGAAATATTGGTGAACGGGCTGTGTGGGGTGTGTTTCCATAGGAATAACACATCCCAACTGGAATGATGTATGTAAGGCTGAGGGAAGAAGATCACCAGGAGTTCAAAGTCAGCTTGAATAGAGTGAGACCCTGCTTCAAAACAAACAAAAAAATTGTTAGAGGAGTCCCCCTATGGTGGCACATGCCTTGAATCCCAGCACTCAGGAGGCCGAGATGGGAGGATCACCATGAGTTCAATTCCAGCCTGAGAACAGAGAGAATTCCAGGTCAGCCTGGGCTATAGTGAGACTCTACCTTGAAACCCACCCCCCCCCCAAAAAAATAAAAGACTGGAGGGATGGCTTAGCAGTTAAGGCACTTGCCTGCAAAACCTAAAGACCCTGGTTCGATTCTCCACATAAGCCAGATGCACAAGGTGGCACACATGTCTGGAGTTTGTTTGCAGAGGCTAGAGGCTCTGGCCCACCCATTCTCACTCCCCCCTCTCTTTCCCTCTCTCTATCTCAAATAAATAAATAAATAAATAAATAAATAAATAAAGAAATAAATAAAATAAAGAAAAATGTGAGAGGAGTTTTGAGTTCATTTACTTTACTGGGTCATCACTGTCACTGACGAGAATCAATCAATTTTCCTTAAGCACACAGGGATGTCTGTGCAGGTTTGACAGAGAGGCAGGATTCCAACACTGGCATGGAGCAGCAGTGTTTATTTGTCAACACTGACATGGGATCAGGGGATTCCTATCCATAGATTGAACCCCAATCACAGTGGAAATTTTATTTACATTTTATTTATTTAATTTTATTTTTTGGTTTTTCGAGTTAGGGGCTGACTTGGAATTTACTATGTAGTCTCAGGGTAGCCTTGAACTCATGGCAATCCTCCCACCTCTGCCTCCTGAGTGCTGGGATTCAAGGTGAACGCCACCACACCCAGCTTATTTAGTATTTTTTATTGGATTTCAGTAGAAATTTTGTAAGAACACATCCTATGTTGGCACCATCATTTCCCTATGCCTGCCACCATGCCAGGGAGGATCTATCCCTGTGGCACGGTGGGTATTCACCATGGGGTTATGAGGTATGAGTTGTGGGAGCAGCAGTCTGTCAGTGGGGGGAGTCAAGGCCTCTGAATATTGCTGCACATGTTCTGACTCTTCCCCCTTCTCTTCCGCACAATTCCCTGGGCATCAGTGGCCGTGTGTTAAGTCTGTTCTAATACTGAGTTCTTAGCAGCTCTTGAAACCTGCTTCAACACGTTTTGTCTATCTCCCCAAAGCACTGGTGCAGGTTTTCAAACTCTCCCTGCAAGCTAGCAGCACTGTGGCTCATCTCATCAATTCCTATGTGCTCCACCTGGGTCCTATGTTGGTTTTTCCAGGTAGGGTTTTGCCTTAGGCTGTCCTGGAATTCACTATGTAGTCTCAGGGTGGTCTTAAACTCACGGCGATCCTCCTATATCTAGCTCCTGAGTGCTGGGATGAAAGGTGTGTGCCATCTTTGATAGGGGTTCAGGTATCTTTTCTGGAATTGTTGATCAATTTTGGTAGTCCTTGGGTCTCACTGCCTCTGTACAGGACAGACAGACTCTCAACCACAGTCTGCATTGGCGCCTTGGTTTGTGTATCCCAGAAGGCAGCGGGAATTACGTTTATAGCCACTATTGTGTTTTCTGTACCTTTCATCCCCCTTTTGTCTCACTTACATGGCAGCATACTATTGGGGTGCTTCATGAAATTCCCAAACTAAGCCGGCCATGGTGGTGCACTCCTTTAAATTCCAGCACTCAGGAGGCAGACACAGGAGGATCACTGTGAGTTCAAGGCCACCCTGAGACTACATAGTGAATTCCAGGTCAGCCTGTGCTAGAGCAAGACACTACCTCAAAAAAGGGGGGAGCTGGAGGGATGGCTTAGTGGTTAAGGCATTTGCCTGCAAAGCTGAAGGACATCGGTTTGATTCCCCAGGACCTACGTAAGCCAGATGCACAAGGGGGTGCATGCATCTGGAGTTTCTTTGCAGTGGCTGTAGACCCTGGTGTACCCATTCTCTTCCTCTCTCTCTCTCATAAATAAATAAATAAATAAATAAATAAATAAATAAATAAATAAATAAATTTTAAATCCAAACTACCAGGTCCATTCCAGGCTGAGGTCACAACATACACAGTTGTCTTCCTTTGTTCTGGGATGGACTTGTTCTCAATGTGTTTTCAGAAAAAGTGGGAACAACAACTGAGATGTATGACTCTCAGAGTTAACCCTTTTTAGTGTCTTAGAACAGTAAGTACCAGATAGCTTTTTTTTTTTTTTTTTTTTTGGTTTTTTCAAGGTAGGGTCTCACCGTAGCTCAGGCTGACCTGGAATTCACTCTGTAGTCTCAGGGTAGCCTCGAACTCATGGTGATCCTCCTACCTGTCTCCCAAGTGCTGGGATTAAAGGCGTGCACCACCATGCCTGGCCTTTCAAAAAAAATTTTTTACTATTATTTATTTATTCGACAGAGAAAGAGGGAAAGAGAGGAAGAGAGAATGAGCACACCAGGCCTCCAGCCACTGCAAATGAACACCAGATGCATGCACCCTCTTGTGCAGCTGGCTAACGTGGGTCCTGGGGAATCGAACCTGTGTCCTTTGGCTTTGCAGTCCAATGCCTTAACTGCTAAGCCATCTGTCCAGCCCCAGATAGCACCCTTTTTATCCAAGTTGAAGGGAGTCTTCAACATGACTTCCCCTCCAACATTTTCTTATCAGGCCATTTGTAGCCCCAGAACTCTATTTTTTTTTTTTTTTTTTTTTTGGCTTTTCCAGGTAAGGTCTCACCCTAGGCCAGGCTGACCTGGATTTCACTATGTAATCTCAGGCTGGCCTCAAACTCAATGGTGATTCTCCTACCTCTGCCTCCTGAGTCCTGGGATTAAAGGCATGTGCCAGCACAGCCAAAGGATCCCAGTTCGATTCCCCAGGACCCACATCAGCCAGATGCACAAGGTGGCGCATGAGTCTGGAGTTTGTTTGCAGTGGCTGGAGTGCCCATTCTCCCTTTCCAGCATGTGATGTAAGAAATCCCTCAGGACTTCAAAGTCCATCAGTGATTCTATGGCACATCAGTGGTTTGCAAGTGGGCAAGTCCTAGCAAACCGGCCTTTATGGAGGCCTTGAAGCACCCAATGTCTCTCTCTTTTTCTCTGTCAAATAAATAAATCAATAAAAGCTGTTTGCAAGCCAGGCAATGTGCTGCACGCCTTAATCCCAGCACTCAGGAGGCTGAGGTAGGAGGATGGCCATGAGTTCAAGGCCACCCTGAGACTACAGAGTGAATTCTAAGTCAGCCTGGGCTAGAGCGAAACCCTCTCTTGAAAAACCAAAAATAAATAAAAATAAATATATAAATAAAGAAATACATAAATAAACAAAGCTGTTTGCAAGAGGGAGGGCATTCCTACAGGATGAGTGAGACAGTCTGCACATGACAGACCCGGTGCTGTGGCCGTCCCTGAAAACAGCTGTCATCAGACATCCACTGAGCTCGGGATTCCGAGCCTTCCTTCCCCGCATCTGCTGTGGGAAATCCCTCAGCACCACAAAGCACATCTGTGATTCCAAGAGACCTCTGTCAGTGCTTTTCAAGAGGCAAGCAAGGCCTAGCAAACCGGCCTTCTCAGAAAAGGACAACCCATGTGCCGTTCATGGAAAGTCTGAAATTGTTATGTCACAAGACACAGTCAGCTAGGACGGCACATGGGTGGGAAGCACACCACATCATCCTGATGTAGACCACGTGACATGACAGTGTCCTACATGAAGCCAAAACATGACTACACTTTTGGTGGTGAATGGGAAGATGGGGGCAGAAATGAGGTAGTGGCAGGTTTATTTTATTTTTATATTTTATTTTTATATTTTATTTTTGTTTTTCTTTTTAAATATTTTTAATCTTATTTATTTATTTGATACAGGGAAAGAGGCAGAATGTGTGTGTGTGTGTGTGTGTGTGTGTGTGTGTGTGAGAGAGAGAGAGAGAGAGAGAGAGAGAGAGAGAGAAAGAATGGGCATGCCAGGGCTTCCACCCACTGCAAATGAATTGCAGATGTATGTGTCCTCTTGTACATCTGGCTTATGTAGGTCCTGGGGAATCAAACCGAGGTCCTTTGGGTTTGCAGGCAAGCGCCTTAACCACTGAGCCATCTCTACACTCCTATTTTTTTTTTTTTTTTTTCCTTTTTCGAGGTAGGGTCTCACTCTGGCCCAGGCTGACCTGGAATTAACTATGTAGTCTCAGGGTGGCCTTGAACTCACAGTGATCCTCCTACCTCTGCCTCCTGAGTGCTGGGATTAAAGGTGTGCACCACCACACGCGGCTTTTTTTGGTTTTTTGAGGTAGGGTTTCGCTCTAGCCCAGGCTGACCTAGAATTCACTATGTATTCTCAGGTTGGCCTTGAATGCACGGCCATCTTCCCAGCTATGCCTCCCAAGTGCTGAGATTCAAGGTGAGCACCACAACGTCCTGCTAGGTTTTTGGTGTTAGCTTTTTTGTTTTCTGGTTTTTCGAGGTAGGGTCTCACTCTAGCCCAGGCTGACCTGGAAATCACTATGTAGTCTCAGGGTGGCCTTGAACTCATGGTGATCCTCCTACCTCTGCCTCCCGAGTGCTGGGATTAAAGGCATGAGCCATCATTCCTGGCTAGATTTTTAATTTTTAATTGTGTGTGAATTTTTAGCACACATGCTGGGATAATTAATTCATAATTAATGAAAATCAAAATGCTGCATGGGCATAGTTTAATACCTCAGTTTTATTATATTTGGTTTACTGACCAACAAAATTGTTAGGTCTGAAGGGTCTTAATATGGAGTCACCAAGGACAGCAGAATGGCAACAGAGACTTAAGGAAGTCAATTATCCACATTCCTCAAGAAACTGCCTAGCCATTACCCCCTCCTTGCCTGCAATGCCCCCAGGTCATGGTTTCCTGCCGCCTTATTTTGTAAATCACCCGGTCACTGTTCTGGTGTCACAGCCTGGCTATCTTAGCTCTCCCCTCACCTCTTCCCTTCCTCACCTTCCCCCAACTGAAAGCCCTATAAAGCCTACTACCTGAGGAACTCATGTGGCATGTGCTCCTCTCTTGTGAGGCAGTCC
>JAEOAD010001916.1:0-23870 GCA_036365145.1 Orientallactaga sibirica | reverse complement strand
CCTCAGCAGGTCTCTAATCTTATGCTTGGCAAGACATCCTGCTTCCCTATTAGCCCACTGTAAAATGCACAGGCCATGAACAAAGGGGTTTTTAGCAAATGGCTCCTGACATATCCCCTTTTAAAAATTATTTTTAAGAAACCATCCCTTTAGGGTAGGGGGGTGCACAAAGACTGTGTTTGTCTTAGGTTGTCCTAACTTGAATCTTACCCATCTTGGACTACCAGCCTCTGCAGGGAGAACATCCTCTTTATGGTAGCAGTTGGAGCCGGAGATTATGTACCCCAGCTTTAATGTCCCAAAGTGAGTAGATGACACGCCTAGTTATTGGTGGGAGTAAGAGACACTATGTACGGCCACAGATACCAAGCTGCTATTCCTATCCAGGAAAAATGAAGACCATGAAGGTAGGAGGGAAGCCTTAATTTTTCCAAGATATCATTTGTCGCCTTAGGTGCATCAAAATCAAGCCCGTTTTTAGCATTAGAATTTCTGATGCAATTGAATCAACTCTAGCGATGTATTTGCATTATGCCATATGCCTTGTAAAGCATTTTTACTTCTTCCAATGATGTTGACTGTTATATAACATTTTCTTCCTGGTTTTTTCCAGGTAGGGTTTCACTTCTGGTCTAGGCTGACCTGAATTAGTTATGTAGTCTCGTGGCCTTGAACTCACGGCCATCCTCTTACCTCTGCCACCATGCCCAGCGAGACTGTTATGTTTTTTGTCAGAATACAAATCTGTTGAAAATCTGCATGACATTCTAAATGTGCTCTGACTTTCAACTCTTGTATCTCTTCCCCAAAATGTGTAAATCACATCATATAAAGCATCTGTTCTATGTTCTAATTTACTATCTATATCTTCTGAGTCCCAAAACAAGAGAGACATTTTTGATAGCAGATTGACAAAACGCAGTCTGCACTTCCCTGCAAAAAGCAACAGTAGTAGCGGCAGTAGCCAGCAGCGCAATAAAAGCTAAAATTCACCAGGCGGTGGCGCACACCGCTAATCCCAGCACTAGGAGGCAGAGGTAGGAGGATCACCATGAGTTCGAGGCCACCCTGAGAGACTACGTAGTAAAATCCAGGTCAGCCTGAACTAGAGTTGACACCTGACCTCAAAAAAAAAAAGCTAAAAATCTCATGATATTAACAGGAATCATAGCAAATGATGGTTGTTTAACTATCACGAGTCAGAGGATACGCTAGCACAATTAGTAAGAGTACACTTTTTCCATGTCACATTAAATATCCTCATTCCAAGTAATATTCAACTGTCCCACCACTTACTGCATAAAGGGGGAGGGGATACTGTTTGCCTTAGCAGAGGAGGCTCACCCTCCCCACTGCCACAGCGAGCCCCAAATGTTTTGGTGATGAGTCCATCATCCATAGCAGAGGCATCGTTGTATGTTCAACTCGCGAACCGACCAACCTCTCTGGCAGCCACCGGGCACTGTCAGCATCCTGAGGAGAAACACAAACGTGCCCTCGCCCATCAGTGGGATCCTTCCATTTAACCTGTCCATAGGTATCTAATATTCTGGGATGCCATAACCTATCTGCTGAAGAGTGACCAAAGGCATCTACATTTAAAAATTTTAAACTGAAGAGAGTACATGACTTAAAGCATTCTGTGGGGACCAAGGATATAACTCCCTTTTTTATTTTTTTTGTAATTGATTCTTTAAAGCCCGTACACGCTCAACAAATTCCTGGCCCTGTCAGTTGTAAGGTATACCTTGTTTTATGAACAATTGATAATTGGGCACAAAAGGGCTGAAAAGATTGACTAGTGTAACTGTAAACCGATATCTGGTTTTAGAATCGATGGTACCTACAGCAAAACGTTTAATGCAAATGTGCTGGAACATGCTTAGTAGCTTCTCCAGTCTGTGCCATATAGCCATCAAAAATCCTGAGTAGGTATCAGGGGATACATGCACATATCTTAATGTTCCAAAGTCAGGAATATGAGGTACATCCATCTGCCACAACTGATTTGGTTTCAACCCTCTGAGCTTACCCTGACAGGGATCGAAAGGAGATTCAGGACAGGGACTACACTGTGGCACAATTTGTCTAGCAGCCTCTCTGGTGATTTGAAATTGTGTTCTCAGGCTTTGGCTGTTTTGATGATGCAAACTATGAGATCTTTGTGCTAAAAATGCTAATTAAGATGATGGGTGATCTGTGTAACCTTATCTGCCATATCATTAGCCAGTGCTAAAGGACCTGGGTAAGTCCCAATGAGCTCGTGATATGACCCAAAAACAAGGATGAGAGCGAGCATGCAGGCAGCTTTGTATTTGACTAAGCAATTGAACTTGGGTCTTGGCAGTTTCAGTAGAAGGCATGCTTTCAAGCACTTGTAGAGCTCTAGCAATATAATGACTGTCAGTATACAAATGAAAAGGAATAGAAGCTAAAACTTGAAATACAGTAGCTACACCCTCTAAGTTCTACCATTTGAGCTGATGCAGGAGGAGTCCAAAAGAGTAAGATCGCCTGAAACACAGAAGCTGCTTCACCATTAGAGGCTCCATCAATAGGTTCTGCTTTATAGTTCGTGGGAAAATAGTGAAAATTTGCAAATTGTAATAATTTATCTTTAGGATGATGATTATAATACCAGGATAATGTGCAAAAAAAAAGCTCTAGCTCAGAGTCCAGATTTTGAAATAGCCAGTCACCTGCTGCTTTGTAAATGGAACCCCTAGGATAGCTGCTTCCTTCCCAAAATATTGTCTAGACTTAATCGAGCCATTTGAGTTAAACAAGCTACGTTCATAATAAGGCGCTAATACTCTAGCAGGAGCTAAAGGCAACTCAGGCTACAATAAAGGTCCTTTTTGCCACAAGACTGAGGTTGAGGATGGCTAGTAGCCAGAATCTATGCAGACGCATGATTTGGGGTAGAGTCACCTTTAAAAGATCAAAAGAGGTCTTAACTCACCCATAGCACCTTCAAATGCGTCTAAGCCAGTTAATATCTCCCAGTAGCTTCTGGGAATCAAAGTTTGCATTTTTGTGGGAGGATAGTTTTGGATACAATTTATGGCCTAAATAAGAATAAGGGGCTCAGTTTGTGCCTTTCCCTGGCTACAACTAAACCTTGTTCCTTCAGAGATGTTGTAAAATGAGCATGTTGCCAATAGTAGTCCCTCCTGTTTATGCCAAGAGGATTTCGATCCATATAATGAATTATATACACTTGAGAAAAGCCTGTCTAGTTTTTGTTACAGCCTGAGCTACAACTTTTTAGCACAAGGTGGCTGTGAGCCATACCCTGAGGCAAGACTGCTTGGAGGCGGTGGGCCTCCTCTGAACAGTTTTTGCTCACCCTAAGGCTGTGTAAAAGCAGTAAAGGTGGAGAGCCCTCCTCTTGATGATATTTTGCGCTCTTCCTCCTCTAACTCTTTTCACATCTACCGGTTCCAAGGGCTCAAAATCATCATCTTTACACAGTTGTTTGAGCTCATGTTCCGGCTCTGCAGACAGAGTGAAGGTTGAGTTTCACTTCTTCCTCAGCCCAAAAAGCGGCAATTTTGCTTTATTGACTGATTTTTCTGACTGAACTTTTTATCCCTTTCATGTCTAGGGATCTAAACTATCCTAACTAGAGTCCATAACCTAAAAATACCCGCCGACCTTACTCAGTCCATGGGCATCATAATCATCTTGAAGTTTGGTCCTACTTTGCCAGGTTTTTAAATCTATTGTCCTAAGAAATTACACAGCTGTTGCTGTCTTACTTTTGCACCTTGAGAACAAAGCATATTCTTAAGCATATGTACGGAAAAGCAGTCGACTGTTACCTGTCCAGCTTTTCTGTCGGAAGTTATTCACCACTCCTCTTTACTGCTGATCTCAAATGCTAAGCGTGTCCTTCATTTCTTTCCCCAGTTTTCGTGATCCACTCTTTGGGCGCCACTTGCTGGAGCCCACCGCAGAATCGAACAGTACCTGAGTGGGGAGTGAGGGCTAAGAAAAAGATGAGAGAGAAAAGATAAACTGAGGAGGGCTGTCAGTGAATACTGAGGCCCTGACTATTTAGTTTAGCTTTTTTATACTTAGAGCACAAGAATGCAAGCAGAACAATCATAACATTTTCACAGGATTTCTTGGAGAAAGCCACTTCCTCCAACATGAATCAGAATAGTCAAATTTGGCCTCAAGGTCAGAAGATACTCCTTGTCAGTCCCAGAGCCTCAGCAGGTCTCTAATCTTATGCTTGGCAAGACATCCTGCTTCTCATTAGCCCACTGTAAAAATGTGCACAGGCCATGAACAAAGGGGTTTTCAGGCAAATGGCTCCTGACATATCCCCTTTAAAAAATTATTTTTAAGAAAACCATCCCTTCTAGGCTAGGGTGCACAAAGACTGTGCCTGTCTTAGGTTGTCCTAACTTGAATCTTACCCATCTTGGACTACTAGCCTCTGCAGGGGAGAACATCCTCTTTATGGTAGCAGTTGAGCCGAGATTATGTACCTCAGCTTTAATGTCCCAAAGTGAGTAGATGACACGCCTAGTTATTGGTGGAGTAAGACACCATGTAATGGTATACAGATACCAAAGCTGCGATACTTCCTATCCAGGAAGTAAATGAAGACCATGAAGGTAGGGAGGGAAGCTCTTAATTTTTCCAAGATATCATTTGCCTGGCCTTAGGTGCATCAAAATCAAGCTCCGTGTTTTTAGCATTAGAATTTCTTGATGCAATTGAATCAACTCTAGCGATGTATTTGCATTATGCCATATGCCTTGTAAAGCATTTTTACTTCTTCCCAATGATGTTGATTGTTATATATAACATTTTCTTTCCCTGGTTTTTCCAGGTAGGGTTTCACTTGGTCTAGGCTGACCTGAATTAGTTATGTAGTCTCGGTGCCTTGAACTCACGGCCATCCTCTTACCTCTTCTGCCACCATGCCCAGCGAGGACTGTTATGTTTTTTGTTTAACACAAATCTGTTGAAAATCTGCATGACATTCCCAAATGTGTGCTCTGACTTTTCAACTCTTGTATCTCTTCCCCAAATGTGTAACCGCATCATATAAAGCATCTGTTCTATGTTCTAATTTACTATCTATATCTTCTTTGAGTCCCAAAAAACAAGAGAGACATTTTTTGATAGCAGATTGACAAAACGTGTAGTCTGCACTTCCTGCTAAAGCAACAGTAGTAGCGGCAGTAGCCAGCAGCGTAATAAAAGCTAAAATTCACCAGGCGTGGTGGCGCACAATCAATCCCAGCACTAGGGAGGCAGAGGCAGAGGATCACCATGAGTTCGAGGCCACCCTGAGAGACTACGAAGTAAATCCAGGTCAGCCTGAACTAGAGTTGACACTGACCTCAAAAAAAAAAAAAAAAAAAAAAAATTCTGGGCGTGATATTAACAGAATCATAGCAATGATGGTTGTTTAACTATCACGAGTCAGCCATGAGTTGCTAGGCCCACCCTTAGTAAGAGTACACTTTTTCCATGTCACATTAAATATCCTCATTCCAAAAAAACATTCAACTGTCCCACCACTACTGCATAAAGGAGGGATGAGTTACTGTTTGCCTTAGCAGAGGAGGCTCACCTCCCCACTGCCACAGCGACTTGCCAAATTTAAAATTGGCCTGATTTGGAGTCCATCATCTGAGCAGAGGCATCGTTATGTTCAATCCTCGCGAATCGACCAACTCTCTGGCAGCTGCTCAGAACTGTCAGCATCCTGAGGAGAAAAACACAAACGTGCATTTTCATCAGTGGGATCCTTCCATTTAACCTGTCCATAGGTATCTAATATTCTGGGATGCCATAACCCATCTGCTGAAGAGTGACTGGTTCCACTCTACATTTAAAAAATTTTAAACTGAAGAGAGTACATGACTTAAAGCATTCTGTGGGGACCAAGGATATAACTCCAGGAGAGGTTTTTTTTGTAATTGATCTTTTAAAGTCTGTGGGGACGCAGAACAATTCCCTTGGCCCTGTCAGTTGTAAGGTTATAAATGTTTTATGAACAATTGATAATTGGGTCTGCAAAAGGGCTGGAAAGATTGACTAGTGTAACCTGTCACCTATCTGGTTTTAGAATGCAACTGGCAAAACGCTTTAATGCAATGTGCTGGAACATGCTTAGTAGCTTTCCAGTCTGTGCCATAGCCATCAAAATCCTGAGTAGGTATCAGCCCATGCACATATCTGGAATGTTCCAAAGTCAGAATATGAGGTACATCCATCTGCCACAACTGATTTGGTTTCAACTCTGGAGCTACCCCCGATTGTGGGATCGAGGAGATTCAGGACAGGGACTACACTGTGGGCACAATTTGTCTAGCAGCCTCTGGTGATTTGAAATTGTGTTCTCAGGCTTTGGCTGTTTTGATGATGCAAACTATGAGATCTTTGTGCTAAAATGCTAATTAAGATGATGGGTGATCTGTGTAACCTTATTCTACCATATCATTAGCCAGTGCTAAAGGACCTGGAAGTCCCGAATGAGCTCAGAGTGACCTTCAAAACAAGGATGAGAGCGAGACACAGGCAGCTTTGTATTTGACTACAAATTTTGAACTTGGTCTTGGCAGTTTCAGTAGAAGGCATGCTTTCAAGCACTTGTAGAGCTCTAGCAATATAATGACTGTCAGTATACAAATGAAAAGGAATAGAAGCTAAAACTTGAAATACAGTAGCCACACCTCTAAGTTCCCCATTTGAGCTGATGCAGGAGGAGTCCAAAGTGAGTAAGATCGCCCTGAAACTTGGAAGCTGGGCTTCACCATTAGAGGCTCCATCAATAGGTTCTGCTTTATAGTTCACGGAAAATAGTGAAAATTTGCAAATTGTAATAATTTATCTTAGATGATGATTATAATTACCAGGATAATGTGCAAAAAAAGCTTTAGCTCAGGAGTCCAGATTTTGTGAAATAGCCAGTCACCTTTGCTGCTTTGTCTAAATGGAACTCTAGGATAGCTGGGGCTTCCCAAAATATTGTTAGACTCTAATCGTAGCCATTTGAGTTAAACAAGCCACGGACAATAAGGCGCTTAATATTCTCCAGGAGCCACAGGCAAATGGCCACAAAGGTCCTTTTTGGCGCAAGACTGAGGCTGGAGGATGGCTAGTAGCCAGAATCTATGCAGACGCATGATTTGGGGTGTGAGTCACCTTAAAAGATCAAAAAGAGGTCTTAACTCACCCTAGCAATCTTCAAATGCGATTCTGCAAGTTAATATCTCCCCAGTAGCTTCTGGGAATCAAAGTTTGCATTTTTTGTGGAGGATAGTTTTGGATACAATTTATGGCCTAAATAAGAATAAGGGGGCAAGTTTGTGCCTTTCCCGGCTACAACTAAACCTTGTTCCTTCAGAGATGTTGTAAATGAGCATAAGCTGCTAATAGTAGTCCCTCCTGTTTATGTGCCAAGAGGATCGATCCATATAATGAATTATATACACTTGAGAAAAGCCTGTCTAGTTTTTGTACAGCCTGAGCTGGAACTTTTAGCACAAGGTGGGGCTGTGAGCCATACCCTGAGGCAAGACTGCTTTGGAGGCGGCCTCCTCTGAACAGTTTTTGTTCACCCTAAGGCTGTGTAAAAGCAAAAAGGTGGAGAGCCCTCCTCTGATGATATTTTGGCCCTTCCTCCTCTAACTCTTTCACATCTACCGGTTCCAAGGGCTCAAAATCATCATCTTTACACAGTTGTTTGAGCCCATGTTCCGGCCTGCAGACAGAGTGGAAGGTTGAGTTTCACTTCCTTCCTCAGCGCCAAAAGGAATTTTGCTTTATTGACTGATTTTTCTGACTGAACTTTTTATCCCTTTCATGTCTAGGATCTAAACTATCCCTAACTAGAGTCCATAAACTAAAAATACCCGCCGGACCTTACTTCAGTCCATGGGCATCATAATCATCTTGAAGTTTGGTCCCTACTCTTTGCCAGGTTTTTAAATCTATTGTCCTAAGAAATTACACAGCTGTTGCTGTCTTACTTTTGCACCTTGAGAACAAAGCATATTCTTTACAATATGTACGAAAAAGCAGTCGACTGTTACCTTGTCCAGCTTTTCTGTCGAGAAGTTATTCACCACTCCTCTTTACTTTCCGTTGATCTCAAATGCTAAGCGGTCCTCATTTCTTTCCCCAGTTTTCAGATCCACTGTTTGGGCGCCACTTGCTGGAGCCCCACCGGCAGAATCCAAACAGTACCTGAGTGGGGAGTGAGGGCTAAGAAAAAGATGAGAGAGAAAAGATAAACTGAGGAGGGCTGTCTTGAATACTGAGGCCCTGACTATTTAGTTTAGCTTTTTATACTTTAGAGCACAAGAATGCAAGCAGAACAATCATAACATTTTCACAGATTTCTTGAGAAAGCCACTCACTCCAACATGAATCAGAACAGTCAAATTTGGCCTCAAGGTCAGAAGATACTCCTTTGTCAGTCCCCAGAGCCTCAGCAGGTCTCTAATCTTATGCTTGGCAAGACATCCTGCTTCTCATTAGCCCACTGTAAAATGTGCACAGGCCACGAACAAATGGGTGTTCAGGCAAATGGCTTCACTGACACTGGACACAACGCTTGAAGGGAGAGCACTGGTAGGGGAAGGAAGCTACCTGTCTTTGCAAAAGTGCTGAAATGAGCAGTCGAGGGACCACACTGGGGGAATGGGACACAAGTGTGGGTCCCCTGCTGGTGGCAGCACAGGATGGCTGGCAAGCTTTTCTTCTTTAACTGTGGCAGCTGGTATTTATTGGGCAAGGAAAGGTCATAAGGGTACGCTCACTTGCTGTCCCTCCTTAAGGGGTCATGGCAGTACTCAGCTGCATGGGCCTAACTTTCACAATGATATGTCCTCCCGGGTGACTGATAGTTTAAAAATGAGATATGTGACCATGATCTCATTACAGCTTTTACTCATAAATATTCCCAGACGCCATGAGGCGTTTACTCATTACTTACATTGCCATCACAGTGCTGATGTTTGGGACTCTGGGGATTTAAAATGATTTAAGAACATCAAATGGTGCTGAAATGGAGGAAGTGAAGGGAAGTGAGGATGGAGGAAATTGTCTCACACTGATGGATATTAGAAGCAGGAATTCTTGGGCTACTTAAGAGTTTTCTAAAAGGTCTGTCTGGATTGTGATATTGTCACCATGCCCAGGTTAGGGTTAATAACCTAATTTACCTCTTCCCAGATCTATTCCAGGAACATAAACTAAATTACATGGGACATGGAGAATCGAAATCATCCTTAGGCTTCGCAGGCATGTTCCTTAACTGCTAAGCCATCTCTCAAGCCCTTAAGGGATTTTTGGGATTTTATTTTATTTATTTGATTTAGAAAGAACATGGGCATGCCAGGACTTGCTCACTGCAAAACCCTGCTGGAGCTGAGCTGTACGCCTCCTCCGTGTGGACCAGCTGACAGAAAGTTGGAAAAGACTACCCTGCATGCAGTTCAAGGGGAGAGAGAAAACACCAGTGAAGGTACTCCACAGTGAACACTGCAAGCTTTAAATTTGGTCAGCCAGGCCAAATGAGCCAATGGCATATCTCTTATGGGGGGGTGCACAAACCACTCTAATTTGACTGGAGGCCCACTCCATGGGAGGGAATACATTCCTGATACGGAAAACCTATGACACAGTCACGAGCCCTAAATATATATACTAAATGTATATACAATGCTCACCAAAATGCCCAGAGGCTCTTAATGTAAACACTCTCATATATTAATGAAGCTTTTTTTCAGATGGTGGCGACCCTTGGGATGACTCAGAAGGCACCATGGTGCTGAGAAGAAGTGACAGAGGAGTGCTCAGCCCTGAAAACATCTCAAACCCACCTTCAGGCTAAGGGCCCATTGCAGAAGAGGGGCTGGAAAAGAAAATAAGAGTCAAAGGAAGAGTAGGACTCCTTAAACGTGCTCCTCCACACACAAAATGACCTGGATATCCAAGACCTTGCAGTTCCTGATCCTTATAATAGGAGGAAAAGATCATGACATCAAACTGAAAAGAGACTGACTGAGAGGGGGAGGGGGACATGATGGAGAGTGAAGTTTCAAAGGAGAAGGGGGAAGAGAGGGAAGTACCATGGGATACTGTCTATAAATAAAAGTTGCTTGTCAATAAAAATTAATATTTTAGCTGGAGAGATGGCTTAGTGGTGAAGGCTTTTGCCTGCAAAGCCAAAGGATCCCAGTTCAATTCTACAGGACCTGCAAAGCCAGATGCACAAGGGAGCACATACAGCAGGAGTTTATTTGCAGGCTGGAGGCCCTGGCACACCATTTTCACTCTCTCCCACCTTCTCTCAAATAACTAAATAAAATATATTTTTAAATATAAAACCTTCAAAAAAAAAAAAAAAGAGCAAGAAAAATCTTCCAGACAGGGCTGGAGGTAGAAGCCTGTCATCTTGGCAGAAGGATTGCAAGCTTCAGGCCTGCCTGGAGTACACAGTGAATTTAATGCAATTTAATGAGACTGTTTTAAACTAAAACAGTTAGTGTGATGGTGCATGCCTTTAATCGCAGCACCCAGGAGGCAGAGTTGAGGATCCCATGAGTTGGAGGCCACCCTGAGACTACATAGTGAATTCCAGGTCAGCCTGGGGTAGGGAGAGACCCTACCAAAAAAACAATAAAAACCCCAAAAGTAGGGAAAGTCAGTCCATGTCCTGGTAGAGGCCACATGAGTCAAAGTGTCCCATGAAACCCTCCTGTGGCAGGTTGGCAAAGGTGGACCCTCACAGGAATGTCTGAAATGGGATGAGTTGGGTTGGAGGGATGGCATAGCAGTTAAGACACTTGCCTGCAAAGCCAAAGGACCCAGGTTTGATAACCCTGTACCCACACAAAGCCAGATGCCATCCTTTGCAGTGGCTAGAGGCCCTAGCAAACACATTCTCTCTGCCAGTCTCACACAACTAAGTAAAATATATAAATAATAAATGGGACAAGTGGTTTGTCATGCATATAATGACCATGGCTCTCCTGTCAATAAAAATTTCTGCAAAGGGGAATTGAGGATGTGATGAGTGAATTTATCTTTTATTTATTTTTGGAGATAGGGTCTCAACTCTAGTCCAGGCTGACCTGAATTCACTATGTAGTCTCAGGATGGCCTCAAACTCCTATCAGTCTTCACACCACTACCTCCCGGGTGCTGGGAGTAAAGGCGCACCACCATGCCTGGCTGTCTTTCGCCTATCTTGAGACTACAAGCAGAGTAAATATAAAAAGCACAAGCCAGGTCTGGAGAGAGGCTTAGCAGTTAAGGCGCTTGTCTGCAAAGCCAAAAGACCTTGGTTCAATTCTGCCGACCTAAGTAATCCAGATGCACAAGGTGGCACATGGGTCTGGAGTTTGTTTCAGTGGCTGGAGGTCCTGGCATGCCCATTCTTTCCCTCTCTCTCTCTGCCTCTTTCTCTCACTCTCTGAAATAAATAATTTTAAAAATAACATAAAAGCACAACCTCTCATGAAATTTGCAGAAACCATGGGAGAGAACTTTTGAAATTACAAGAGTTATGAAATTATTATTCATATTTTTCTGCATTTTTGATTGCCAGATGTCAATTCTTCAATCGATATATAATAAAGTACATTTTAAATAAATTTTCACATAAAATTCTCTCTTCTTAAAAGCTTTATCATGAGGCTTCTACAGTCTTAATCATGGCAACTACAAACTCATACTCAGGGGTAGAGAGATGGCTTAGCGCTTACTATGGTTGCCTGTGTAGCCTAAGGACCCAGAGTCAGCTCCCCAGAACCCACATAAGCCACACACACACAAGGAGATGCATGTGCACAAGGTCACACATGCGCACAATGTGGCACATGCATCTGGAGTTTGATTACAGTGGCTAGAGGCACTGGCATGCCAATTCTCTCCCTCCCTCTTTCTTTCATAAAATAAATATGCATTTCTCTGGGTGATGGAATCAGGTTCAAAAGAGCATGATACCCATAATGTGTGCATTATGAACGTGTCTTACATTCTCCTTACCTACTGTGTTTGCCTTTAAATGTCTAAGCCACAGACCTAAGACAAGCATAGTAAAATACAAGCATAGTTCGCTGTAATGAAGATGCAAAATGCTAACCTGGAAACAAGAGCCAGATGTTTTGCTAACTAACTAGCCACAATATGAGATCAATCACTTCACCTCTTTAGACTCTAGTCCCAATATGTAAGTGGACAAGATGGATTAAATTACCTTCCATTTATTCGCCCAAAAAGTCTATACTTCAGTAATCCACTTTTAACAAGAAGTTTGAAAATGCATTTTTCTCTTTTTCTATGACAAAAAGTAGAATCTGCAGTGACCTACTTCCTCACCAGATGGTGGTAATTGCACAGCTATTTCAGGTTTCTTAAGGAATGACCAGTTTCTCCAAGCCTCTGTACTCATTACCCTACCTCAGGTAAATAAAAAGAACATACCTCATCACCAGAGCACTTAAGGTGATCCCATGATGCCATTTCAGGGGACTGCCCTAGTACAGGTCCGCTAAGAAAAAAAAGTTTCCACGGTGGTGGCGCACGCCTAATCCCAGCACTCTGGAGGCAGATAGAGGATCGCCAAAAGTTCGAGGCCACCCTGAGAATACAAAATTCCAGGTCAGCCTGGGCCAGAGTGAGACCCTACCTGAAAACCAAAAAAAAAAAGTAGTTTTCCTTTTCTTATTTCAGTATCTCAGACACTCAAAATGAAACTGGATGTTTTGGTCATTTAGAAATTATCTTTGAAAGCCATTTCTATAAGTAACTGTAAAGTGTCAAAATTTCTTCTAGTGGCAATGAACGAACAGAGAGCAAAACCATGGATTTTGGACATCTCTGCTCAGTGGACGACTAGATGGCTGTTACTGTCTGTTCAGTTCCCACATCAGTCCTACTAGTGAAGGTCCACTGAAGTCTCAATTTGAGTGGCTTCTCATGTGTCAGGGAGGAGGGTGGGGTGGGGGGGGTGGGGGAGACAATGACTGGAATAATGGAAGGAGGGTAGCTCAAAAGTTTGGGTAAAAGATGCCAGTTGTGGAGAAGGAAATAGACTCAGAACTGGTCCAGACTGATGAAAGAACAGATGTAAAGCTTAAGTAGGGATCAGCTAAGGTGGACCCCAAGCTTTAAAAAGAAAGTGAATACAAGGTGGTACATCTGGTTGAGGGGAAAGAAAACTAAATCGTGTGAGGAGATATCAAGGATTTAATATGAAATATGTTACGCTTGATGTCCTTGTGAAAGGAGGAAGAAAATAAAAGACATGCAAACATAAATAATTAAAAGACTTGAACACAAAGAACTCGACTTATGAAAAAGGTCCATTTACTGGTCATATCACACGAATGAAAGAAGTTGAGGTATAAAAACAAAAATAACTTGCTGGAGATCACAATAGCTCTGGCAAAGCAGATTCTCAAGCATGGCAGTGCCGCCACACAGCCTATCATTTATCATTTGACTGCAGCACTTCTTCGGGACCCCAGACAGGCTTAGGTAGTCTGATAGTTGGTTGCTTTATAAGGGTCATGCTGCTGTCTGAATGTCTCAAAATGTTGGGGCTGCACTGAGGCCTGTGGAGCCTTCAGGAGAAGGGACGAGAGGTCAGTCATTAGAGGACAGGCTTGAGGTCTTACAGCCCAGCTTCACTTCCTGTCCCCTCTCTGCTTGCTGATGGATGTGATGTGATGAGCAGGCACTTCACAATTCTGCCAATGTGTTTCTGCACTATGCCAGACTACTCTTGGAAATATACACCAGAATCAACCCATCTTCCCAGACCACAGAATGAAGAAATTCTTTCTAAGTGACACATCTGACAGGGTATTAATGTCTAGGATATGTAATGATATCCAAAATCTACACATCCAGAAGACAAATGACCCAATTAAAATGGGCTATGAAAAGAAATAAAAGGGACTAATATTTTAAAACATAGTGGCTGCTGGGGAAGGGGAGACATTTTATTCAATGTTGCAGACACTGGAAGGTTGCATGAACTCTAGAAAATAAACACCACCATGCTTGTGTAAACAATCTCTCATTAAACCGTAACTCAAACATTCACACACGGTCACACAAAGTCACAAAGACATCCATGCAGAAGAAGGACTACTAGGTGGGAAGGAGGAAGAGTTCAGTGGGACAAAGAAAAGAAAAAGTAATGGGAGATGATTATGGTCAAAATATGTTATACACATGTACAAAAGTTGTCAATAAATAAAATTAAGTTAAAAATTATCACACAAAGTGTCTAGGATATTCATGATTTTTAAGGTGACTAATGTTACTCCACAAGGCTTGCATGTTATGAGGAAAACATGAAGACATCAACACTGAAGAGAAACTAGTTAGAAAGAGATTCAATGGAGGAGGATCGTGGTTGGGGAAGGGAGGGTCATGATCATGGTATATTGTCTTCATTTATGGAAACTGTCAATAAAAGGTACTTAATTTTTTTTTTGTGGTTATTTAAGAGAAAGAGGGAGAGAGAGAAAGAATGGCACCTAGGGCCTCAGCCACTGCAAAAGAACCCAGACATGTGCCACCTTGTGTATTTGGCTTGTGTGGGTCCGGGGAATCGAACCCAGGTCCTTAGGCTTCACAGGCAAGCTAGCCTTAATTGCTGAGCCATTGCTGCAGCTTCATTGAAAAGTTTTTAAAAGGGCTGGAGAATTTCCATGGTCAAAGATGCTTGCTTGTAATGCCTGATGACTTGAGGTCCTGGTTTGCCCTGTTCATTCATTTGTTCTCTCTGCCCCCAAATAAACACATGAATTATTTTTTAAGTTTACAACAAAAATACTAAGTACCTTCTCTTATATACCAATATCCAATATGGGCTGTGGAGATGGCTCAGAGGTGAAAGGTGTTTGCTTGCAAAGCCTGCTGGTGCTAGTTTGATTCCCCAGTACCCATGTAAAGCCAATAGCAAACATGCTGAGGATGAAACCAGGGAAACAATCCCATCTACACAATTGCCAATAGATGAGGTAGACAGAGACATGAATGATTGGACACACACACACACACACAACTTGAGAATAAACACATAACCATGGCTCTGGGCATGTGGAGCATGTCTTTAATCCCAGGACTTGGGAGGCAGAGGTGGGAGGATTGCTGTTGAATTTGAGGCCACCCTGAGACTACAGAGCAAATTCCAGATCAACCTGACCCAGAGGAAACCCTGCATAAAAAAAAAAAAAAAAAAAACCCTAAACATGGAAGTGAAATTTTTAAAACACTTGAGAAAGAAACTGAAGAAGACATTAGAGTACATAAGATTCAGAAGCAGGCAGGCAGGCATAGCCAGTAGTTCAGGCACCCTGGACATTGCTTGACCTGAGCTGCAAGCACACCCTTCTCTTATACAAGGCACCTAGCAACCTGAACCCCACCTGCACTGAGCTACACTTACATGTACATAACAACCATTTTCTCCTCCTTGGAGCCATTGTTTGCCATATAAGCACCCATTCAAATACATCCTAAGATAGCTTAGAAATCAGAACAGTAGGGGCCACCCAGCCTGAAGGGCTTTAGGTACATGCATATTGTTGGGTCCTTTAATTGAACTTTCAGGAAGAAAGCCCTATTTCTTTGTTATGCCTATGTACAAATAAGTATGAATAAGATAAAAATAAATGCATCATGTGAAGTCCCATACACTGTAAAGAAAGGGAAACTAACTGAAACTAGAGCACCAAACTATGTCTCTAGCAAATGACGATCCCCACCTAAGACTACTGCAGAGCAATGGCCCCACCATGTCCCTGGGCCTGTGAGCACTCTCCACCCAGTGCCTGTTGCCCTTGGGCAGTGTGCTGGACCCTTCATCATCACTTTGCTCCTCATGAAGTTTCTTGCTGTTAAACTATCTGTGTGCACCTTTCTTCAGTTCATTGAGTAAGAGGCCAAGAACCTGAAAGTTCCAGAGAACACCAGTAACAGGTCCTCCTCACATGCCCATGCATTGAAGCATCAATGTTATGAAACCGCTCTGACCAAAAGCAATCTACAAACCAGGTGTGGTGGTGCACACCTTTAATCCCAGCACTGGGAGGCAGAGGAAGGAGGATCACTGGGAGTTTGAGGCCACCCTGAGACTACCAAGGGAATTCCAGGTCAGCCTGAGCCAGAGGAGACCCCAGCACAACAAAACCAAAAAAAAAAAAAAAAAAATCTACAGAGCCAATGCAATCCCCACAAAGACCTTAGGACCACCATTTGTCACACACACACACAAAAATCTTAAAATTAATTTGAAGTTACCGAACGACCTCAGTTCAAGCAATCCTGAGAGAAAAATAAAGGAAATAAAATATCCAATAAAATGGGATGATAGGACTGGAAAGATGGTTTGGTCCTTAAAGCACTTGCCTGCAAAGCCCAAGGACCCACGCTTGATTCCCCTAGGACCCACATAAGCCAGATTCACAAGGTGGAGCATGTGCCTGAAATTCCTTTGCAGTGGCTGAAGGCCCTGGTGTGCTGTTCTGCCTATCTGCCTTCCTCTCAATCCCTACCAAACAAGTGAATAAAATATTTTAATGGGATGATGTTGCAGTCAGGTTCCCACTGCTGGTAGAAATCTCCTGACCAAGAGCAGATTGTGGGGAAAAAAAGAGGTTTACTTTGGCTTACAAGCTCGAGGGGAAGCTGCATGATGGCAGGGAAAATGATGGCATGAGCAGAGGGTGACATCACCCCTGGCCAACATAACATGCACCATAGCAACAGGAGAGAGTGTGCCAAACACTGTCAGTCTGCCCCCAACAATACTCTACCTCCCAGGAGGCTTTAATTTCCAATTGCCATTATCTGGGGAGACTAGCATTCAGAACACTTAAGTTTATGGGGGACACCTGAATCATGCCACCACAGATGATATGTTCAATTTAACAGGAAAAAATCCTACGATTTCAAGAGACAATGAAATAATATTTTTTCTGAAATTGAGAAAATTTAGCAAGGTTGAAAACAGTGCTGGGCTTTCCCAGTCACAGCACATTCTTTGACTTTCGGAGTACAAGTCACACTAGAAGAGAGTCGATGAACTTGGATACAGAAGCAGGTTCAAGGAAGCTTCACTGTCCAGCATGGACTTCATGACAGACAGGATCAAGCAGCCCTTACCTGGGTCACAGGCACTCCCTGGCAGCAGCCAGCCTGGGGTGGCCTTCCAGAGACACAGGACAAGGACATTTGGTGGAGCAACCTGGCTGAGTCCCACTCCCCAGCCAATGGCTGATGATGGCTACGCATCCAGTAGCATTTGACCAGGAGGAAACACCTGACCATGCCATAGCAACTCCCAGCCATGCAGGGGAGCAAGAAGAGTGCAGGACAAAAAAAAAAACAAAACAGAACAAAGTGCACGACAAGGACTGAAGATCAACAAGAGACTTCTACAAGGAAATGTAATGGGACACAGGCAAGTCCTTGAACCCCAAACCCCACGCTCATTCCTAATTTTTGTCAAAGACTTAAAAGAAGCCTGAGAAGGGTAATGATTAAATTATTGCATTTGCTGACTGAAGTGCAGCATCAAGAAAGCACTCACATGGCTAGAGATCCCACGTGGAGAGTGCCTGAAAAAACACAGAAAGAAAGTTCAAGGAGCTCCTGCCATGTGGGGAGCTGGAGGGGATAAAGAACCCATGGGAGAGTAAGGCCTAGGCGCCCAGCTGAGGAAAAACTTAGCCATAGCTTGCAGTCCCCAAGTGGTCAGGGAGACTGCCCCTCCCTTGTAAAGGTATTTATAACTTAGGGTGGTGGGCTGTCTTCTGGCTCAGGTGAACCAGGGACACAGCTGGCTGGTTAGGCTAGGGGTTGTTTCAGGAAAAGGCTAGCCCTGGCATCAAGTTCCAGGGGATGAACTTGACCAACCACAATGCTTAGATCTTATCAAGACCTCCCTCCCAGAAGGGGTCCTGGTTGCTTGTGGAGAAACAGGCCTAGGGAACTAGGCAAGAGATAAGAAGTCAGATCATGCTGGATTTCTGTGCTTTGTTTTGTTTTGTTTTTACCTTCAAGGGTCCAGTCACCCTAACTGTATCCCCTCTCAGAATGACAGGGACCTTGGAATGAGAGCCTTGGCTGTCTCCTCTGATGCCCAGCTTCAGACACCCCACCACATAAAGCTCAGCAGAGGCTTCCATGGATCAACATCCAGAGAAGAGAACCCCATCCAGTGAAAACTGTAGGATTTCCATTCCCAGGTGATCTTGTGAAAGGCTTTGAAACCAATTTGAATGCTCTTTATCATGACAAAGTCCTGCATATAATAATATGTGTCTCTCCTGAAAAGATTCCCTCTATTTGTCAACCTTTTCACTAAATCTTATGGTTAAAGTTGACTCGTTAATATTTAATTCTTCCTAAGATTATTATATCTAAAACCCTGCCTCAAAAAAATTCTAAACAAAGTTATATTGCAATTTAAGATGTAATTCCTCAGCAATCAATCTTAACACTTTAGATTTACCTTTACATCATTACTAAAAGCAAGTTTACCAAAATTATAGTTATTAAGGTTTGAGAAGTTATAGATTGTGTCATGAAATTTTATGTATGTTTTGTGTATATTTTATTTTATTTTATTTTATTTTATTTTTTTTATTTTATCTTATTTTATTTTTTTGGTTTGGTAGGTAGGGTCTCACTGGTCCAGGCTGACCTGGAATTCACTATGTAGTCTCAGGGTGGCCTCGAACTCTGGCGATCCTCCTACCTCTGCCTCCGGAGTGCTGGGATTAAAGGCATGCCACCACGCCCGGCTGTTTTATGTATATTTTAATGTATGACTTAGAGTAAATTGAAGATATTTCTTTTGGCTCAACAGTTATAAAGGTGCTTATTTGCAAAGCCAGACGACATAATGGAGCCTGCATTTGAAGATTACGGGCAAATGGCCCTGGCATGCCCATTCCCTCTCCTTCCATGAGACGATGTCTCCTTTTTTCATTAGATCACAGCAGTCTAATCCATTTCCTCTCTTTTTGATATGTTACATATAACTTAATTAATTTCAGAAAATGAATTCTAGTTTGATGGACATCTTATTTAACTTTTAAAATTGCTAAATCTCCTCATTTAAAATGTATAAGTTGTAAAAGTTTAATCCCATGTCACCAAGAGTTCAAGGCCACCCTTTAAGTTAATTCCAAAAGAGTGTTACCTAAAAAAAAAAAAGATTTGTTTTTTATTTTAAATTCTGTTAGCAGATCTTGTTGTTTTAAATTCTGTTAGTTTACTCATCTCTCTGTAGCCTCATGTGCCTTAAATATGTGAACTCTCTACTTTTGTTCATACCAAACTTTTCCAGATATCAGAATATTGTAATTTGGTTTACACAAAGTACATGATGTTTTGGCTATCAATTAGCATACATCACCATGCCTACTAAAACTCTGTCATTTTGTGATGGTTCTTGTCTTGTTCGTGCTAATTTTGCTGGGTGATTATCACTGAGGTTATAATCTCAGTCTTGTAAAAAGTAACTTATTGTAATCTTGTTCTTAGGAAACCTGAGAAAGCTCCTCATGTCTAAGAGAAATCCACTGTATACAAAAACAATGTTGATATAGTTTGTATAAGCTTCATATAACATTTATATCTATTTTAGTTAAGCCTTAAAATTGTTGAATGGTAAAAGGTACTTATTTTAAAAATGACTATGCATGTCATTGTCTCTAATGTATGTTAAAATCAGACTTGCTTAACTCAACATTAACCTAGTTGTATTTTAATCTTAAGCCATGCATAAGCAGTCTGAGACAATGTTTCCCTAATTAATTGTGTCACTTCTAATATCTTAAGTTCATTGCTTATGAAAATATTGATACTTAAGACAAGCTTTGCTGCCTAGAAAAATAATCTTAAATTGCTGTTCTGCTTCCAGTTTGGGACATTGTTATACAGACTAACCAAAGTTATTTTCAAACACAGATGCTAAGTTTTTATACTGTTTTGTCTGTTCCCTGGCATACAATTTCTAGATTGAGTTAAAATTATTGATAAAATAATTGATAAAGTATTGTTTTCCTGACTACTAAAGTGTTCTGCCTATACTTAAAACTGACAGGTACTTAAAAGATAAAATGTGTATTCTTTTCCCACTAAGCTGCCCTGGGGGCACTTACACTTAATGTTCATGTTCACATATTAATGCTACTCACTTCTGGTTAGAGAAGCTTTCTTTTCAGATGGCTATGACCACTGGGATCACCCAAAAGGCAACATAGTGCTGAGAAGAAGGGATAGAGGAGTGCCCAGCACTGAAACACCTCTGTCACACCCCAAGGCTCAGGGACCATTGTGGAAGAGGGGCGGATAGAATAGAAGAGCCAAAGGAAGGGTATGACTTCTTACAATGCAACTGCCCAGACAGAAATTGGCCTCGATATCCATGACCTTGCAGTACCTAGCAATACCTTCAAAGGCCCTCAAAATAGAAGAAAAAGATGATGACATCAAATTAAAAGAGAGACTAATGGAGAGAGGGAGGGGATATGATGGAGATTGGTGTTCTAAAGTGGAATGGGGGGAGAGGAGGGAAATGTCAAATGTTTTTTGTATGTAAGTATAGAAGGAGTCAATAAAAAATTAATAATTAAAAATGTGTATTCTTTATATGTCCCAGATATAGCTTACCTGTCACCTGACAATTAAAACTTAAATAAGAATCAAAATGATTTTGCAGTGGCTGCAGGCCCTGGTCCATTCTCTTTCTCTCTCTCTCTCCTTCTCAAATAAAGATAAATAAAATAAAATGGGTGTTTTCTGGCAGAGAATGAGGGAGAAGGAGGAATCAGAGAGGGCAATCGCCTGCCATTAGTCCACCGCCTGGGAGGTGCAAAGAGTAAAACATACATACTGACTGACACTCTCAACAAAAGGCTAAGGAGGGGAGGATGGTTTAGCAGATAAGGCACTTGCCTGCAAAGCCAAAGGACCAGGTTCAATTCCACAGGTCCCATGTGCAGCCAGGGGCACAAGGTGGTGCATGAAGTCTGGAGTTTGTTTGCAGTGGCTGGAGGCCATTCTCATTCATTCTCTCTCTCTCTCTCTCTCTCTCTCTGATAGATAAATAAAAGCCTAAGGATACAAGAGAATTAAATATAAGTGGCATACTGGATATAGGATCTTCGAACAGAAAAAGAGCATTGGGAAAATGTAAAGAAAATGCGATAAATTATAAACTTCATTAAATGAACTAAATTGGATTAACTAAACCAAAATGCATCATAACATATGTATTCTTTTTTTTCCCCCCCAGGGAGGGTCTCGCTGTAGCTCAGGCTGACCTGGAATTCACTATGTAGTCTCAGGGTGGCTTTGAACTGACCACATTCTCCTATCTCTGTCTCCTGAGTGCTGGGATGAAAGGCATGTGCCACCAAGCCCAGCAAGCCTTATGTATTCTTAGATGGCCTTGAATTTACTATATAGCTGAGGATAACCTTGAACTTCTGATCCTTCTGCTTGCCACCAAGTACTGCAATTATAGGAGTACACCACCTGATCCAGTCTAAAAACTGTATAGTGAGTTGTGGGTCAGCTTTGGGCTAGAATGAGACCCTACCTGGAAAAAAAATAATAAAATAAAAAAAAAATAAAATAAAATATCCTTTTAGGCACAACCTCTGTTGGAACTGGAGGCATGGAGTGAGGTGACTAAGACAGATGGAAAGGCTAGAAAAGGCCTAGAATGCCAGACAAGGAGTTTATTCTGTATTAATTTGTTGTTGTTTTTTACTGACAACTTCATAATCATAGACTATTAACCATGGTAATTGCTCCCCAACTTTCTCCTTCACAACTCCACTACCTCTCTTCCTGCCAGTCAATTCTTTGTTTGTTTGCTTGCTGCTGTTCTCTAATGACTTCAGGCAGGCCTCAAACTCTCTAAGTAGCTAAGGATGGCCTTGATCTCCTGATCCTCCTGTCTCTACCTCCCAAGAGCTGACCTACAGGTGTGACTTCTCAACCACAGTAACAGTGATCAAAGAGCATTTGGAAAAAGCACCACTGGGGTTTAAGATGCCCATTCAGGCAGTATAAGGGGGAAAAACAGGAATCTGACAAGAAACAGAGGAGCCCTGACATGCATGGTGGCGCACACCTTTCATCCCAGCACTCAAGAGGCAGAGGTAGGAGGGTCACTGTGAGTCAAGGTCACCCTGAGACTACATAGTGCACCCCAGGTCAGACTGGGCTACAGTGAGATCCTACTGCAAACAAAAAGAAAAAAGAAAAGAAAAGAAAACAAAAGACAAAGACAAAGAAAGTGCTCGCTTCAGCAGCACATATACTAAAATTGGAACTATACAGACAAGATTAGCATTGCCTCTGTGCAAGAATGACACACAAATTCGTGAAGTGTTCGATATTTTAAACTCCTGACCACCCCTCAATGCATGACCCATATTCCCCATTAATGAGGGTCCCTTGGAAGAGAGAGGACAGGGAGGAGTATAATGGAGTCACCATTATGAATGTTAAATCAGAATAATATAATTAAAAATAAATTATAAAAAAAGAAAAAGAAGAAAGAGAGGGAAGAAGGTTGGACAGATAGTTTAGTGGTTAAGGTCCTTGCCTGCAAAAACTTAGACCCATGTTTGACTCTCCCACTGAAGTTGACATGCTTGTCAAGGTCACACATGTACAGAAGGTGGTACACATCTGGTGTTTTATTACAGCGCAGTGGAGGCCCAGACACAATTCTCTCTCTCTCTCTCATCATTAAAAAGGTCAGTCTGTCAGGCTTGCCTCTAAAAAAAGGCAGGAAGGGAGGAGGGAAAAGAGACAAGAGCAAGACCTTGGGGAAAAAAATGATGGGGCTGGAGTGATGTCTTAGCAGTTATGGCACTTGCCTGGAAAGCCAAAGGACCCAGGTTCGCCTCCCCAGGGCCACATAAGCCAGATGCACAAGGTGGTGCACATGTCTGGAGTTCATTTGTAGTGGCTGAAGGCCCTGGTGTGCCCATTTTCTCTCTATCTACTTCCCTTGCTCCCTCAAATAAATAAAATTAATTAATTCAAAAATCTTTTCAGGGCTAGAGATGTCTTATCAGTTAAGGCCTTGCCTGCAAAGCCAAAGGAGCCAGGTTCAATTCCCAGTAAACTCACATCAGCCAGATGCACAAGGGGGGGCACATTATCTGGAGTTCACTTGCAGTGGCTGGAGGCCCCAAGCCACACCCATTCTCTCTCTCTCTTCCTCTGCCTGTCTCTCAAACAAATAAATAATATTTTTCAAAGAAAAACATCATGGAACAAAATTGAGGAGGTATGTTCAAGCAAAACTGGGGAGGTGTGAGATGGAGCATTCACATGGCCCAATGGATGAGGACATGAGAGTGCTTCCATTTAGAGGTGAGGCAAATGTGGGGTATTCCCAAAGGGCAGGAGAAAGAGCCTTGACTTGACCTCCTATCCGCCTGAGCCTGGCTAGAGCTTCCTCGCCATTAACACATAGTTGACAGACTTCACAGAGGAAAGCAAGAACTACAGGCATCCAGAGAGGGTGAAGGTGTGCAGCTGTCACCTGGCAACTGGGATGTGGGGATGGTGAAGGGTTAAAAGCCTCTTTGAAAACTAGAGGGAACTAAAGAGTTAGGCCAGGCGTGGTGGTGCACACCTTTAATCCCAGCACTGGGAGAAGAGGTAGGAGGGTCACCATGAGTTCAAGGCCACCCTGAGACTACAGTGAATTCCAGGTCAGCCTGGGCCAGAGTGAGACCCTACCTTGAAACACCAAAAACAAAAACAAATAAAATATCCAAAACTCAAAAAAGAGTTAATAATGATCCCTAAGACCAGCAGGTAATAAAGCA
>JAEOAD010001941.1:3517500-3910761 GCA_036365145.1 Orientallactaga sibirica | reverse complement strand
ATAAAGCCAGATGCACAAGATGGCACATGGATCTGGAATTCCTTTGCAGTGACTAGTGGCCCTGCACACCCATATTCTCTCCTCCCCTCCTCTCTGTTTTTCTTCTCTCACTCTCAAATAAATACATTGGGGTTTTAAATTTTAAAAACTTATCAGGAGGCAGAGATAAAAAGATCACTGTGAGTTCAAGGCCATTCTGGGACTACCCAGGTTAGCCAGGGCTAGAGTGGGACCATACCTCAAAAAAAAGAGAGAGAGATGGACACTGTACTTTAACACCTCTCAGCCCAGACTCCAGGAGAAGGAGGGACACATTACAAATAATTCATACCCTCGCTTGCTACGCGTTCAGCCAGTGTCCATCTGTCCATACATTTCTTACCCTTCCCCTGTCATATTGACCCTTTCCTCCTTTCTCTGCCCCTCATTCTTGGCTCCTGTCTCCCACATCCATTTCACTATCGAGGAGGGTAGTCAGAAAAGCTACTTTTGGCTTCCACCCCAGAAAAAGTAGGTTTTCTTTTTTGGGGGGGAGGGGTATTGAGGTAAGCTTTTACTCTAGCCCAGGCTGACCTGGAATTCACTAAGTAGTCTCAGCATGGCCTCGAACTTACAGTGATCCTCCTACCTCTGTCTCCCAAGTGCTGGGATTAAAGGCGTGCACCACCACACCCAGCGAAACGTGGCTTTTCTACGGATGAGTAACAAGTGCCGAGTACAGACTTGCTATGTAAATGGCACTTGTGAAGAGTGATGTCAGCACTGCTTCTCACAAAGATGCTATTCCTTTCCTTTTCTGATGACTGTGTGGACCATACTTCAGAAATAGGAAAGAAGCCAAGTGTGGTCAGGCATAGGCCCTCCTATTCAGAGGCATCCCAGCATTTGAAGCAACACTATGCTTTTTCCCCAACAAGCATGTAGTAAATATTTCAAGTCGTGAAGCCCGCATAGAATCTGCCCTGCAGACCTTAGAACAAGGAAGAGACATTATAGAGAAAATGAGCCAGCAGCAGCCCACCAGGCTTGTTTTCTGATGCTACACTGTCAGGGAAGTGAGGGGGGACACCTGATTAGCATTCAGGACCAAGACATTGAACTCTAGCTTGTCTCCATCTCCAAAAAACTCCAAGCCCTTCCCTTCTACTCCCCATAGCACATATCCTGTTTTTTCTTTATCTCAGAAGATGGGTCTACAGCCAGGAGAAAAGCTTTAAAAACAAAAGTGGAGGCACCGGGTGAGGTGGTGGAGAATCACCATGAAAAAAAAAAAAAAGCCGGGCGTGGTGGCGCACGCCTTTAATCCCAGCACTCGGGAGGCAGAGGTAGAAGGATCACTGTGAGTTCAAGGCCACCCTGAGAGTACAGAATGAATTCCAGGTCAGCCAGGGCTAGAGTGAGACCCTACCTTGAAGAAAGAGAAAAAAAAAGTGGAGGACTGGAGAGATGACTTAGCTGTTAAGATGCTTCCCTGTGAAGCCTAAGAATCCAGATTGAATTTACCAGTACCCACATAAGTCAGATGTACTGCTGATGCATGCATCTGGAGTTGTTTGCAGTGGCTAGAGGCCCTAGTGTACCCATTCTCCTTCCCCCCCTCCTTTCCTTACTGGGCATGGTGATGCACACCTTTAATCCCAGCACTTGGGAAGGAGAGGTAGGAGGATCAGTGTGAGTTGGAGGCCAGCCTGAGACTACATAGTGAATTCCAGGTCAGCCTGGGTCCTAGGGTGAGACCCTATCTTGAAAAAGCAAAAAAAAAAAAGTGAGGCTGGAGAGATGGCTTAGTCAGTTGCTTGCAAAGTCTAGTTTGCATTGCTGGTAGAAATGACTTGGACCCAGAGCAGCTTGTGTGGACAAAAGAGGGTTTTTGGCAAAAGGTTCTGTACAGTTCCATGATGGCAGGGAAAACGATGTCATGAACCTCTCCCTCTCATCACCCCCTGGCCAAATAAGAAAAAAGAAACATAGAGTTTATTTAACACTGGCAAGGGGGAGCTGGCTTCTAATACCCATGTAAGCTCACAGCCACTGCAAAATGAACTCTAGAAGGCATGCTCTTGTGCATCTGGCCATCAGCTAGGAACCTGAGCATTGAACACCAAAGTTTATGTATATAGCAAATGCTTGAACCAAACCACCACAGTGGAAAAGATGCTTTGCCTTCAAGCCAGTGAGTACAGGGGATGAGCTGTAAGATTTGCACATTAAATAGACAACTTACAAGGTAACGTGATTTTCCATGCAAAATTGCAGATTTAAGAAAAGATGGTGCATGGGCTGGAGTTCAGTTGCAGTTAAGCTGGCCCGCAAAGCCCATTCACCCTTGGTGCCTTTCTCTCAACAAATAAATAAAATATATTTAAAATAAATAATCGGTTTGCGCTGGCTGGAGGCGCATGCCTTAATCCCAGCACTCAGGGAGGCAGAGGTAGAAGATGGCCGATGGTTCGAGAATTCCTGCAGTGACTAGTGAATTCCAGGTCAGCTCTGGCCCTCCCCTCTGAGAGAGGATAAAAACCAAAAAAATAAATACTGGCTTAAATAAATAAATAAACTTAGCACCCACCAGAGATCCTTATGGTTAAGGCGCCAAACAGGTCATTCTGAAAAACCCAGTTCCAGGGCTAGCAGGTCCATCCTCTAGCCAGAGAGAGAGAGATAATTGCTTGGCCAGTGCTCGACACGTGACCTGGCTGGGAAGGCCAGGGACCCATTAGCAACAGCAGGTCGGAGACTGCTTGCATGCCCATCTCAGCCAGTCTCCATCTGTCCATCAATCTCTTACCCTCCCCTGAGGCAATTGAAAAAATAAAAATGCCCTTAAATAAATGGCTAACTGTCTCAAAGCATCCATGATCACCAGCTGATCACTCTAGGTGGGGAGCAGGAAAGTGTGCCCCCACAAAAACACCCCAGAAAACGTGTCTTTCTGGGAGCATAAAAGAGGTAGATGTTTACCTTTCCCCAGGCTGACTAAGAGTGAGTTTCTCAGCATGGCCTCGGTTTCAGTGATCCTTCCCAGCCCCCAAAAGGTTGGACTTGGTGGTCCTCACCACTCCTCCCAGCGAAGCCTTGTTAAGGGAAAGAGAAATGATGCCGGAGAAAGCAAGACTTGCTAAAAATGGCACTTCAGACCTGTGATGTCAGCACTGCTTCCTCACAAAATGTATTCCCTTTCCTTCTGACAGTGGGCCATACTGAGATTTTCAAAGAAGCCAGAGAAATTATTATAAGCACATCCCATTCCCCATGTCCCAGAATTTGAACCAATAGGACATGAGAATTTTCCCCAACAAGGATGTAGTAAGTATTGGTAGTGAGAAAGGGTGGTCATGAACTACCCCAGTTTAGAACCAAAGAGCAGCACAGAGAAATGCAAACCTTAGCCAGCCCACCAAATGTTTCTGGAACTAAATGGAGGGCCTGGTGGCATGACCAAATTAGCATTCAGGACTGACATTGAACTCTAGATGTGCTCTCCAAGAGCTTTTCCCTCTAATTCTCTGAGCCTTTTTTTTTTTATCTTAAATTGGAGCTTTAGTGGAGGTGACCCACTCAAAATGAAATCACCATGAAAAACTTGGTGGCTTTAATCCCAGCACTCGGGAGGCAGAGGTAGAGGATCGCTGTGGAGTTCAAGGCCACCCTGAGACTATAATGAATTTCCAACTCAGAGTGAGACCTGTTACAAAAAGAGAAAAAGTGGAGGACTGGAGAGATGACTTAGCTGCACTAAGATGCTGAGTTGCAGTTTTGGTCCAGATTGAATTTAAGGCTATGAGAACTGAACCTCTAAGCACAGATGTGTGGTTGATGATGCATCTGAGTTGAGGAGTGGCTAGAGCACCTCTTAGAAACGACATTCTTCAAGTAGAGTTCTTTGGGGATTGGGCATGGTGATGAAAGACTTTTAATCATCCATCACTTGGGAAGGAGAGGTAGGAGGATCAGTGTGAGTTGAGGCAGCCTTATAGTGAATTAGCCTCCAGCTTTTGTCCTAGGGTGAGACTCCTTCTCAAAAAGAAAAAAAGTGTGAGATCCTTCCGAGATGGCTCCCAGTTGTCACAGTCAGGTTTGCATTGCTGGTAGAATTACTTCCCCCACCCTCCTTGTGAGACTGGGAAAAAAAAAGAGGTTTATTCTGGCTTTGATATGCTTCCCCTAAGCCCATGATTGTGTATTACTGTGTATTTCTGCATGAGCAGGTTGTAGACAGTCACCCCTGTACAACAGGTAAGGTGGACTCACTTTGTTTCTTAGTGCATGGGATTTTGGAACACTGCAAGGGGAGCTGGCTGTTAATACCCATAAGCTTTATAATAATACCACTGCCAGCATTATCCAGGCATGCTTTTCCAACCTGGCAGATTCATGAACCTAGCAGGGAACACCCTTAGAGTTGAGTAACCGCAATTGAAGAAACCAGGATTTTGGTCTAAGATGATTGCTCAAGCAGTAAGGCCTCATGTTTGAAGCTCCAGATCCCACATCAGTTCGCTGGTACCCAGGTAACGTGAGATTTACAAAGTGACCCCCTGCATGTGTAGTTTGATGGTGTGCATGCATCTGAGTGCTCATTTTTTCTCTTACCTCCCTCTCTTCTCTGACGCCAATTCACCCTTTTCTTTTTTTCTCTTTCTTTTATTTCAAAATAACTTGGGCTGGAGAGATGGCTTAGTGGTTAAGGCGCCTGCCTGCTAAGCCTAAGAACCCAGTTCCAATCTCCAGGGTCCACGTTTAGCCAGATGCAAAGTGACGCAAGGGCGCAATGCCGCACTTGACCACAAGGGGGCGCACGCATCTGGATTTTGTTCGCAGCAGCTGAGAGACTGCTGGCATGCCCATCTCTATCTGTCTCTCTCTGTCTGTCAATCTCTGTGTCTCTCTCCAAAAATAAAAAATAAAAAATAAATTTTAAATAAATAAATAACTTCCCAAAAGCCATTTTGATCACCAGTCTGATCACTTAGGGTGGGGAGCAGTAAAGTGTGCCCCACAAAACAAGCCTGTGTGTCTTTCTCAGGAAGTAATAAAAGAGTAGATGATGACTTTTCCCAAGGATCTAAGAGTGAGTGGGCCATGGTTGGGGAACAGGACAAACCCAGCCCTTTAAAGGATAGACCTTGGTGGTCTCTTCCTCCTCCCAAAGCTTTGTTGGCTGAAAGAGAAAATGATGTTGGAGAAAGCAAGGAGCTAAAGAGGCTTTCAGGACAGTGATGCAAGTTAATAGAATGTACACAGGGCTGGGGGACAGTGGGCAATGAGAGAGCAGCTGTGGCAGAGAAATTATTATAAGCACATACTCTATCCCATGTCCTAGAACTTGGTCTCCTGTTCCCTACTCTTCCAAAAAGGAGTATCAGTCTTAGTATCAGAGGTGGTCATGTGAACTACAGCAGTTTACAACCATGCAGCAGCTGTGTCCCCCACACCTTAGACATAACACCACTCTCCACCTAAACTAAATGTGGATGGAAGGTCACCACGACCAAAAGGGTAATATTGATACCAATTAGATGTGCTCCAAGAGCTTGCTTTTTTTTCTTAAATTGGAGCTAAAGTTTTGTGGTCGTGGGAAGCCACTCCAAACTTAGTTTTGTCTTACATTACTATTGTAATACCAACTCATCCTTGCTTACAAAAGTTAAACTCATGGCTTCAGTGACTTGGGCACCACTGGAAGAGACTGAGTCACGGCCTTGGTCCTCTTGCCCTTTCAAGGCTATGAGAACTGAACCCCTGAGCACAGAGCAGAGGTGAATGAGGCCCTGGCCTAGTGGAGGAGTGGCTATGAGCACCCCTTGAAAGGAGACCCAGCAAGTAGAGTTCTTTGGGATTCTCTCATTGTTGGGAAAGACTTCTTCATCCTCCATCTATTGTGGGTGCCAGCCACGCCCTGCTCATCACCAGCCATGCTCAGGCAACTTTATACCCACATAGCCCCCAGCTTTTGTCTTTTGGTCTTTTGTCTCCCTTCTCACCAGTCCCCTTATATGAGATTCCTTCCGCCATATATCCCAGGAATCACCACCTCATCTTCTGTCATCACCTTAATGAAGGCCTTCCTGCCACCCTCCTTGTGACTGAACCTCTGCCCTCTCCCTCTGGCTTGATATGCTTCCCCTAGCACTCGTAATTGTGTATTACTGTGTATTTTGTTATTTAACAGGTTGTCCTCCAGTAGAACCTCCTGGTAGGCAGGTACTGGTTGTATTCACTTTGTTTCTTAGTGCATGGGATTTGGACTCCCTAGTAGGAACTCAGATGTTTGCCTTACAGCTTTTTATAATCGTCCACTTGCCAGCATTATCCAGGGGTTGCTGGCCATAGCCTGGCAGATCTGCTAAAGAGCCTTGTAGGGAAACTAGCCCCAGAGTTGAGTAACTGCTGAGAAGAAATTGAGGATTTTGGTCTGGAGAGATCGCTCAGCAGTTAAAGGTACTTGCTTGCAAAGCCTGATAACCCACGTTCAGTTCGCTGGTACCCAAGTAAAGTCAGATGTACAAAGTGACTCTGCATGTGGAGTTTGTTTGTGGTGGCAAGAGGCTCTGGAGTGCTCATTTTTTTCTCTACCTCCCCCCTCTCCTTCTGCTTGCAATTTTTTTTTTCTTTTTTTCTTTTTCTTTTATTTTCTTTTTAATTTTTCAAGTTAGGGTCTCTTGCTGTAGCCCAGGTTGACCTAGAATTCACTATCTACTCTAAGGGTGGCCTCAAACTCACAGCAGTCCTCCTACCTCAGCCTCCCAAGTGCTGGGATTAATGGTGTGTACCACCATGCCTAGTTGCAAATAATTTTTTTAAATTATTTTTTTAAACTTTTTCTTTATTTATTTATTTGAAAGGGAGAAAGAGATGGGGAGAGAGAGAATGGGTACACCAGGGCCTCCAGCCACTGCAAACAAATTCCAGATGCATGTACCTCCTTATGCATCTGGCTTACATGGGTCCTGCAGAATCAAACCAGGGTCCTTTGGCTTTTATTTATTTATTTATTGAGAGAGAGAGAATTGACATGCCAAACCCTCTAGCCACTGCAAATGAACTCCAGATGCATGTGCCACCATGTGCATGTGGCTTATGTGGGTATTGGTGAATTGAACCTGGATCCTTAGGCTTTGCAGGAAAGCACCTGCTAAGCCATATCTCCAGCCCTGCAAATAATTTTTTAAAAATTTAAAAGTTAAGCTGGGCGTGGTGGCGCATGCCTTTAATCTCAGCACTCAGGAGGCAGAGGTAGGAGGATTGCTGTGAGTTCAAGGCCACCCTGAGAATACATAGTTAATTCCAGGTCAGCCTGGACCAGAGTGAGACCCTACCTCGAAAAACCAAATAAATAAATAAATAAAAAAAAAAATAAAAAGTTAAAAAAAGAAATTAAGGTAAATTAATGTAGTTGTACTGATAAAGAGAAACTGAACTCTTATTAATGCCAGAATGGCTGCCTGCCACTTGATCTTAGAAACCATGATACAGGAAGGAAGCTGGATGTGATGTGGCTGGAGATGTCCTCTGTCCAGAGCCCAAGAAATGGAGACCTCAATGTTCTTACAGCCCTTTGCCCCTGGGTGGCAGCATTATCACAGACACCTGGTGAGGAGCTGCCTGGTCCAATTGGGTCACCTTTATTGGGTCTTCCTGAAAGAAGTCCTTGATTGTTCCAGTCCTTCAGAAGAAGGCTGAGAGGCTTGCCATGGAGAAACGGCCATGTCCTCTTGGGGTGTGCACACATTTTTTGTTCAGTGTGTTTATAAAAATGAAAAGAAAAGGCCAGGCATGGTGGTACATGCCTTTAATCCCACCAGAGGTGTTGAATAGATGAATGAACTCCCCTGCAGTGATAGCAGGGCACAGTCCCCGCCCATGAGAACTTGGTTTCTTAGAGAGATGTGATATAATCAGATTACAACACCGTAAAAGTGTTGTAATGGAATGTGAGCCAAGGGCCCCAGCGTTCAGGGAAAGAGCACCAACTTTTGTTCAGGTCATTAGTGTTTCTCAGTGTCCTTGGTATTTGAAACAAGCACTACTGGGGAGAAAGATCATACAAAGCTGATTGTCCCATTGAGGATGTATAGGGTGTGGACACTGGCAAGTGGCCACTAGTCCTGGATGCTGGCTGACCACCTGGTTCTCTAGGCTCTTGTGTTTGTTCTGGATCACAGCACTGTCTGCTTGCATCCCCTCTGCACACAGTACTGTCCTAGATAAGCTCAGGGCTGGGCAGAAATGCTGTTTCTGTGTGGGGCCTCTTTGAACCCAAGCACCCACCCTTGTATGACTTGACTTCAGAGTGTCCCAAAGCTTCATGATGCCCTTTGCCAGGTCAGGGTTGATACTCCATAGACTGGATACATGGGCCAGGAATGGGAAAGAAGGAGCTTGGGGTGTGCCTCAGTTGGGAAAGTTCTTGCCTAGCTTCCACAAAGCCCTAGGTTCTGTCCCAGCACTGCTTAATCTAGGATACATGGTGGTGAGTGCCTGTAATTCCAGAACTCAGCAGACACAGAGAATTGTGAGTTCCAGGCTAGTCCATACTGCATAGTAAAACCCTGCTTTTCACAAGGAAAGGAAGGGTGCACGGAGCCAGAGCAGGCAGGCAAAAGGAGTGATTCTGATCTCTGGCTCTGGTGTAGAAAATGCACATGGAACCCTTCTGTTTACACATATAATGGAAATCTAAACTGGACTTCCTTCTGCTGCTCTGCCAGACTTGCAAGTGGCTGAAGGTGGCAGGAACAGCTACTTCCTCAAATGGGGTCATTTTAAGATCAGTCTAATTAACAGGTTCCTATCATTATCTGAAAGAAGGGGTGGCCTCAGATTTTAATCCCACTCCATCCTGCTACCTACTGGGTTATTGCCAGCACTTCAGGAAGCTCACTCGGGAAGCAGTGTCTTGCGCAGCTGGTTGGCCTTGCTGATGTCCATCTGTGTTCTCTTTACATAAGATTTCGTTGAAACCTGAGGACATGTCTCCTACCCTTGTGCCCTAGGCTCTCCCACAAAACAATGACCTATTCCCGCCAGCAAACACCATGCAAGTGCACAATGGGCAGAAAGGAAAAGAGTGGGCCAACTTGAGTCCAAAGCTCCATAGCCTTGACTCTGGGCTTCCTGTCTCATTTACTTTAAAAACCATATGTGTATAGAGCTAATGGTCCAAGCCTTTCCTCAGAGAGTTGCTCTGAGCACCAAATGAGGTGCTCAGAATATTCTGGAAAATGTATATATTTTCAGTACCTAGCAACTGTCGTTTCCTAGCTCCATACACCTAGGATTAGTACTGCAGGAAGGAGGAATTCGATGTGTGAGCTGTTTGCTCTTCTTGAAAATGTACCTCCCAGAGCCAGGATCTTAGTGGAAAACTGATAAACAAGTGTTTATTTTTTTTTATATTTTTTTGTGGTGGGGTGGAACCTGGGCCTTATGAAAGCTAGCCAAGTATTCTACCAAAAAGCTATACCCTACCCCAACAGTGTGCTTTAAAGTTAGTAGCACTGGAGAATTGGCTTAGTGGTTAAGGCACTTGCCTGAGGAGCCTAAGAACCCATGTTTGACTCTCCAGATCCCACGTAAGCCAGACACACAAAGGTGAGGCAAGCACAAGATCGCACATGCCCACTAGGTGGCGCAAGCATCTGGAGTTTGATTGCAGTGGCTGAGGCCCTGGCATGCCAATATTCTCTCTCTCCCTCTCTCAAATAAAATTTAAAAATTAAGAAAATAACAAAGTGCCTCGCTGAAGCTCTGCAGGGAAAATAAAGTCCTCTTGGTCATAACTCAATAGGTGTGCTGCTGTTCCCCATCCTAGGTGTGTCTCCCCTACCCCTGCCAAGCTTGGTATTGACATACCTTAGTTTAGGAAGTAGTCATGGCCTTGTTACCAGAACTTCAGAGCAAATGCCCTGGCTTCAGGAGACCTAAAAGTTCAGAGAAAAAGAGATGCTTAGTGGTGAAAGGAGATTTAATCAGCATGGCCACATTGGGGAATACAGATAAAGAGATTCTATAACCAAGTCTCTGGCATGAGCGCTAGGCTTGAACAGAGGAAGAATTGGGGCAGATGGTGAGAGGTCTGCATAATGAAGGAGTCCTGGTCATAGTGTGGTCTGGATGATCACCTTCTCAGTTTTGGTTCTGCAAGGTGATTTGAAGAAGCCTGGCTCCTGCTCTCTCTGAGAAGCTCCTGTGCTCTTGGAAACCAGGGTAACTACTCGTTCAGGACAGTGACTGTCTAGACCTTCAGGCGTCTCTGGGGGTCTGGAACAGGACTTTGTAAAAGCTGGCAGTACGATGCCTCAGCTACTCTTCTCTCTCTCTGTGCCTTTAGCCTCAAATGGAGATGAGGTTAGGCATCACCAGATTGTGACAGACAGACAGACAGACAGACAGACCTGGAATAATTAACATGCCTATATGCAGAGGTACCAGGCTGGCCTCAAACTCAGTGATCCTCCTATCTCTGCCTCCAAACTGCTGGGATTAAAGGCGTGCACCACCACACCCTTCTAAAATAATACTATTTAACAATGTGAAAACCTGTGCTTCCACTTCAGCCTGTGGAATGTCTCATTGTTGAGATATTAAGTGTGAAGGGTCTGCTGTGCCCTGGCTGGCAGAGCTGGGAAAGGCACCTCACAAGATGAGATGGGTCCCAACAAGCGACGTGCTTTATAGGTTGCATGAATATGCTCGCTCCTCGAGAGTCTGACTGACTTTATGCCGTCCTGTGAAGGTATCTGCTCCTCAACAGTTCCTTGCCTGTTTGATGCTTGTGTGCATGTGCCCTCTTGTTTCACTTCACTCCACTGTGCAATGCTTCTTTTCCTGGACTAGCCAGCTGCTTCCTCTGTAGACTGAACTTGTTGAGGACAAGGACCAGGCTCCTCTGGCTGATGTGCATCTCCTCCTTGACCTGAGAGAAAGGGAAGTCCTTGGGGCCTTGGGTGAAGGAGAGGAAGTCAGTCTGCCTGGTCTTCCATGTGGCTAAACTGCATTGATTCTTGGAGCTTCTTGCATTTGTTATGGTGTCCTTCTGGACCTTCTGACTATTGTCTATCTGACATTTGGGCCTGCTGGTGGGGACCTCCAGTGGCTTTAACAGCGGGAGGACGAGGGTGGCCTGAAAGCCCACTTATGTCCCTGTGGTCCCTAGAGTTGGCTAAGTATTTGTGAAGTCAGGTGTTTCATATTTCACCTGGAAACCTCAGAGAAGTGACAATCTTACCAGCTCTTTTTGAGTACTTGAGGTGACCAAGTGGACAGCTGGAATTGCCCAGGTTAGATTTGGATCAGCCACAGCCTTGTGCCCTGGAGCTGAGCCAGCAATTTCCTATTCCCTGGAGAGCAAGTGTGATGGTTTCACTGGAAGAACCAGTCAGAAATAAGGGAGCAATTTCTCTGGTGCTCTGACTCCAACATAGGCTAAAGGTCAAACTGGTGAAATCTGAGGCCTGGGAGGGGGCTGAAGATCTGTGTCCTCGTCTTCACCTGTTCTTTGCCCACAATTTGCACAGCCAAGAGGCTATTAACCTGCTGGGTCTGGGTGAGGTAATGCCTTGGGGATAGTTGTCTGCTGGTTTTTGAGGAAGCTACATTTCTGGGAAGAAATTTTAGCTCCCTGACAGAGTTGTCTAAAACAGATTTTAAAGTCTTTTTTTCATTGTTTTTTGGGTATTGAGACTTGTACCAACTTGTGTTGAATTTGAGGGTGACTATCCTGCCTCATATAGCAAAATGTTTGGACTGGAGATACTGTAGCTTAGTTGTTAGAGTGCTTGCCTAGAATTCATGAAGCCCTAGGTTCAATGCCCAGCACCACATAAACCAGGCATGGATCCACAGGCTTGCCACCCCAACACTCCAGAGGTGGAGGCAAGGAAGATCAAGAGTTTCCGTCTGGAACTACAGAGTGACTTCCAGGTCAGCCTAGGCTAGAGACCTGGTCTCAAGAAGAAGAAAATCTTAGCATTTTGAGAACCTTCCGACCTCATAAGATTTAACCAGCAGGCTTCTAGTACCATGAAGAACAATAGCTGGCAGTGACTTTTTAAGGAGCTACCCAAGTAAGCCATCCTCCCCTCCCCTTGCTCTCTCCTGGCCTGAAGTCATATGCAGCAGGAGAGGCTGGAAAGCACTGGCTTGTCTAGGTTGGGTAGTCAAGATGTTTTGTCCCTCGCATTATTGGCAAGTTACTTTCAGAGTGCTTTACCCTCCAGAATGGCCCTGCACACGTTTTTAGATCATGGTTATCTTTACATTACAGAAGCACTCCAAGCACTACTTCTGCCTCATAAGGTAGAGCTTAGGAACAAAGCCTGACCAGGAGAGAATTACAGTTTAAACTGTGTTGAGAAGAGAAACAGCAGAGTGCCCAGGATGCTCTGTGCTTGCCTTATTTTAATTGTGGGTTTTGGTGTCAAGCTACATCTCCACAGAAGACAGTTGAGGTTTGTTCTTCAGAACCCTTGCTGAGAAGGAAAGTACCATGCCTGGTAACCATAGGCTGACCACGGTAATGTTGAATGTGAGCCAGAGGACTTCCCTGTGACCCTCATAAAACAACAGGCTCCAACTCAAACAAACTCCAGACACATGCGCCACTTTGTGCATCTGGCTTACGTGGTACCTGGAGAATCGAACCCAGGTCCTTAGGCTTTACAGGCAAGCATCTTAAGCATTAAGCCATCACTCTCTGGCCCCTTCCCCCCTCCCCGCCGCCCTTTTTATTAATTTATTTGAGAGAGAGAATGGGTGCACAAGGGCCTCCAGCCCATTCTTCAGATGGAACTCCAGACACATGCACCCTCTTGTACACCTGGCTTACATAGGTCCTGGGGAATTGAACCGGGGTCCTTCAGCTTTGTAGGCAAGTGCCTTACCCACATCTCTCCAGCCCAGGCTTCTTGGGAAGCAGGGCCATGAATTAATAACAGACTGGTCATAAATGCTACAAAGTGCCACCTCACCACCATATATTTTTTCCAAGCAGTCATTCCTGGTGGGTGGCTCTGTTGTATTGTTTGGGAGGATAGGACCCAAATACAGCTCATCTATTCTCCAGCTGTTGTTTATCCACTGGTTTTCCGCAGCAGTCAGACAATTGAAGAATAGTGCTGTGCTGCTGTGTGTTTCAGTGGGTACTAATTAAGTACACTACTGACTTAGCTCTGTTCTCTGAACTGGATGCAGGCAGTGGACCAGAGAACATCTGTGTCCCTTGGAAGCAGTGGCATTGTGGAGGGGGTGTTCCCATAAGCCCATCTCTGCCATCACTCACCCACCCCACTGATTGGAGCCTTTAGATCACAACCCATTTTTTCAGGATCTGGGCTCCCTGAGCTGTCACTTTGATGTTTATATCTCTAAAATTAAGTGTTACTTACCTTCATTTGTTTGTTTGTTGAGATAGGGTTTCATACTAGCCCAGGCTGACTAGAACTCAATCTGTAGTCCCAGGCTGGCCTTGAACTTACTGTGATCCTTCTATGTCTGCCTTCCGAGTGCTGCAATTAAAGGCATAGGCCACCATACCCAGCTCTACTTTTTTTTTTTTTTTTAACAAATACATGTTATATGCCATTCAAAAGGTACAAAAGAGGTCTGGGGATATAGGATGTATCTTGTGGAGGTTTTTTTTTTTTTTTTTTTTTTTTTTTTTTTCGAGGTAGAGTCTCACTCTGGCCCAGGCTGACCTGGAATTAACTATGTAGTCTCAGGGTGGCCTTGAACTCAATCCTCCTACCTCTGCCTCCCAATGCTGGGATTAAAGGCGTGCGCCACCACACCCAGCTAAGTTTTTTAAAATTTATTTATTTGAGAGGCAGAGAGAATGAGAATGGACACGTCAGGGCCCCTAGCTATTGCAAACGAACTCCACACATGTGCTACCTTGTGCATCTGGCTTACGTAGGTACTAGGGAATCTAAGCTTCACAGACAAGCTCTTTAACCCACTATGCCATCTCTCTAGCCCTCTTTTGGGTTTTTTTGAGGTAGGGTCTCACTCCAGTCCAGGCTGACCTGGAATTCACTGTGTAGTCTCAAGCTGGCTTTGAACTCACAGCAGTCCTCTTACCTTAGTCTTCCATGTGCTAGGATTAAAGGTGTGCACCACCACGCCTGGCTGGTGATGTATCTTAATTGGTAAAGTGCTTGCATGCATGAAGTCCTGGGTTCAATTCCCGACACTACATTAACCCAAATATGTATACATGCCTGTGGTCCCAGGACTTTGGAGGTAGAAACAAACAAGAGGATCAGGAGTTCAAGGCCAGCCTGGGCTATACTGAGACCCTATCCTTTTTGTTTTGTTTTATTTTGTTTTTGTTTTTTTGAGGTAGGATCTCGCTCTAGCCCAGGCTGACCTGGAATTCACTCTGTAGTCTTAGGGTGTCCTTGAACTCAAGGTAATCCTCCTACCTCTGCCTCCCGAGTGCTGAGATTAAAGGTGTGTGCCACCACATCTGGCGAGACCCTATCCTTTAAAGGGCAGGGAGATGTTACAAGAGGCCTACAATGAAAAATCTCCCTCTGCCTTTCAGCCACCATCTGCTGACAGATTGTGACTCATTCAGCCCCACTACCAGAACCTTTTTTGTTGTTGATGGTGATGTTTTTTTTTTTTTTTTTTTTTTTTTTTTTTTTTTTTTTTTTTTTGTTTTTCGAGGGTCTCACTCTGGTTTGACCTGGAATTAACATTAAAGTGGCCTCGAACTCTGTTCCTCCTACCTCTGCCTCCCAAGTGCTGGGATTAAAGGCCCCCGGCTGATGGTGATGTTTTTTAACATTAAACCCTTCTGTTCCCTTTCCCCTGTTCCCTCTCTGAGGTTATGGGATTTACTGTGGGGTGTTTTTTTTTTTTGTTTGTTTGTTTTGTTTTTGTTTTTTTTTTGAGACAGGGTCTCTTGCTTTGTAGCCCAAGCTTACCTCAGATTTAACCATCTGGCTTCTACCTTCTGAGTTCTGGGATCATAGGCAGGTGCCATGAAGCCTGGCCTACCAGCACCTTTCTTACATAGAAGTGGCAGGCTCTGTACTGTAAGTACCATCTTGGGCCCTACTAGAGTCACCTCAACCACAGGTGAATCATAGAGTGTTCAGCTGTAGAAGATAGTTCTGAAAGTGTGATGAAGTATTAATGTATACCTAAGCAGCCTCTGCCCTGGCCCATTCCTAAGTAGTAAACTTTTCCACTGACTTTTGTCACCCATCCCCATGGAGTGTCCACTGGTGTCAGTGATGCCCAGGTCAAATGGAATCTTAACTGCCTTCCTCCACCCAAAGCCCCATGAGTATCACTGTTATCTTTGTTTGCACAAACCAGTAACCAAGTCTCCACCTTTGGCATCTCCTCCCAGGTGCTTCCTCAGTTTCTCCCAAGTCCTCATTGGCCACCTTTGTCCCTCTCAGATGGTCATAGCCATACTCACTCTCAGCCATTTCTTGCACTTCAGTCTGTTTCCTACCCAGCTTGATCTAATACAATCATGCTAAATCATAATAAAATCTGGAAGCTGGGGCGATGGTTCAATGGATAAGTGCTTGCTGCACAATCATCAGTACCTGAGTTCAGAACCCTAGACCCACATATAGCCTGATACTATGGCTCTGGCATCTATAATCCCAGCCTACAGCAAGAAAGCAGGCAGAAACTGGAGGATCTGCCAGAGGGCTGTGAGCCAGCTAGCCTGGTAAATGGAGCAGTGAACAATGTCTTAAACAAGGTGGAAGGCAAGGACTCACATCCAAAAGTTATCCGCTGCCTCCATACACCCTGTGGTACACACACACACACTTGAAAATTACAAAACTGCTCATGTCAATTCTATACTAACCCATTTTGATGGCTTCTTGATATTCTGGGATCAAAACCAAACTGTCCGTTGGCTCCCACAAGGCCCCTCATAGACCATCCCTTGCCTGCTGGCCAGCTGCAGAACATCACAACCCAGCTCTGTTCACTAGCATCTTCTGTCCCACTGGCCTCTGGAATGCTGCTGACTTGTCTTGAAAATCTCACGCTTCACTTCCTCAAGCCTATCCTGTCTCCCCAGACAAGGGCAGAGCTGGCACACCATGTTTTCCTGCATTATAATGCTTAGAGTGGGACTTTCCACTTAGGTCTGTCATCATTGAATTAATTTGGGGGGGGGGGTTCAAGATAGGGTTTCACTCTAGCTCAGGCTGAGCTGGAATTCACTATGTAATCTCAGAGTGCTGGGATTAAAGGTGTGTGCCACCACGCCCGGCTTATTTTTTCTTTTTCTTTCTTTCTTTCTTTCTTTCTTTTTTTTTTTTTTTTTTTTTCATTTGAGAGAGGCAGAGAGAGAATGGGCGGCCAGGGCCTTTTCAGCTACTGTGAACAAACTGCAGATGTGTGCTCCCCTTTGTGCACATGTGCAACATTGCGTGCTTCCGTCACTTGTGTCTGGCTAAATGTGGGACCTGGATATTGAACAAGTGTTCTTAGGCTTTACAGGCAAGTGCCTTAACCACTAAGCCATTTCTCCAGCCCTCTTTTCTTTTTTTTAAGTGTGCGTGTATGTGCGCACGCATGCATTCTTGTATGCATGCATGTGGAAGCCAGAGGACAGCTTCGGGTGTCATCAGGAATGCCATCCACAGCTTTGAATCTGGGTCTCTCTTTAGCTTGTAACACTCACCAATTAGGCTTAACTTAACTAGCCACCAATCCTCATGGATCCACTTGTTTGTGTCTCCACAGTGCTGAGATCACAGGTACATTCCCCAAAGCCTGGCATTTTATTTGGGTACTGGGGACCAAACTTAAATCCAAATGCTTACAAGGCAAGCACTTTACTGACTGAATTATCTCCCCAGCTCCAGGTTAATTTAATGTTCTTTTCTTATTTGTTTCTGATTTTTTTTTAACATTTTGTTAGTATATGGATCAATTCTGTACACTAGATTAAAAGTGATTTTTTTCTATTTGCATTTGCTTTGTTTTTTAATTTATTTTTTGTTTTTGTTTTTTGAGATAGGGTTTCACTCTAACTCAGGCTGACCTGGAATTCACTGTGTTGTCTCAGGGTAGCCTCGAACTCACAGCAATCCTCCTACCTCCGCTTCCAGAGTGCTGGAATTAAAAGCGTGCACCACCACACCTAGCTTATTTTAATTTTTAATTTAAGTTAATGTGTGTGGTCACACCAGAACCACTTGCTGTTGCAAATGAATACCAGATGCTTGAGTCACTCTTTTTTTTTTTATTTATTTATTTATTTATTTATTTATTTATTTATTTATTTATTTATGAGAGATACAGAAATAGAGCCGGGCATGGTGGCGCACGCCTTTACTCCCAGCACTTGGGAGGCAGAGGTAGGAGGATTGCCATGAGTTCGAGGCCACCCTGAGACTACATAGTTAGTTCCAGGTTAGCCTGGATAGGAGTGAGACCCTACCTCAAAAAGCCAAAAAAGAGAAAAAAAGAAAAAAAAAAAGAAACAGAAATAGGCAGGTAGAGAGAGAGAGAGAATGGGCATACCTGGGTCTCCAGCAGACGAACTCCAGATGTGTGCACCCCCTTGTACATCTGGCTTACGTGGGTCCTGGAGAATTGAGCCTCGATCCAGGGTCCTTAGGCTTCGCAGGCAAGCATTTAACCACTAAGCCATCTCTCCAGCATGCTTCTTAAGCCATCTTCCCCAGCCCTTAATTTGTATTTGTATATAAAACTAAACAATGAAGGGTCACATCCATGTATGTGAATGATGTGACTAAAGGAATGTCTTCCTTAGTGCCTCTGGTGACCCTATGGTAGACTATTTCCAGAGTTCCATGCCAGAAGCACTACAGAGGTCAAGGTCCACACAGACTGATTTCACTCTTAAAAGACCCAGTCTAGCCAGCTGTGGTGGGGCACGCCTTTAATCCCAGCAGTCAGGATGCAGAAGTAGGAGGATCACCATGAGTTCAAGGCCACCTGAGACTGAAGGTCAGCCTGCACTACCATGAAAAAGAAAAAAAAAATCTCTGTCTCCCCATAGCATCTCATATTGGGTGATGGGAATAGAACAAAAACTGTCCTGCACCTTGTGCTGCTTTATGTCTTTAGTAGCAGCCCTGCCAAAAGGGACAGTGACCTTCAAAGACTCCAAGTCCCATGACGCACACTTAATAAGCCTTTGTGAACAAGAGCTTTCATGGTGCCCACTCATCAGGAGCTGCCTTTGTGTCTATCCTTTGTTCCCAGGAGACCTGTAGAAAGTGTCAGGGACTCTGGAAAGAGCATAGCGGCCTCACCTGTGAAGAACTGGCTGAAAAGGACGACATCAAGTACCGGACGTCTATGTAAGTAATGTGATGGAGAGCTGCCGGGGCAGAGAGTATTCTGGGGAGAGCCAGCTCAAGCCACTCCAGTCTCCAAGGATATTGGGAAAGGTCCAATCCTCCCAGAGCCTTGTGGAACTGGTGAGAAGGCATATGGGGAGGGGTGGTGGCGCACGCCTTTAATCCCAGCACTCAGAGGCAGAGGTAGGAGGATCACTGTGAGTTCAAGGCCAGCCTGAAACTACATAGTGAATTCCAGGTCAGTCTGAGCTACAGTGAGACCCTACCTTGAAAAACTAAAAAGAAAAAAATATATATACTGATATTGCCAGTATCAGTACTGCTGGTGCACACCTTTAATCCCAGCACTTGGGAGGCAGAGGTAGGAGGATCACCATGCTTTCAAGGCCACACTGAGACTACATAGTGAATTCTAGGTCAGCATGGGCTAGAATGAGACCCTATCTTTTTTTTTTTTTTAATTTTTTTGTTGTTTTGTTTTTGTTTTTTCGAGGTAGGGTGTCACTCTAGCTCAGGCTGACCTGAAATTCACTATGTACTCTGAGGGTGGCCTCGAACTCATGGTGATCCTCCTACCTCTGCCTCCTGAGTGCTGGGATTAAAGGTGTGCGCCACCACGCCTGGCTGAGACCCTATCTTTAAAATCCAAAATAAAAAAATGTAAAAATACTAATACTGCCAGGTTGGCGGTGTACGCCTTTAATCAGCACTCAGGAGGCAGAGGTAGGACGATTACTATGAGTTTGAGGCAACCCTGAGACTACATAATGAATTCTAGGTCATGCGGGGCTAGAGTGAGTCCCTACCTCAAAAAAAAAAAAGGGTACTGGTACTATATGGTACTCCCTGTGTGGCTGAGCACTTTCTAAATATTAATGTTAGGGCTGGAGAGATGGCTCAGTGGTTAAAGGCACTTACAGATTTGTTTCCCCAGTACTCACATAAAGCCAGATGCACAAAGTGGTGCAAGCTTCTGCAGTTCATTTGCAATGGCAGGAGGCCTGGGAATATGCTCTCACTGGCTCATGCTGTCTCTCTAGTAAATAAATAAAAATATTTAAAATAAATAAATATTAAAAGTCCAGGGCTGGAGAGATGGCTTTGTGGTTAAGGCGTTTGCCTGCAAAGCCAAAGGATCTCAGTTCGATTCCCCAGGACCCACATAAGCCAGATGCACAAGATGGTGCATGCATCTGGAGTTCGTTTGTAGTGGCTGGAGGTCCTGGCACGCCCATTCTCTCTCTCTTTTTCTCTCTCTCTCTTTCTCTCTGTCTGACTCTTTCCCTCTCTTGCTCTCTCAAATAAATAAATAAATAAATAATTTTAAAACCTTAATATTAAAAAAAAAAAAAAAAAAGTCCAGCCAGGCATGGTGGTGCATGCCTTTAATCTCAGCACTTGGGAGGTAGAGGTAGGTGGATCACCATGAGTTTGAGGCCACCCTGAGACTGTGTAGTGAATTCTAGGTCAGCCTGAGCTAGAGTGAGACCCTGCCTTGAAAGACAAACAACAAAATAAAAGTCCAGTGACTTGAGTGCTACAGAAGTCTGTTTCTCTCCTGTGCCCCGTGAGGCCACTCAAATCCAGGTTCCTTTATGTACTGCCTTGCCACTCTGCAAGGAGTTCTCAGCAAGGTTGTATCTGAATAGTGGTTGCATTACCACTCCATCATAGAAAAAGAGTGAGGAGCCAGGCACACACCCTTTAATCCCAGCACTTGGGAGGCAGAGGTAGGAGGATCACCATGAGTTCGAGGCCACCCTGAGACTACATAGTGAATTCAAGGTCAGCCTGAGCTAGAGTGAAACCCTACCTCAGAAAAACAAAAACAAAAAAAGAGAGAGAGAGTAAGGAGACAAGTTGTCAGGCAGCTTTTCTTCAACTTGGAAGTGATGCAGGAATTATGTATATAATCTGGCTCTAAGGAAGATACCATATGTAGCCATTAGAGCAGTTATTAACCATCTTTGAGTCTCCAGCACAGTTAGATTCTATTATTTTCACTTTATAGGTAAGGCACTTGAAGCACAGAAAGCCAAGTAATTTGCCCATGGTCACACAAATAGTGAGTGGCAAAAAAAAAAATAGTGAGTGGCATAGCAAAGACTTGAACTCAGGTTCATGGCTTCTTGTTTAACCTGTGCCGTAACTTTTTGGTTTTTCAAGGTAGGGTCTCACTCTAGCCCAGGCTGACCTGGAATTCACTATGGAGTCTCAGGGTGGCCTGGAAGTTACGGTGATCCTCCTACCCCTGCCTCCCGAGTGCTGGGATTAAAGGTGTGTGCCATCATGCCCACTATGCCATAACTTTGATAGCAGAATAATGAAATGGTCCCCTCTCCCAGTGATATCCTCTCTTTATATGACAACAGGGACTTTGCAAATGTGTTTAAGGTTGTGAACCTTGAGATACTCAAGAATGAACTCAATCTAGTCACACACCATTAGTTAGAAAGCTTTTCCTAGCTCTGGTCAGATAGAGCAACCATGAAACATAAAAAGAGCTTGATCTTCCATTACTGCCTCTGAAGATGGAACCAAGCAGATAGCAGCCTCTAGGAGCTAAGAGCACCCGTTAGCCTGCAACCACTAGGAAAATGTGGACCTCAGTCCTTGTGTCCAGGAGCTGAGTCCTGCCAACAGCCCAGACATGCAGCAAAATAGGCTTTATGTGGAAAAGCGCAGCTTCAAGGCCCAGCTTTTCCAAGATGCAGCAACAAGCCATAGATACTTCTCAGGGAGTGTGGATCCTTAGAATAGGCCCTGTATTCTGAGATTTGTTAGCCTTGGGTTAGCCCTGGACCCTTGGAATATATGGGACCCTCTTTCAACATGGTGGCCCACTATATCAGCAGGCCAGGTCAGAGCAGAGCATCCAGTGTGATGTGTGTCAATTCCAGATTCCCAAGAAAGCTTCCCAAACACACTTGGCTTTTAGTAAGCTTGCCTTTGGAAAGACTGATATGTTCCACACCTGGCTTCCAGACACGTGCCTGTGTGTTAACACCAGAGCTTTCACGCCCACTCTCTGACATTCATGTCCTTTATCAGTGCACCCTAGATCACCTGCTGCTCTGTTCACTAAGTCAGATCTGTCTGTGGGTCATTTAAGTCAAAAAACAGGGCATTATCCTGGCGCGTGACAGATAAGATTCTTGTCTGCTGCTTTTCTTTGCTCTTGGTCAGAGAATGAAAGCATTTTCCAGATCAGTAGTGTATACCAGTTACCGGGATCTGTTTATTGCTCTAGTAAAAATAGCGTCTGAAACAGCAGCTACAGTCTCTTAGCACCGGGCTTCCACAGTGCATTGCTGTCCAAGGCCCCTTCTTCTCTACAGGCCACACAGACGTGAAGACACGTGAGGATAGTCGCACCCTGCACCTTGAATCCCTTTACAATGCTCATGGGAATTGGGTATTTTTTTAAAATATTTTATTTATCTACAAGCAGAGAGAAAGAGAATGGGTGTGCCAAGGCCTCTTTGCCACTGCAGACAAACTCCAAATGCATGTGCCACCTTGTGCATCTGTCTTGAGTGGGTCCTGGGGAATTGAACCTGGATCCTTTGGCTTTGCAGACAAGTGACTTAACCACTAGGCAATCTCTCCAGCCTTTCCCCCTTTTTTTTTTTTTTTTTGGTGCTGAGGACCGAACCCAGGGCCTTGTGCTTGCTAGGCAAGCACTTATCCACTGAGCTAAATCCCCAACCCCCCTTTTTTTTTAAATTATTTTTTATTTTTATTCATTAGAGGCAGGGAGAGAAAGAGGGAGAGACAGAGAATGGGCATGCCAGGGCTTCTAGCCACTGGAAATCCCAGACGCATGTGCCACCTTGTGCATCTAGCTTCTGTGGGACCAAACCTGGGTCCTTAGGCTTCACAGGCAAGTTCCTTAACTGCTAAGCCATCTCTCCAGCCCGGGATGTCATGCTTGTATAGCAAGTGCTTTACCCACAGAAGCACTTCCTTTGTTTTAAACCACAGTAGTCTTTTCAAGCCAACTCAAATCCTTGGTGTACTGTATTTCACTTCTAAATACTCCTTGTATAGCATCTGCCATGATCGTAATGAATAAAACTGACAGTAAATATCTGGTAAAATAAAATAAATAGATGTGCTAGGGAGTTGGCTCAGTGATGAAAGGCACTTGCTCACCAAGCCTGCCTGCCTGCCTACTAAAGTTCAGATATATAGGGCTGGAAGGATGGCTTAGCGTTAAGGCATTTGCCTGCAAAGCCAAAGGACCTCGATTCAATTCCCCAGTATCCATGTAAGCCAGATTCACAAGGTGGCGCATGCACCTGGAGTTCATTTTCAGTGGCTGGAGGCACTGGTGCACCCATTCTCTCCGCCCTCCCCTTCTCTGTCAAATAAATAAAATAAAATATATTTTTAAAAAGGTGAGAAAAGAAATCCCCCAGTAGTCCTGAATGATGCATTTCAAATAGTTTGGTCAATTATATGTACATCTTCACAAAACAAAATACATGTACTTAGGCTGGAGTGATGGCCTAGTGGTTAAGGCACTTACCTGCAAAGCCTAAGAACCCAGGTTCAATGCCCCAGGACCCACATAAGGCAAATGCACAAGGTGGCACATGCATCTCAAGTTCATTTGCATATTCTCTCATATTCTCTCTCTTTCTCTTTTTCTCTCTCCCTCCCCCAAATAAATAAGTAAAATTTTTAAAAAAAGAGGCCAGGTGTGGTTGCACAAGCCTTTAAGATCGCTGCACTAGGGAGGCAGAGGTAGGAGGATCACTGTGAGTTCAAGGTTACCCTGAAACTACCTAGTGAATTCCAGGTTAGCCTGTGCTAGAACAAGATCTACCTCAAAGAAAAACCAAAAAAAAATAATAATAGACGTACTCACAAAGGAAGACCATAAAATTTTGAATAGCATATGTCATTAGAATGTAAGTTAGCTTCCAAAGAGGACTACCCATTTTCCTTGGGTGGTTGTAACAAGTAGCAGTGGAATCAGGATGCCAGCTGGTTATGCAGAGGGTGTCTCTCAGTCTTCCTGTTGAGCACCAGGTCAGCACACACAGCTGGTGGAAGCTCAGGCTTCTCTTCCTGTCCTGCCCCTGGGAGCATCCTGTTGTGGGGCTATTTCCTGCCTAGTTCACAATCTACTTTTAAACCACCCTTCACACAAGAACTGACTGTGGTTTCTCCTCGTTCCCATTGGCACGGCATTCTCGTAGTAGCAGTCCTTTGGTAGGACCATTCTGGCCCTTTGTATCATGTTCTAATGATACAAAAGCAGTGGACTTGGACAGCTTCATGCAATGTCAAATAGCTCTTTGATCACCACCGCAGTGTTGATTTGGGAGCATTCTTCACTGATTCCTTGGTACTACCCTTTCTTCCTAAGCACACCCATTATTATTTCACATTGTGACAACTTGGTGGGAAGAGAGCAAGCAAATATACCCTGTCTTTGAACCTTTGGAAAACCACTGTAACCTTGATTCTCTTTAGCTTCTTCTCACATAGTAAGCTACACAGCTGGCCAGGGGAAAAGTCAAGCCAGCCAGCACTACAGCTGAAAGCCAGGCCTGACTCCAGGGTGTTCTTCCAGAAAATTGAACTTGTGTTTTGGACACAGTTTTCAAATCAGAAACTTTGTCATCAGAACCTTGAGTCATAGCCTATACCACTAAAAAGTATCTTCATAATTGCTAAGTGACTAGTATCTTCAACATATGTTCTACTCTTAAGTTATCAATGATAAATTCACGTTAAACTTTGTCTTCCTGTTCAACAGAGCTTAAAAGCCATTTGTTCTTCTGTAACTTGAAATGAGTGTAAGTTCTCAAGCTAACATTCTGCTTTCCTTCCTTTTTGGCCACTGGCAGATTGAATATGAATTCATAACATCCAGTTTTCTAATGCTTTGACAAATACTTAGACACATGATCTGTCATCTGAGGAGCTCACTGTAACAAGCTTCCATATATCTGTAGTCAAAGCGCTTCTAGTCAGACTCCTCTAGACTGCAACAGGTTCTCTTGGACTCCCAATGTATGAAGAGGGGATGAGCCACAGCTTGCAACTGGCCACATTCTGCACTCACTCCTTCTGTGACCCTGCATACTCCCAGCAGAGTATGCAACACACAGCCCTTCACACTCTGCCTTTAAGGCCATCAGTTTAGCAGAGGAATGTGAAAAGTATGGTTTTGTAGCTAGGACCAGCAGCTTCTGGTAAAGAGCACTCCTGTCATTTTGACTTTAGCTGCCTGTCTAACTTAATCACTTCACATGATTCTGAAAACAACCTCACTGCAGAGGACCTTGGGAGTGTGGGCTTATGACATGGGAAGCTATTGCAACACAGAAGTAATAGGCTGCTGGAGGGAGCATCACCCACCCCCAGGCTAATTCTTCAGAAGTCCAGATGTGTAAGGCTTGGGCTACCAGTTCCTAGTTATCCTGCTTTACATGTCTAAACCCATAGTTTAGGAAGATTATGAGTTTTTTTCTCTCCATTGGAAGCCTTTAGGATCCCTATAACAGAGAAGTCATTTTTCTAACTGCTAGGTACCAGGCACTGTGCCAGAAACTTTATGTCTTATCTGGAATCCAAATCATGAGAAAGTTGTGTTTTCCCAATTTGAAAATGAGAAGCTTGAGTCTCTAGGCAGTTGGGAAATTTACCCAAGGTTTTATAATTAATACACTTTGAGCCCAGTTCTCAGACTCTTAAAACATAGGGTCTTTTCACTGTTTGAATATCACCAAAAGCTGCAGCTGTCATTACATGTTGGAAAGAAAGAAATACTTAATGACCATAATATTTTTCTTTGCTCATCTTCCTGCCAGCTCCAATCATGTTTTCTTTTCTCAGTGAAGAAAAAATGACTGCGGCCCGCATTAGAAAATGCCACAAGTGTGGGACCGGCCTCATCAAATCTGAAGGCTGCAACCGTATGTCTTGCCGCTGTGGTGCCCAGATGTGCTACCTCTGTCGAGTTCCTATCAATGGCTATGACCATTTTTGCCAGCATCCTCGCTCACCAGGAGCCCCTTGCCAGGAGTGTTCAAGATGCTCTCTGTGGACCGACCCTACTGTGAGTACATGCATGGCTTTCTCTTTCCATATAGGGAAAACAGCCCTGTATACATGGAATGAAAAACACTGTATACATACATGATAGAGTCTGACTCATAAAGAGATGTAGAAAGGCTTAGTGGTTGAGGCACTTGCCTGCAAAGCCTAATGACCAGAGTTCAATTCCCCAGTACCCACATAAAGCCAGATGCACAAAGTGGCTCGTGCATCTGGATTTTGTTTGCAACAGCTGAAGGCCCTGGCATGCCCATTCTCTCTATTTCTCCTCCCTCCCTCCCTCCCCCCCCCCTTGCAAATAAATAAAAATAAAATATTTAAAAAAAAATAGATGAGGGCTGGAGAGATGGATTAGAGGTTAAGGCGCCTGCCTCCTAAGCCTAAGAACGCTGGTTCCAATCTCCAGCGGTTCCAATCTCCAGGTCCCACGTTTCGCCAGATGCAAAGTGACGCAAGGGCACAATGCCGCACTTGACCACAAGGGGGCACACACATCTGGATTTCGTTCTCAGCAGCTGAGACACTGCTGGCGCGCCCATTTCTGTCGTCCTCTCCCTCTTTCTGTCTCTCTCTCTCTGTGTCTCTCTCCAAAAAAATAAATAAATAAAATTTTTAAAAATTAAAAAAAAATAGATGAGCCAGGTGTGGTGATGCACACCTTTAATGCCAGCACTTGGAAGGCAGAGGTAGGAGGATCGCTGTGAGTTTGAGGCTAAAGTAGCACATGAGTTTAGAGTTCATTTGCAGCAGCTGGAGGCCCTGGTGTGCTTATTCTCTTTCTGTCTCTGTCTGTCTGTCTCTCTCTCTCCATCAAATAAGTAAGGGGCTGGAGAAATGGCTCAGTGGTTAAGGCACTTGCCTGCAAAGCCTAACAACCTGGATTTGATTCTCCAGTACCCACATAAAGTCCACTGCACAAAGGGGCACGTGTCTGGAGTTCATTTGCAGTGGCTAGAGGCCCTAGAAAAAAGAAAAAGAGAAAATGAATAAATAAAATATTTTTTAAAAGATCAGGAAATGACATAAACTAGTCATCTCCACCACAGGGAAAACTGAGAACACAATCAAAAGCTGCTCTTGGAGAGATGGCTTAGCTGTTCGGGCACTTGCCTGGGAAGCCTAAGGACCCAGGTTTGGTTTGGTTTGGTTTTGGTTTTGTTGGTTTTTCCAGGCAGGGTGTCACTTTAGCTCAGGTTCACCTGGAATTCACTATATAGTCTCAGTGTGGCCTTGAACTCACAGTGATCCTCCTACCTCTGCTTCCCGAGTGCTGGGATTAAAGGCTTGCGCTGCCATACCAAGCAGGACCTAGGTTTAATTCCCCACGACCCACATAAGCCAGATGTACAAGGTGGCACATGCATCTGGAGTTTGTTTGCAGTGGCTAAAGGCCCTGGTGTGCCCATTCTCTTCCCCCCACCTCAAATAAATATTTAAAAAAACAAGCTGCTCAACCAAAAGAAGAGTAAGACTGCTTACAATGAATTGTCCAGACTAACTGGCCTCAATATCCATGACCTTACAGTGCCTAGCACTACTTTCACAAGACCCTCATAATAGGAAGAAAAGATGATGACATCAAAATAAAAGAGAGACTAATGGAGAGAGGGAGGGGGTATGATAGAGAGTGGATTTGTAAGCTGGGCGTGGTGGCGCACGCCTTTAATCCCAGCACTCGGGAGCCATGAGTTCAAGGCCACCCTGAGACTACATAGTGAATTCCAGGTCAGTTTGGACTAGAGTGAAACCCTACCTTGAAGAAAAAGAAAGAAGGAAGGAAGGGAGGGAGGGAAGAAGGAAAGGGAAGGAAGGGGAGAGAGTGATTTTGTGAAGGGGAAAGGTGGGAGAGGGGAGGGAATTATCATGGTTTATTATCTCTAAGTATGTCAATAAAATATATAAAACAAGCTGCTCATCACGAAGTAAGCTGGGTGTGGTACCTGCCCCTGTCACCCATTATTACTCAGAAGGCTGAGCTGGGAAAATCACTTGAGACCAGCCCTTATGGGAATGGACATTCTGTGCCATCTGAAGTATTCCAGAGCATAAACCAGTAAAGGGAGTTACTGGTGGCACAGTGCTACTGTGAAAGCTCAACAGGAATACCTCAAGCAAGGTATACTACTACAGAGTTCTCATGAATCTCATAAATAAACCATTCTAGTAATGTAGTCACCATGTGATAAATTTAGATGGTTTTGATTTGGTTTGCCGTTTTGTTTTAGATAAGTTCTCTTATGGCCCAGGCTGGACTTATAGTCATTTGTTGTTGTTGGTGGTGGTGGTGGTGGTGGTGGTTGTTTTTATTTTCCTCAGGTTTTGTGGGGGAGAGGGGTTAGAGGTAGGGTTTCATTTTCATTCTAGCCCAGGCTGATCTGGAATTCACTATGAAGTCTCAGTCTGGCATTGAGATCACAGTGATCCTCCTACCTCTGCCTCTCAAGTGCAGGGATTAGAGGTGTGGGTAACCATGGCTGACTCAAACTCACCTTGTAACAAAGATTACCTAGACAGCCGAGCATAGTGGCGCACACCTTTAATCCCTGCACTCGAGAGGCAGAGGTAGGAGGATAACCATGAGTTCCAGGCCACCCTAAGACTACATAGTGAATTCCAGGTCAGTCTGGGCTAGGGCGAGACTGTGGGGGCGGGGGGGAGATTACCTGGAATGTCTGATCCTCTACCTGCCAAGTGCTAGGATTGTAGACATGTATTGCCATACCTGTCTAAACATACATACAAAAAAATATGATATTTCCCTCCCCCCATTCCATTTTAGGACACCAGTCTCCATCATATCCCCTCCCTCTCTCCATTAGTCTTTCTTTTAATTTGATGTCATCATCTTTTCTATTTTGAGGGTCTTGCGAAGGTATTGCTAGGCACTGCACGGTCATGGATATCTAGGCCAATTTCTGTCTGGGCAGTTGCATTGTAAGAAGTCATAACCTTCCTTTGGCTCTTCCGTTCTATCTGCCCCCTCTTCCACAATGGTCCCTGAGCCTTGGAGGGTGTGACAGAGGTGTTTCAGTGCTGGGCACTCCTCCATCCCTTCTTCTCAGCACTGTGTTGCCTTTTGGGTGATCCCAGTGGTCATCACCATCTGAAAAGAGAAGCTTCTCTAACCAGAAATGAGAGTAGCTAAACATAAATTCTTGATTTAAGCTTTAAAAGAAAAGGGGTCTGTGGAAATGGCTCAGTCAGTACAGTGTATGAGGACCTGAGCTGAGAGACCTAGCATGCACATAAATACCTGGAGTAGTGGAATGTGCCTGTAGTCCAGCACATGGGCAATGGGAACAGGAGTCCCTTAGGCTCGCTGACCAACTAGTCTAGCTGGAAAATGTTACACCTTAGGTTCAGTGACAGGCCCTGTCTCAAGGAAATAAGTCAGAGTACCAGTAGGGGAAGACACTCTTGAGAGCCTCCTGTGGTCTTCTGCACATATTTACTCAGGGAATGCACATCCACACATACGCACAAACTGAAAACATAAGATGGGGCTGGAGAGTTGGCTCAGCAGTTAAAGGTGATTGATTGTAAAGTCTTGAAAAGGCTAGATGCACAAAATGGTACATGCATCTCAAGTTTGTTTGCAGTGGCAAGAAGCTCTGGCATTCTCATCTATTTATCTATATCTCTTTCTCTCTCCCTCTTCTTCCCCCCTCCTTGCAAGTAAGTAAAAATTGAAAAAAAAACATAAAAATTTAAACAAAAACACAGGATAGAATCCAGGTGTGGTGGCACACTCTTTTAATCCCAGCACTAGGGAGGCAGGGGTAGGAGGATTGCCATGAGTTAGAGGCCACCCTGAGAATACATAGTGAATTCCAGGTCAGCCTGGCTAGAGTAAGACTCTACCTCGAAAAACCAAAAAAAAAAAAAAAAAAAAAAAGAGGGACTGGAGAGATGGCTTAGTGGTTAAGGTGTTTGCCTACAAAGCCAAAGGACCCCAGTTCAATTCTCCAGGACCCACATAAGCCAGATGCACAAGGGTGGTGCATGCATCTGGAGTTTGTTAGCAGTGGCTGGATGCCCTGATGTGCCCATTCTCTCCTTCTCTTTCTCTCTCAAATAAATAAATATATTTAAAAAAAAAAAAAAAAACAGGGTAGAGAAGACTTGAGGAAGACGCCAGACATCAACTTCTAACTTACACACACGCACACATGCACACATGTTACCATAGGGAATTAGAAGCCTGTTTGGGCTACATGAGACCCTGTCAGAACTCTCCCACCCCAAAAAGAAACAGTCACATCCCTGAAGAAATAACAAAGTCCCTATTCTCACAGAATTTCCAGCCTAACAGTGTAAAACAAGAATCTTTTGTGGCTTCAGAAAATCATAGTGAGGGGCTGGGGATTTGGTTTAAGAGTACCTGTTTAGTATGCATGAAGTCTTGACTTTGATCTCAGCACCTCATAAAACCAGACATGGTGGCACACACCTGTAATCCTAGGACTTGGGAAGTGGAAACAGGAAGTCAAGGTCATCCTCAGCTACATAGAGAGTTGAAAGACAGCCTGGGGCTACCCTGTCTTCTAGAGACAGATACAAAAATAAACAGAACCGAGAAAATATTCATAGGACAAGGAATGGGCAGGTGTCCACTGTGGAAAGCATTTGTAGTTAAACTTGCAGAAGGAGCAAGGGCACCAAGAACACCAAACGAGGGCTGGAGAGATCACTTAATGGTTAAAGCGCTTGCCTGCAAAGCCTAAGGACCCAGGTTCAATTCTCCAGTGCCAACATAAGCCAGATTCACAAGGTGGCTCACGGGAGTATATTTGTAGTAGCTGGAGGCCCTGGCGTGCCCATTTAAAAAAAGAAAAAGAAGGCCAGGCATGGTGGCACATGCCACTCGGGAGGCAGAGGTAGGAGAATCACCATGAGTTTGAGGCCACCCTGAGAACTAAAGTGAATTCCAGGTCAGCCTGAGCTAGAGTGAGACCCTACCTCAAAAAAAACCCAAAGAGCCGGGCGTGGTGGCGCACGCCTTTAATCCCAGCACTCGGGAGGCAGAGGTAGGAGGATCGCCAAGAGTTCGAGGTCACCCTGAGACTACGTAGTTAATTCCAGGTCAGCCTGGACCAGAGTGAGACTCTACCTTGGGGGGGAAAAAAGAAACCAAAGAAAAAGAAAAGAATCCTGAGTGTGTTGTCACCAGTACACTGCACAGGGAGAACTGTGGTATCTGAGCTCCATTCTGGTAAGCTGAGTCCTGTGTCCCCAAAAAACGCTGCATCTAGTCTCTTCAAGGACTTCCTTTTAAGGGGAAAAATATGTGGAGATTTGGAAAAAGGGGAACTTCAGTAAGAACTCACTCACCCCCAGGTTTTCTTGTTTGTGTTATAGCTTCACTGAAAAGCCACTCTCAAATTAGCATTACAGTCAATGTTGACAAAATGAGAATAATGTAAAATGTATTGTCTTCAAAATATGTCCTTTAAGCCAGTTGTGGTGGCACAGACCTTTAATCCCACCACTCAGGAGGCAGAGGTAGGAGTATCACTGTGAGTTCAAGGCCACCCTGAGAATACATAGTGAGCTCCAGGTCAGCCTGGGCCAGAGTGAGACCGAGACCCTACCTTAAAAACCAGAAAGAAAGCCGGGCGTGGTGGCGCACGCCTTTAATCCCAACACTCGGGAGGCAGAGGTAGGAGGATCACTGTGAGTTCAAGGCCACCCTGAGACTACATAGTGAATTCCAGGTCAGCCTGGGCCAGAGTGAGAGAGTGAGACCCTACCTCAAAAAAAAAAAACAGAAAGAAAGCCTCATTGTATATGAAAATGGACAGTGTTGGTCAGTGTCCAGAATTGTTCAATGTGGCTAAATTGAAACACGGGTTGTGCTTCCATCACAGTAAGTGTATTGCAGTGGTGACAATGAGACCCGTAACATTGTGCTTAATAAGCTCAAGAATGAAGACATTCATTTGCCAAAATATCAAGTACTTTGTATTAATGTTTTAGGATCCTAAAGTAAATTGCTTCAAGGAATTAGATGTCAGAGATGTCAGGTATATGTCCAATTGCTCAACTGGATCAGTTCTTGCAAGAACTAAGCTTCCACACAACGAATGTGACCATGATAAATGACCATGGCAATGAAGGAAACAGATGGGAAATAAAAGTTTATTGGTTTTTCACATGTCTACAGTTTGTAGGAAATCAGCATGTATTTTTGGCTCGAAGTTTTTGCAAGCGTTTTCTGTAGAAGGAGGGAATAAAAGTTAAAATAAATAGAAGTTAAAGAGCCAAAAAAAAAAAAAAAAAAAAGAAAGAAAGAGAAGGAGGGAGGGAGTCAGACAAATTGGGGAACCAGAAATAAGGCAGATATAGCTTGTAGGTGCTAAACTGCAGCAAGTGAGAGGATCTGTCCCTGAGTCAGGCCCCTTTGAGTCCTGATCACTAGACTGAGTGCAGTGGGACCCTCTGTAGGGCATTACAGGGGATTATGTTTTCAGAATCACACTGGATACCACACAGAGAAGGGGAAGAGGGGCCATTTGGTAGCCCTTGTTGGGCACTTACTTGACTAAACACTGAGAAATATGTCTGGAAAACCAAGGAGGTAACCTTTGTAATCATCCTTATTAGCATTATATCAAGGCCAGACTAAGAAAAGGTAAATTGTGGGCAAAAGACACCATGCACCATGAGAAACTTCTTGGACATATATGGTTCAGGGAAGTGGTGGTGGTGGTGTTGTTTGTTTGTTTGTTTGGTCTTGTTTTTTAATAAGAATGAATGAATTAATGGGCACACCAGGACCTCCAGCCCCTGCAGACTAACTCTAGATGGATGTGCCTCTTTGTGCATCTGGCTTTACATGGGCACTGGAGAATCAAACTTTGGTCATTGGGCTTGTAGGCAAGCAACTTAACCATGGTTTTTGTTTGGTTTTTTTGTTGTTGTTGTTGTTTTGTTTTTGGTTTTTCAAGGTAGGGTCTCACTCTGGCCTAGGCTGACCTGAAATTAACTATTAGTCTCAGGGTGGCCTCGAATTCACGGCGATCCTCCTACCTCTGCCTCCCAAGTGCTGGGATTCAAGGCATACACCACCACCCCCAGCATGTTTGGTCATTGTTTTTTATTGTTTTTGTCATCTCCTCCCCACCCAGGTAGGCTCTCCCTCTGGTAGTAATAATAAGAATTGTATCTAGGGAAGCCAGGCGTAGTGGCACATACTTTTATTCCCTGCACTTGGGAGGCAGAGGTGGGACTAGGCCACACTGAGACTACAGAGTGAATTCCAGGTCAGCCTAGGCTAGAGCGAGACCCAACCTTGAAAAACCAAAAAAAAAAAAAGGAGAGAGAGAATTGTATCTAGGGCCTCAAGCATTTGAGGTAAGCACCCTACCACTGAGCTATAAACCCCAGCCAGTGCTCTGTGTTTTTGATATGTAAAATAAAATTACTTAAGTCTATAAATACCCCTATGCTAATAAGGATCTGCTTCCCTATAAATAATAGCCTAACATAGAAGGCTAAAGTGTGACTTAGCAGAAGAATGGTTGCCTTGAGGAGCTGTCTTCCATTCCCAGCAGTGGCAGACAGCCCAAGGATGGGAGAGCAGCTCTACCAGGGACCAGTTCTTCCACAATTCTGCTTTGCCATCAGTAGAGGTCACACCCTAGCATCCCATATGGCCAGAGTCTACATGATGAGCTGACAAAGTAGAAGGGACATTGAGCCTGTCCAGTTCTCTTTTTTAAAAATAATTTTTGGGCTGAAAAGATGGCTTAGCAGTTAAGGCACTTGCCTGCAAAGCCTAAGGACCCAGGTTCAATACCCCAGGACCCACATAAGCCAGATGCACAAGGTGTTGCATATGTCTGGAGTTCCTTTACAGTGCCTAGAGGCCCTTGCATGCCCATTCACTCACTCATTCTTTCTCTTAAATAAAAAAAATTAAATTTTCAGAAAACAATAATTTTTATTTTATTTATTCATACATTTATTAGCAAGCACAGAGAGGTCAAAGAAACACAGACATAATGGCCATGCCAGGGACTCCAGCCGCTGCAAATGATCTCCAGATGCATGCACCACTTTGTGCATCTGGCTTTATGTGAACAATGGGGAATCGAATTCAGGTTGTTAGATTTTGTCAGCAAGTACCTTAATCACTAAGCCATCCCTCTCTTAAGGAGGGAATGTTGTGTTTCCAGGAGCTGCCTTGGTTCTAGTCACTTCTGCTTTGGTCCCATTAGCCAAAACTTAATTGTTTGGCCCCCAACAGCACCAAAGATGGAAAATGAACCCAGCTAAATTTCCCTTGCTGTGAAAGAGGCAAGTGTTCTGTAGGTAAACCAACTCAGTCTGTTCACTACACCTGGAAAGAATGAGCAAGGAAGTGAAAAGAGAATTACAGATAGGCAAAAAATGTTATAAAAGGCTGCTGGCTTTTCTACCTACCTACAATCCATTGGAGTTGTGAACTGATGCTAAATAAATAACAAGGAGATGGAATATCACCTGTCAAAGTGACAAGTGTGGTGCAGCTTATGGAAAGCATGTTGAGGCTGTGAAAGGGAAGAAGTAACACATGGGATCAGGAGAGAGCACAGTGGGGGGCTTTGCTGCTGGTGACAGGGTCTCACTGTGCTGTCTGAGTAGCCCAGATTGACCTCAGACTTGCCATCCTCTTGCCTCAGCCTCCCAGGTAGCTGGGATTGTGGCCACATGCCCATTCCTGACAGATCAGAGGTTTTGCTTTGTTTTTTGTTTGTTTAATTGGGGGGGGGGGAGTGGGTGCCATAGTGCATATGTGGGTGTCTTGTGTCCCACCTTCATTGAAACAGGGTCTTTTGCTTCTGCAAATGAAAAATCTTCATATTTTCCCTGGTCTGTCCCTCCCACTGTCCTAGGTACACTAGGATCACAGATGAGTGTGCCACTTTGCATCTGGTTTTACATGGAGCTGGGAAACTGAACCCAGGTTGGCAGGTTTTGCAAGCAAGTGCCTTTAACCACCAAGTCATCTCCCCAACTCCCCATCTCAACTCAAAGATTTGGGGTTTTTTTTATTATTTATTTATTTTATTTTATTTTATTTATTTTTGTGATCCTCCTACCTCTGCCTCCCCAGTGCTGGGATTAAAGGCGTGTGCCACCAAGCCCAGCCTAGGTTTGTTTTTTGTTGTTTTGTTTCTGTTTTATTTCCAAATAGGGTCTCACTCTAGCCGAGGCTGGCCTCCAACTCATAGCAATCTTCCTACCTCTGCCTCCTGAGAAACGAGTGCTAGGATTAAAGGTCTGTGCCACCACGCCCTGTCTTGGTTTATTTTTTGTTTGTTTCTATTGATGTTTTGGGTTACTTTTTGTTTCCAACATAGATAGATAGATGAATATTCCTTGACCTACCAGTTCATTTATTAGAAAAGTTAGCTAAGGAAACAATTAGACAAGTTCAGAAAGGTCTGTCTACAAAACACCCTAATTATTTGAAGTAGTGTAAGTTTATTTTTTAATATTTTTATTTATTTATTATTTTTTATTTATTTTTGGAGAGAGACACAGAGAGAGACAGAGAGGGAAAGGAAGACAGAGAATGGGCGCTCCAGCAGTCTCTCAGCTACTGTGAACGAAATCCAGATGTGTGCGCCCCCTTGTGGTCAAGTGCGGCATTGTGCCCTTGCGTCACTTTGCATCTGGCTAAATGTGGGACCCGGAGATTGGAACCGGCTTCTTAGGCTTAGCAGGCAGGCACCTTAACCGCTAAGCCATCTCTCCAGCCCTATTTTTATTTATTTAAATGCAGAAAGGGAGAGAGATAGAGGTGGAGAGACTAGATTTGCCAGGCCCTCCAGCCACTGCAAACAAACCCCAAATGCATATACCACTTTGTGTATCTGGCTTTATGTGGGTACTGAGGAATCAAACCTGGGTCATTAGGCTTTTTAGGCAAGTGCCTTAACTGCTGAGCCATCTCTCCAGCCCCAGTTTATTTTTTTAAATATTTTTGTTATATTTAGTTGCAAGAGAGAGAATGGGCATGCCAAGGCCTCTTGCTGCTACAAATGAACTCCAGATGCATACAACACTTGGTGCATCTGGCTTTACATGGATACTGGGGAATTGAACACAGGCTGGCAGTCTTTGCAAGCAAGCACCTTTAACCACTGAGCCATCTCCCTGGCCCATATTCTAAGTTTAGAAACCATACTTAACTTACCTTAAAGAAATCAATTACATTTTATATGTGCAAATGTTGGAATAATACAAGAAGTAACATCACATATCTCCATTCTAAAACATGCAAATAGGGCTGGAAAGATGGCTTAGTGGTTAAGGCGCTTGCCTGTGAAGCCTAAGGACACATATTCTACTCTCCAGATCCCACCTAAGCCAGACACACAAAGGTGAAGGTAAACGCAAGGTCACACATGCCCACTAGGTGGCACAAGTGTCTGGAGTTTGATTCTAGTGGCTGCCCTGGCACACCAACTCTCTCTCACTCTCACTCACTCTCAAATAAATAAATAAATAAAACTTTAAAATGTGCAAAGAAACTGATGTAGTGGTGCACACCTTTAATCCCAGCAATCAGGAGGCATAAGTAGAAGGATCACTGTGAGTTCAAGGCCAGCTTGGGACTACAGAGTTGAGTTCCAAGTCAGCCTGGGCTAGAGCGAGACCCTACCTCGAAAAACAAAAAAACAAAAACAAAAAAAAAAATGCGAAGACTGAAAACAGTATGGGAACACAGATAAAGTTACCACAGGGCTGTTGGCAATCATGACTGAGAGCTGCAGGATCCAGTGTGGATGAGGGTGTGGGCCCATTGCAGGGGCTGCTGTTTAGCTAGGAAGCTTGTTGCTGGTGAGAATACACACTGAGAGTTACCATAGCTTCCAGCTTTTCAGGGACTAGAAATTTGTGCTTAATGTGAAATTTGCTTTTTCAAAATTTTATTTGTTTGTTTGTTTGGCAGAGAGAAAGAGAGACGGATAGAGAATTAAGTATTAAACTTTTGAGTTAGTGTTTTGAGGGGCTGGTAAGAGTGCTTGCCATAGAAGCATATGAGAGTATGAAATTATTCAAACCACTCAAAGCCAGGTGTTGCACTAGAGATGGCTTAGCAGTTAAGACATTTGTCTGCAAAGCCATAGGATCCAGGTTTCATTCCCAAGGACCCACATAAGCCAGATGCACAAGGGGGCACATGCATCTGGAGTTCATTTGCAGTGGCTGAAGACCTTAGTGTGCCCATTCTTTATATATATATCTGCCCCTCCCCTTCTCTTTCTCTTTCAAACAGATAAAAAATAAAAAGTAGGGCTGCAGAGATGGCTTACTAGTTAAGGCACTTGTCTGCAAAGTCTTAAGAATTCATGTTCAAATCTCCAGGTCCTACGTAGCCAGTTGCAGTGAGGCAAGCACAGTGTCGCACATGCACACAAGGGGATGCACATGTCTGGAGTTTGTTCACAGCAGCTAAGGTCTTGGCATGCCCATTCTTTATCTCTCTTTCTCTCTCTCTCAAAATAAATAATAAAAAATAGAAAAGTTTTTTTTAAAAAATAAAACCGGGCGTGGTGGCGCACGCCTTTAATCCCAGCACTTAGGAGGATCATCATGAGTTTGAGGCCACCCTGAGACTACATAGTGAATTCCAGATCAGCCTGGGCTAGAGTGACACCCTGCCTTGAAAAACAAAATAAATAAATAAAATAAAAAGCCAGAGCCAAGCGTGGTGGTGCACGCCTTTCATCCCAGCACTCAAGAGGCAGAGGTAGTAGGAGGATCACTGTGAGTTTGAGGCCACCCTAAGACTACATAATGAATTCCAGGTCAGCCTGAGCTAGAGTGAGACCCTATCTCAAAACCCAAAAAATAAAAATAAAAAAATAAAAAGCCAGGTGTTAAACCCCAGTGTGATGGTTCGTGCCTGTAATCCCAACCCTTGGGAGGCTGAGATAGGGGAATCACTGAGTTTGAGACCAGCCAAGGTCTACAGAGTGAGTTCAAGTCAGCCTGGGTAGAGTGAGACCCTGCCTCAAGAAACAAATTGCAGCACTCGGGAGGCAGAGGTAGGAGGATTGCCATGGTTCAAGGCCACCCTGAGACTACATAGTGAAGTCCAGGTCAGCCTGGGCTAGAGCAAGACCCTATCTTGAAACCACCCCCCCCCCAAAAAAAGAAACAAATTGCCAGGCATGGTGGCATACGCCTTTAATCCCAGCACTCAAGAGGCAGAGATAGGACGATTGCCATGAGTTCAAGGCCACCCTGGGACTACCAAGTGAATTCCAGGTCAGCCTGGGCTAGAGCAAGACCCTACATTGGGGAAGAAAAAAAAAAAAGATACAAACAAAAAATGCCAGTTATGACTACACACACCTATCACCCTAGTCCTGAGGTGGGTGGAGACAGAAGAATTGCTGAGAATTGTTAGTTCAACCACAAAATGATTGGCATTTGCACTGGGGAGATAGCTCATTGTATAGAGCACTTACCACACACACACTGTACACTGTGGTGTGAACGTCTTTATCCCAGAAAGAAACAGAGTCAGAGATCTCCTAGATGTTCACCTACCGGCTAGCCTGACGATTCAGCAGTGAGCATAAGCCCCTGCCTCAGACACAGCATTGTGCACCCAGAGTGACTCCTTGACCTCCACATTCCACATGCACAGCAAATACACATGGGGCGGGCTGGGGGACATTCATCCAGATTTATTTTTATTTTTATTTTTAATTTGAGGAAGAGAGAGAGAGACAGAGGCAGATAGAGAATGGGCACTGCAGGGCCTTGACCACTGTAAACAAACTACAGACGCCGCCTTGTGCATCTGGCTTACATAGGTCCTGGGGAATTGAACCAAGGTCCTTTGGCTTTGCAGGCAAGTGCCTTAACCGCTAAGCCATCTCGCCAGCACTTTGAAAGCCAAAACATATCCTCTGCTACAACAGGCCTGCCACAAGAAAATGCCAGTCCCAGGTTCACCACTCTGGTGGTAATGGATGGGGCTGGGTGACTTTAGCCCATGTTAAAGGTACGTGCCATCCTCAGAGCTATCTTGGTGGGAAAACAGCCTGCTGGAGACCAGGTGTGCCTATGTTAGGAACATTCTGTGAGGAGCAGGCTGCACTGGTCATTTCAGCTCACAACTCAGGGAGACTCTCACCTAGAAGGCTTGTGGAAAAAGGAGAGCCACGTTTTCTTGTGTTGGAGTGCAACCTACTACGAAAGGGATGCTCCTCTGGTGCTTAGGTGGCCCTTTGGAACAGGCCTGGCCATTCTGTCAATTTTCCTGCACAGACTATCCAGCTCACATCTCCAGCACTTCAGGTGGAAATAGGGACTCAGATTTCATCTCTTAATTGGGTGTCACTCACAAGGACAAGAGCATAACAGCCTGGCCTATACTAACACCACCTCTGCTCCTTCATGTCCTGTTTCTCTTCTACACTTCCTTTTCTTCCCCACATCTCTACTCCTTCATGTCCTTTTTGTCCTCCACACCTCCCTTCTCTTCCCCACATGCAGTTATGGAAAGAGTTCTTATGTCCTGTCTCCCTGTCTGGTTGCTGTAGTAAAAAGACCTTCCCTCCTGGGGCTGGAGAGATGGCTTAGTGGTTAACTGCATGCCTGTGAAGCCTAAGGACCCCGGTTCAAGGATCAATTCCCCAGAACCCATGTAAGCCAGATGCACACGCATCTGGAGTTCATTTGCAGTGACTGGAGGCCCTGGTACGCCCATTCTTTCTATGTGTCTTCCGCCCCTCCCCCCCCATAAATAACAATTTTAAAAAAGGTTCTTTGATTACTCAAAGTTTAAAAAGAAGGTCAGGCATACACCAATCCTTCCAATTTCCTCTGGTCACCACAGCATAGATTTTGTTTGTCCTGTTCCCATCAAACCAGGGATCAGCCCGGTTTCCTTGATTCTCACTAGGAGACTGATTGAATTCTACCCCAGCATCTGCTGCGCCCTCTGAGAACACAAAGCCATTCAGAAGCCCTAGAGACAAAGCTCACAGTGTCCTGGGCCCATCCTCTGGCTTCATTAACCAGCATGTAGGGAAGAGACTTGCATTGTCAGCCAGGGAATTGTCCTTGCCTGGCTTGGAGCAAAGAGGAGTTTGAGTCCTTAATGACTAGAGGTGGCTTGGAAACCTGAATGACTGCTGAGGCTCAAATGGTGAATAGTAGCCTCTTTTCTCAGTTCATTACCACAGATAAGCCAAAAACAGGTCTTATGAAACAGGGTGACTTATTTAGGAAGAAGGTGGGAAAAAAAAGAAGCAAATATAGTATCAAGTATCAGCACTTAAAGGGTCAGATATGGAGTTGGGGTGCAGCTCAGAAGTAGACCACTGGCCTAGCATGCAGAAGACCTTTGGGCCAGTCCCAAGTATTGGGAGAAAAATAAAAACTTGATGGAGACTGGGGGGGGGGGGGGGAAATATCAGATGGGGTTTTTTGTATGTAAGTATAAAAATTGTCAATAAAAATAATAATAAAAATAAAATAAAAACTGACGTTGCTGAACGAAAAAGTGCTAACTCTTGTCCACATGTGGCTGAATGCAAGGCAGTCAAGGGATCAGTGTCTGACTAGAGTTCACATTACCAGAACATAACCCAGCCCACTGCCGTCTGAGAGTATGGCCGAGCTCCTGGTAGCTGAGTGGGGCTGGGGAGATGGATCAGTGGTAAAGTCACGTGCTTGCAAAGCCTGCTGGTTTGGGTTCGATTCCCCCATATCCACACCAAGCCAGGTGCACGTGCGTCTGGAGTTCATTTGTAGCAGCAAGGAGTCCTGGTGTACCCTTTCTGTGTCAGCTCAAAAATAAAGAAGGAAATAAAGTACAGAGCCTCATGATGCCAGTCGCCCAGCTTCCACAGTTAGCCTTACCTTCTAATTTCTTGTTTTATTTACTGTCTGGTTGTGATTTGTGGGGTTTTTTTTCCCCCTTTGAGGTAGGGTCTCACTGTAGCCCAGGCTGACCTGGAATTCACTGTGTATTCTCAGGCTGTCCTCAAATCATGGTGATGCTCCTACCTCTGCCTCCTGAGTGCTGAGTGTGCGCCACCACACCTGGCTTATTCACTGTTTTGAATGCCATTGTTTCTGTATGAAAATACAAATGGGTGGGGCTAGAAAGATGGCTCGGTGGTTAAGGGCGCTTCATGTGCAAGCATGAAGGCTTGAGAGACCTGCTCAAGTTCAAGACCCACAAACAGCTGAGCAAGACCACACACATCTGTCAACCTAGTTCCATAGGGGAACTGAGACCCAAGAATCTAAGGAGCTCACAACAAGGCAAGTTTTGGAATCAGTAAGAAGCCCTGGCCACTGTAGGAGAACACGAGGCACCACATGAGCGCATATTTGTGGTTATACTACACACATAAAAGAGAGCCGGGCATGGTGGCGCACACCTTTAATCCCAGCACTTGGGAGGCAGAGGTAGGAGGATTGCCATGAGTTCGAGGCCACCCTAAGACTTCATAATGAATTCCAGGTCAGCCTGGGCTAGTGTGAAACCCTACCTCAAAACCACCACCACCCCCAAAAAAAGAGGGGCTAGAGAGATGGCTTAGTGGTTAAGGAACTTGCCTCCAAAGCCAAAGGACCCAGGTTCAATTCCCCAGGACCCACACAAACCAGTTGCACAAGGTGGCACATGCATCTGGAATTAGTTTGCAGTGGCTGGATGCCCTGGCACATCAATTCTCTCTCTGTCTCTTCCCCTTTCTCTCCCTCTCTCGAGGGACGGGCATGGTGGTGCATGCACGCCTTTAATCAGCACTAGGGCAGAGGTAAAAGGATAGTTGTGAGTTTTGGACTACAGAGTGTGTTCTGGGTGAGCCAAGGCTAGTGAGACCCTACTTGTGGGGGGGGATAAAAGGGGAGGCTAGAAGAACATTGACTTGATGGTTAAAGGTATACTTGCTTGAAAAGCCTGCTGGCCCAAGTTCAATTCCCCAGTGACCTAGTAAAGCTGATTTGCAATGGCACATACACAAATAAGAGAAAGAAAATACAAGAGGGAGGGAATATCATCTCTGAAGTGTCTGTAAAACTAGTCTTCCAGCCGGGCGTGGTGGCGCATGCCTTTAATCCCAGCACTCTGTAGAAGGATCACCATGAGTTCAAGGCCACCCTGAGACTGCATAGTGAATTCCAGGTCAGCCTGGGCTAGAGTGAGACCCTACCTCAAAAAACCAAAAAAAAAAAAAAAAAAAAAAAAAGCCTTCCATTTCTTCTCCCTCCCTTCACACCCATACAGTAGGGTGCCTTGCAACTAACTGGTAGGTGGGACTTAGACAGCATGGGGTAGAGGGCACCAGATTCCCTCTGTGAGGATAAGGAGAAGGTTCTAGGAGCATGGGCTTGATAAAGCCAGAGTGAAAGCCCAGGCTCCTTTCACAAATACAGGAGATGGCCAAGAGATATGCCCATAGGGTCCTAGGGTCTGGGAGCCATGAGAACCAAGTGGGCCTTTCACTAAGGCGGAGCTCCTCACTGGACTCCTTTCCCAATGAGCAAGCCACACATGATGGAAGAGACCCAGCAACCCAATTACCTTGACTGTGTGCTAGGTTGGCTTTCAGTGTCACTGAAGAATTTTACCAAAGAGGGCAGGCAGCACAGTCCAATGAAAGTGTCCTGGTACAGGTCATCAGCAGATCACAACAGGCCCTGCCTGAGCACTTGACCTGGACAGGAGTCTAAACATGCCACATTCCGTGGTGCATGGTGGTGCAGCACTTGGAAGGCACAGAAGGAGGATCACTGTGAGTTCCAGGCCAGCCTGGGCTAGAGACCCTACCTTGAAAAGCAAAAAAAAAAAAAAAAAAAAAAAAAAAAAAAAAGCCACGTTCTAAACTGCCTTAAGGTCCTGAAGGAGGAAGCATTTGGGTGGTAGGCTTCTGTGAAAGGACAGATGGCTGCAGAAGCCAGGGAGCCTGTGAAGTCTGCCCCTCCCCAGCACATTGTCCAGCTCCCACCAGCCAGTTGAGGCCAGATGCACAGCATGTGCCTCCCTGAGCCTGGCTTCCCCTGCCCCGGCCTCCCCCCCTCCCAGTTTCCTGTTGCAGGGAGACAGCTGAGGGTGGGGGTCGGGGCTGCTTTTGCTCAGGCAGTCCACAACTGAGCTGGGAATAATTTGAAACTAAATCTTCAGCCCTTTGGAAGCCTTTCATGAAATCATTGCAAGTTTATTAACAACAGCTGTAGCCACACATGACCTGGCTCCTAGCCCCAGCACCACAGGAGGGACAGCAGGCAGTTTGCCAGTGCCTGTCACCATTCTAGGGGCAGAAGTTAAGAAGTCGCCCATCCTTCTCCTCCCCTTCCCCAGTAATCACAGGAGGCTGGTCAGCAGGTGTGCCAGGCATGGTGACCAGAATAGGATCACTTTGAAGGCTTTGGCAAGAATAGCTCTGGCCAAGTGCTCAAGCATCCATCTTGGGACCCACAATATCTGTGCTGTAAACTCCTGTCTCCCCTCCAGCCATTCAGAGTTTCTCTTCCTGCATTTTGCCCTTCTGTTGTTAAAACTTCAGCCATGATTTCTGCTTCTCATCCTACACGTTTCTAGAGCGGCTTAGCCCCCCCACACACACACACACACACACACACGCACCCTTTTTCCCTCAAACTCTACATTGGATCTGGCCCCCCTCCCCCACTGTTTGCATTGGAAGGACCTGCTGAGCTCAAAAGAATTCAAGGATGGAAGTCATCTGGCTCCTTTATTTAAAGCACTTCCAGTTCTGCTGGGTGCTGAGGCTTGAGCTTCACATTGCACTGTCTTCCTTTGTCCTTGACACTGCATTTGGTATATCATGGTCCTCCCCAGGTGCTTCACGTATTCCTTCCCCCAGCTAATGGACTTCAGTGTCCAAGAGCTTTCCTCTCAAAGCGGCCATGGGTGTCAGGAAAAGCACTGTGTGGTGGTGATTCACCCCAACCTGACTCGTCCTTAACTCTTACCTTTTTTCCTTTTTTTTTTTTTGGGGGGGGGTGTTGGTTTGTTGGAGGTAGGGTCTCCCTCTATCTAGCCCAGGCTGACCTTGAATTCACTTGTAGTCTCAGGGTGGCCTTGAACTCACAGTAATCCTTCTGCCTCTGCCTCCTGAGTGCTGGGATTAAAGTGTACAATCAGGCCAACTCCTTTTAAATATATGCATATTGCCGGGCTTGTCGGGAGGCAGAGGTAGGAGGATCGCTGTGAGTTCAAGGCCATCCTGAGACTACATAGTTAATTCCAGGTCAGCCTGGGCCAGAGTGAGACCCTACCTCAAAAAAATCAAAAAAAAAAATATATATATATATGCGCATATTGAAGGCTGGGGGGATGGCTTAGTGGTTATGGCACTCAACCTGCAAAGTCAAAGGACCCAGGTTCAATTCCCCAGGATCCTCGTAAGCCAGATACACAAGGTGATGCAAAGTTTCTGGAATTTGTTTGCAGTGGCTGAAGGCCCTGGTGCACCCATTCTCTCTCTTACTCTGCCTCCCTCCCTCTCTCTCTCTCTCAAATAAAATAAAATAAAAAAGATTTTTAAAAATGTTTTATACACACACACATGCAACACACACATTGAGCTGGAGAGATGGCTTAGCAGTTAAGGTGCTTGCCAAAGGATTTTGGACAGGATTTTGCAGCCAAGGGATTCAATTCCCCAGGACCCACATAAGCCATGCATCTGGAGTTTGCAGTGGCTGGAGGCCCTGGTGTGCCCATTCTCTCCCTCCTTCCATCTCTCTCTTTTTCTCTCTTTCCCTCTCTTCCTCCCCCTCTCTCTCTCTAAAATAAATAAAAAGAAAATACTTTAAAATATATATACATAAAGCCAGGTATGGTGGCACACACCTTTAATTCCAGCACTTGGGAGGCAGAGGTAAGAGGATCACTGTGAGTTTGAGGCCACCCTGAGATTACAGAATTCTAGGTCAGCCTGAACTAGTGTGAAACCCTACCTTGAAAAACCAAAATACACACACACACACACACACACACACACACACACACGCTGGGCTGGAGAGATGGCTCAGCAGTTAAGGTGTTTGCCTACAAAGCCAAAGGACCCAGGTTTGATTCCCCAGTACCCATGGAAAGCCAGATGCACAAGTTGGCACATGCATCTGGAGTTCGTTCGCAGTGGCTAGAGGCCCTGGTGAATCCATTTTGTCTCTGCTGCCTCTTTCTCTCCCTCTCTCTCAAATAAATAAATACATAAAAATAAAAATATTATTTGTGTAGTAATTTTCCATTATTTAAAATATTTATTTATTGGGCTAGAAAAATAGCTCGGAGTTTAAAGGTACCTGCTTGGAGCCGGCTGTGGTGGCGCATGGCTTTAATCCCAGCACTTGGGAGGCAGAGATAGGAGGATCGCCATGAGTTCGAGACCACCCTGAGAATATAGAGTGAATTCTAGGTCAGCCTGGACTAGAGTGAGACCCTACCTCGAAACCTTCCCCCCCCGCCAAAAAAAAGTGCCTGCTTGTAAAACCTAACAACCCATGTTCACTTCCCCAGTACCCACATAAAACCAGATGCCCAAAGTGGAAAATGCATCTAGAGTTTGTTTGCAGTGGCAGGAGGGCCTGGCATGCTCGTTCTCACTCACTCACTCACTCTCTCCTTTTCCCCTTGCAAATAAATAAATGAAATTAAGTTTTTAAAAAATTAAATAAAGCCAGGCGTGGTGACACATGCCTTTAATCCTAGCACTCGGGAGGCAGAGGTAGGAGGATGGTCATGAGTTTAAGACCACCCTGTGACTGCATAGCGAATTCCAGGCGAACCTGGTCTAGAGTGAGACCCTACCTCGGGGGAAAAAAAAATTAAAGATATTTTTTTAAATATGCCAGGCATGGTGGAACATACCTTTAATCCCAGCACTTAGGCAGAGGTAAGGATCACCATGAGTTTGAGGCCACCCTGAGACTACATAGTGAATTCCAGGTCAGCCTGGGCCAACCTGGACATACAATCCCAGCACTTAGAAGGCAGAGACAGGAGGAAAAAAGTGAAAAAGGCCAACCTGGACTGTGTGTGTGTGTGTGTGTGTGTGTGTGTGTGTGTGTGTGTGTATGGGCTGGAGAGATGGCTCAGTGGTTAAAGCACTTGCCTGCAATGCTTAACAACCTGGGTTCGATTTCCTAGTACCCACATTTTTTAAATTACTTTTAGGGCTGGAAAGATGGCTTAACAGTTAAGGAATTTGCCTGCAAAGCCAAAGGACCCAGGTTCGATTCCCCAGGACCCACGTTAGCCAGATGCACACTGTGGTACATGTGTCTGGAGTTAGCTTGCAATGGCTGGAGGCCTTGGTGTACCCATTCTTTTTTTGTTATTTATTTATTTAATACAGAGAGAGGAGGAGAAAGAGAGAATGGGTGTGCCAGGGCCTCCAGCCACTGCACATGAACTCTAGACGCGTGTGCCCACATGTGCATCTGGCTAATGTGGGTCCTGGGGAATCGAACCTGGGCACTTTGACATTGCAGGCAAGTGCCCTAACCACTAAATCATCTTTCCAGCCTTCAAATAATTAAATTTTTAAAAAGGAAAAGTTTTTAATTTTTTTTTAAATTTTTATTTGTTTGAGAGAGGAAGAGAAAGAGACAGATAGAGATTGGGTATACCAGGGCCTTTAGTCGCTGCAAATGAACTCCAGATGCACAAAGGCCTCTTGCTGCTGCAAACAAATTACATACACACCACTTTGTGCATCTGACTTTATGTATGTACTGGGGAATGGACCCCAGGTCAGCAGGTTTTGCAAGAATCTCTCCATCCCTGTACACTTCTGTCTTGGAAGGTCTTAGGGCGTTTTCGTCACTAATCAGTGTCCATCTCAGTTGGTCCAGCTCTTCAGAAAGAAGCCATCTGTGGATCTGTTTAAAATTGGGAGCCGGGCCGGAGAGGTGGCTTAGTGACTAAGGCGCTTGCCTGCGAAGCCTGAGAACTCCCTTCAAATCTCCAGGTCCCACGTAGCGAGATGCACAGTCATGCAAGTGCACAATGTCACACATAAGCACGCAGGGGACGTATGCGTCGAGTTCGTTCACAGTGGCTGAAAACCCTGGCATTCTCTCTCAAAAAATAAAAAATATTAAAATTGGGAGCAAAAATAAAAGGGAGTAATAAAATTGGGGCCAGAGAGAAAGAGAACCTGGGAAGGGACTTACTCTAGTGAGCATTTATCAGGGGTGATTTTGTTTGTTTAATTAGGAGGGTTAGAGCACCTGGAAGTTTTTTTTTTTTTTTTTTTTTTCTTTCCTCACCATTACTTCAGGCTGAGCATTTATCTCAGGGTGGCCTGATTTTGTTTGTTTAATTGCCTCCCGAGGTTAGGGGTAAAGCTGGGTTCCAGGATTTTTTTTTTAATGGGCAGTATTTGGGATTAAAACCAGGGCTTTGCACATGCTCTGTAAGCATTCTCTCACTATACTCTCCACCCTCTGATTTTAAACTTTAACTTTTTTCAAGATTGCTTTTAATGTGTTGATACTATTTTAGTTCTTAGTAAGAGTGATGCGGTTGATCCACTATATCTAGATTCATCCAACCATGGATTGAAAATATTTGGGAGAAAGATAGCATGTACACAAACAAGGCAAAGGCCCTCTCAAGCTCTGAATCTAAAACCTGGCCTGGCCAGGTGTGGTGTTGCACACCTTTAATCCCAGTACTTGGGAGGCAGAGGTAGGAGGATCACTGTGAGTTCAAGGCCACCCTGAGACTACATAGTGAATTCCAGGTCAGCCTGAGATAGAGTGAGACCCTACCTCAAAAAAAAAAAAAAAAAAAAAACCCAAAACAATAATAAAATAAAATAAAACCTGGCCTGGCTTCTGTGGCCAAGAGCTCAGGCTCTGAGGCGGGACTGCCGAGGTGGAACCTCCCCGGTGCCTGGCGCCTCCTTTACTTCGTTATTGCATGGGAAGTAATTAGGCCTTCCTAAAGCAGTCAGGTTCATCTCCCAGTTCCCTCTGCACTGCTGGGCCTGAGTCTGAGCGGTGAGGAGTGGGGCTAGGGCTAGGCTGTGGATCCCCAAAGTTATAACTTCCACTGGCTACTCACCCTGTGGCTGTGGCCAGGCAGGCTTCTGCCTGGGAGTTGCCTATAAGTGACTCAGCCCCAGAGGCAGGAGAACATTCATACTGTGACCCTGCTAGCTTGGGGCCCTGTCCTCCCCTTTCCTCCTATTGTTTCTGGTTCCAGCAGCTGGGGTGTGTCCTAGGATTTGCACCATTGGAAGCAACCCTTTCTCAGTGTCCCCTCCCCCACAGTAGTGATGTGTGGAATGTCTCACAGGGGCCTGTCTCCCCATCTGTCACCAACATAAACCAAAGAAGGACCAGAATTAACCCTAACTCAGCCTTCCTTGTGTCTTCCTTCTTTCTTCCTTTTTCTGTCTATCTGTGTATGTGTGGGCATGCAGGGTCTCTTGCCACTTCAAACTAATGGGTACTGACTGGAGAATTGAACCCTGGCCAGCAGTCTTGCTAGCAAGTGCCTTTAACCATTGAACCATCTCCCCAGCCCTATAAAAATTGACATTTGCCGGGCAAATAAATAGAACCGCCGGAATCCCAGCACTGTGAGGTGGCGCAGTTCGAGACTACATAGTTAATTCCAGGTCAGCACTGAGACCCTAGGCAAAATAAATAAATAAATAAATAAATAAATAAATAAATAAATAAATAAATAAATAGAGCCGGGCATGATGGCGCAATCCCAGCACTCAGGGAGGCAGAGGTAGGAGGATCACCATGAGTTCAAGGCCACCCTGAGATTCATAGTGAATTCCAGGTCAGCCCTGGGCCAGAGTGAGACCCTACCTTGAAAAAAAAAATTGTAATTTGTTGGGCTGGAGGGATGGCTTTGCAGTAAGGTGCTTGCCTGCAAAGCCAAAGGACCCAGGTTCAGTTCCCCAGGACCCACATAAGCCAGATGCACAAGGTGGTGCATGCATCTGGAGTTTACTTGCAGCAGCCCCTGGTGTGCCCATTCTGTCTCGCTCTCTCTCAAATAAATAAATAAAGATAATTTTTAAATACTGTCATTTGTTGAGTCCAGCCTACGTTGGCTTTTGGATCTAACAGCATACTGAAGGGAAATGTTGTGAAGGGACCTCTATACCACCAACGCAGGAAGTTTCCCTGGAATGTAGCATGCTAAGTGACCACATCCTGGTTGTTGTGTTGTTGATGCTGCTGTGTGTGTGCGCGTGCGCTTGTTTTGCTTTAAGAAAAGACTATAAACCTGGCGTGGTGGCGCACGCCTTTAATCCCAGCACTCGGGAGGCAGAGATAGAAGGATCGCTGCGAGTTCGAGGCCACCCTGAGACTACATAGTTAATTCCAGGTCAGCCTGGACAAGAGTGAGACCCTACCTCGAAAAACCAAAAAAAAAAAAAAAAAAAAAAAATACTATCATTTTAAAGTTGCTTAACACAGCATCCTGTGTCTCCCAACCATTTGGATAAGGTGAAAGTCTTGTTTTAGATGGGGTCTGGCAATGTAACCCATGTCAGCCTGGAACTCTCAATCCTCCTTCCTCCACCACACCTGGCTGGAGGTTGACTCATGGTTTCATAGTCAAATCATAGTCACCCCAGCACCCTAGTCATGTAGACTGTCAGGCACACCAAGGGTACTGCTGGACGCCAGACAGGGATTCAGGGCAAATGGTCTTGATGACAATGGCCACATCAGGGAGTGATCAGAGAAGGAAGGGGGGAGGGGCTACTTCCTGTCCTTGGGATGGGCAGTCCCTACCAGGAAGGACTGAGTGGTAAGCTGGGATTTGTCTGAAAACTCAGCTCACCCCTCTGCCAATGCCATGGACCTCCCATGGCAGCTCTCAAGTTGGGTTTGTCCAGTACCGGGGACTTGTCACAGGAAGCCTGGGCTTGAGATCTGGCAGGCATCTGTATGTGCATACCCTCACAGTGCCACAAGCAGCCTTTTACCCAAAAGGGAAGCCTCCCCTGGCCCTCACGCTCCAGTCATCCTCTGTGACAGACAAGGAAAGTAGAGCACACAGTGAAGTTCTTCTGTCTGGGCAGTCTTGCCTCAGACCTGAGTCCTTGACCCTGGGGCTGTGGGTTTCCAAGTCAGAGGTGGTTGTGTTTAGGCTCTGCCTTGTTCCTGTACGGAGGCATAATGGGACCATTTTGACCACACTTGGTTTTTGGTATCTGAGTGTTCCCTGGGGTCACCCATGTTGCTATAGGGGCTGTCTTTCTGTAGCCTTTAGAAGTTAAGGAGATGTGCTACATGGTGACTGTCTCCTTGCTCGGAGTGGGTTTTTTTTTCAAGGTAAGGTAGGGTGTTACTTTAGCTCAGGCTGGCCTTGAACTCACATCAATCCTTCTACCTCTGCTTCTTTTTTAAAAACATTTTATTGCCGGGCGTAGTGGTGCACTTTAATCCCAGCACTGGGAGGCAGAGGTAGGAGGATCCCCTTCTAGTTCTGGCCACCCTGAGACTCTTTAATTCCAGGTCAAAAACATTTTATTTTATTTTATTTGACAGAGAGAGGGAGAGAGAGAATGCACGCGTCAGGGCCTCCAACCACTGCAAACAAACTCCAGACATGTGCACCCCCTTGTGCATCTGGCTAACTTGGGTCCTGGGGAATCAAACCTGGGTCCTTTGGCTTTGCAGGCAAACGCCTTAACCCCTAAGCCATCCCTCCAGCCCAGCCTCTGCTTCTTGAATGCTGGGGATTAAAGGCATACACCACAAAACCCAGTTCTGAGTGACTTTTTAAAAATTATTTATTTATTTTATTTATTTATTAGAGAAAGAGAGCAGGAAAGACACAGAGGGAGAGTAAGAATGAGCGCACCAGGGCCTCTAGCCACTGCAACTCCAGACACATGCGCCCCCTTGTGCAAATGGCTTATTTGGGACCTAGAGAATCAAACCAGGGTCCTTAGGCTTCGCAGGCATGTGCCTTAACCACTAAGCCATCTCATCTCACAGAGCATTGTGCACTGCACTTCTGTCTTAACACAGTTTCTGACGTGAGTCAACGAGTGTGGTGATGTTACTAATACTGTCTCAGCCGTCACCTGAGTCACCTTCGAAGTAGACTACAAGACTGCTCCTGCTAGATCTGTGTGGTTCTCGTTTTTTTTCTCTTTGGTTTTTCGAGGTAGGGTCATACTCTAGCTCTGACTGACCTGAAATTCACTATGTAGTCTCAGAGTCTCAGGCAGAGGCAAGAAGGTTGCCATCATGCCTGTGCCATCATGCCTGGCTATCTGGTTACTTATAACTTCTAGAAAACTCCAGAAAACAGGCCTCCTCCTGTATACTCTTGAGTTGGTTCAGTTGGCATACTGAGGTCTGCTGTAGTCCACGCCCTGTTCCTGGTGAGCCTCAGCCCCTTTAGACCTGCCAGCCTATGAGACCCCCTAAGACCTGCAACTGGCAGGAAAAAACTGTCCTCCATCTTGGTGGTGATTTTCATGTATTCACGTATTTCAGGTTGCATAGATGTATATAATGCATTTGGATCATACTCATGCACCCACCATTACCCTCTCCTGTCACCCTTCTTCTCAATAGTCCCCCTCACAGTAACTTCCATACTTTTTTTGTGTGTAGGGGTTAAATTAGGGTTGCTTAAATGAACAGGGTAAGGAATTATTTATCAGAGCATGGGCAGTTTACCAGTGGCTACATCATTGAAAAATAGGTCTCTCCCTTCCCCAGTAATCGTTAACTGCCTGTAACTCTTCAGGGAGGGGTAGGGCTTCATGACACCCCCCCACACACACTTTGTGGATTTGTTTGTTCGTTTGGTTTTTATGGTAGCGTTTCACTGTAGCCCAGCCCAGGCTGATTTGGAACTCACTTCTGTAGTCCCAAACTGGCCTCAAACTCACAGTGCTTGTCTCCTACCTCTGCCTCCCAAGTGCTGGGACTTTTAAGGCTTATGCCATCACACCTGGCATAGGGTTTCTTAATCTAGTGAATGGTATTTTGTTCCCACAGTAAGCTAGAAAGCCACTTGGTTGGCTTGGGAGGGGGTCGGAGTTCTGTTCTGGGACAACAGCCTGCTTCTCTCTCCATGGCACATGGAAATTTGGGGTAACACATGGCACAAACCCAGTACTCACTGCCCATGGCTGTCTATACCCAAGGTGCCTCTGGTTCCCGTCCCAGATGCTAGTTTGAATTACAGTTATTATGAACCCACTAAGTGTTGAGTTGGGGGAAGGGAGGGAGCCAGCAGGCTTGTTCTCGCACGCCTGTGCCCTCCCTTTTCTCTCTCTCCCACCTAGCCACCAGGAACCACAGGGCAGTTTCTGTTCAGCAGGGCCTGGCTGAGTTTGCAGGGAGACTTCTAAGCCTTAGCAAAGGTCTGCTGTGCCCAGCACTGCTGAGTGTCTAACACTCCTTAGGCCCCAACTACCCCAGAACACCTCCAGCCCCTCTGGCATCCCTCTTCCTGCGTGGAGTGCTGCAAGCTCTCCCTTCCTGTGGCTTTTTTCTCTAGGAAGATGATGAGAAGCTGATCGAGGAAATCCAGAAGGAGGCTGAAGAAGAACAGAAAAGGAAGAATGGAGGCAAGTGCTCTCCCTGGCCACACATGGCAGCTAAGGGCCCCTGCCCCTCAGGAGCCACCACTCAGGTCATGGAAAGGCTGTCAAAGCCTTGGGTATGGTTTGGGCACCCCTCAATGATGAGGGGCTCCCAAGAGTGGGTCTGAGTTCTGAAAGCAAACAAAGCCAGACTTGAGTATCAAGACTGTGACTCACCACCATAGAGACCCCAGGGATGGACTGGAGCTGCCATGAGCCACCCCTAAGCTCTGGCCAGGCTGAGCTGGATGGGCAGTGAAGTGATGCCCTTGGGAATGTATAGTTCCTCCTCACGTTACTCAGCCTGCTTTTGAAGAGCCGCCCCTCTGGTCCCAAAGGAACCAGTATGCTGAGGGTCAAGTGGCTTCCTATACCAGCCTGTCCCTAGCTGAGGGTGACATACAGCCCCAGTCAAAGACAGGATTCCAGCCACGCAGGGGCCACCTGTCGGCCTCCACTGAACCTCACGTTTCTTTTCAGAGAACACCTTCAAACGCATTGGCCCCCCACTGGAGAAGCCACCTGAGAAGGTGCAACGTGTGGAAGCCCTGCCGCGGCCTGTCCCACAGAACCTGCACCCGCAAATGCCACCTTATGCCTTCGTGCACCCACCCTTCCCCCTGCCACCTGTAAGGCCTGTGTTCAATAACTTCCCACTCAACATGGGCCCTGTTCCCGCCCCCTACGTGCCCCCTCTGCCCAACATGCGCATCAACTATGACTTTGGACACATTCACGTGCCCCTGGAGCACAACCTGCCCATGCACTTCGGCCCCCAGCCCAGGCATCGCTTCTGACGCCTGTGGCCCTGGCCTTCTGAATGGGGTGGATGGCAGTTGCTTGCTTCCCTCTCAAGGATGGGACTGTGTTCCTCCTGCTCCTTCCTTGACAAGGGCCACTACTCCAAGGCTAGTGCCCTCTGGGTCCCCAAAGGGGATCCATCTGGCTCTCCCCACTTACACCATCTGAGTGGCCTTAGCCATGAAGTGGGCCCTGAGAACATTTGCCTCGCTTCCTCCCCTGGCAGATTATGGAAAACCAATAGGGGTTGTAGACCACCCCCATCCTGGATACATTGCCATGAGGCCCCCCTTCCCCTGGCCAGGGCATTCTTCCCTTCCTGCCCTAGGTCCACTCAGGTCAAAGGGCCTCAGAGAATAGTCCATGTTGCAGGTTTTGTTGTTTTCTGAAGTAATTGCTCCTGTTTGCATACGTTTAAATTAAAATTTTCTGTGGCTTACTACATACAGTTTTTCTGTCCATAGAAAATCAGGTTGAAATTATTTTCCCTTGGCAGTCAACTGCTGAGAGCTGGTGACTTAGACCAAACAAAGGGGCCTTTTTCCTTAGCCATCACAACCGCCCCTGGACTCCACAGTGCTGGAGGACAACTATTGCCACCAACCTGCAATGAGCAGCTCTCCCCTAGGATGTTTTGGGACTTCCAGAGTCCAGATGTCCCCGCAGTGCTGCTTCTGTCCCAGCAGGCCTCCTGTCCGCCCCTTCTCCCTCAGTGGTCAGACAGAGCCAGGATGAGGGCGGGTGGAGTCCCAGCACAGGTTGTGAGGGCAGCTCCCTGCCATGGTCTCTGTCTGTGTCCCCTCCTGTCCATTCCAGTCTTTGCACACTGCCTGTTTGCTGAGCAGTGGACACATGTCACTTTCTCATCCCGTGTAGGCTGTCCTTGTGTTGCTGTGGGGTTCCAGCAGATAAAGAAGACGCAGACCTTGGAGGCAGGGAGGTGCCAGGTGTATTCCAGGTGTGAGCGAGGGGTTATCATTGAATGCCCTTTGGGGATTCAAATAGGAAAAGGAAAGAAAACCCTCGCTGGGCATGGTGGTGCACGCCTTTAATCTCAGCCCTCGGGAGGCAGAGGTAGAAGGATCACTGTGAGTTTGAGGCAAGTCTGAGACTACATAGTGAATTCCAGGTCAGACTGGGCTAGAGTGAGACCCTACCTTGAAAAACTAAAAAAAGGAAAAAAAAAGAAAGAAAGAATTTAAAACCCTGGGGTGCCCATGGTCACCTGAATGTGGCTAGGGTACACCAGCAGGTGGTTCAGAAACCCTGTCATTGGGTCACCCGAACTGTGCTAATATAATAGCTTGAATGACCAGTGCCTTGGAAAGGTGGGCTACTTCCCGCAGCAATGGGGCCCTCCACGTACCCTGAGTATTAGCCAACTCATGTTCTCTGCACTTGTCCAGATAGCCACAGATGGGCCATACCCCTACCACTGTTTGTCTGCAGCCCAGCTCCTGAGCTCACAGCCAGAGAAGCCCCCATCACATTGCTACACCAAAGGGTTTGGCAGTTTTGGGAACAACTGGAAGAACAGCCCAAATAGGTGGCATCCAGACCCTGGCACTTGTTGGTGGGGGACCATAGAGACCTTCCAGCTAAGGTCAAACCCAGGGACATGTCTTTCAAGATCCATTCTAGCTGTCTCCTTTAAAGACACTCCCAGCACCTCACTGTGCCAGCAGGGATAGGGAGGTGAGAGATGGTGACTCTGACTAGCCAGCAAGGGGTGATGGGTCCCAGTGCCAGAGCCTGTGGACCAGCCCAGTCAGACCACAGGAGTCCCCAAGGCAGCTGGCACCTTAACCTCATACTCAGGCTGCTGTCCAAGTCGAGACTGCCTAGCCACTCCCAATTTATTTGCCTTAAAACTGGAGAGAATCTAGTATTTGCACATAGCAAAAGATTTCAAACTGAAGGGCAGTGGAAATGCATGGTCTGTTAACTTTGTACAAAAAAAAATAGCAAAAACTTATTTAGTAGTTTGTTACAATGTTTTTCTTGACCTTCTGGTAGTCAAAATAGATAAACTAAATCTGTTTAAACTACTGCGTGTGAAAAGCCTGTATCATACGGAACTTGGACTTCTGTAAATAAATGTCTGCTCACTCACTGCTTGTGGCCTCCTTTGTCCCCACTCCTAGGTCTTGCAGGTTCCTGACAGCCCTGGATGCAAACAAGCACCAGGTACCACTCACCCCCAGAGGGAGGCAGGCTTCCCTGCCCTGACACAACAGCCGGGGTCAGGGGGGAAGCTCCGCATTCTAGGCTACCAAGGCCCAGCCAGGGCACAAAAGGGGTTTTGTTTTTTGTTATTGTTTTTGGTTTTTTTGAGGTAGGGTCTCACTCTAGCCCAGGTTGGCCTCGAAGTCACAGCAATCCTCCTACCTCTACCTCCCAAGTGCTGGGATTAAAGGCATGCGCCACCATGCCCAGCTGTCACACTTCTGTTTTATTTGGTATGTGTGTTGAATGGGTATATGCATGTCATATTGCCCTTTCAAAGGACAGAGGATACATAAGGTCAGCCTGCACCTACCTTTTTTGGGGGGGAGGGGGTTTTGAGGTAGGGTCTTCATTCTTGCAAAGCAAGCACTTTATTAACTGAACTGTCTCCCCAGCTCTAAAATACAATTCCCTACAGCTCCAGCTTCTGAACCAGTCTGTGAGCAGACTGTGTCCCAGGTTGCCGAGGGCTGCCCCTCTCTGCTCATGTTCCATGTTGCACTCGTCTCACGGGATCTTCTGCAGCTGGAAAGCCCAGCCCAGGTAAAAGCTGGCCTCCCAGCCCTCTGCTTCCACCCTTTGTGTGGCCCCTACTTACACCACCCACTTCTGGGGTTCTGGCCCAGAAGTCACCAAATACTTTGCCTTGCCACATGCTTTCCCCCTTAGTTATCATGGGCTGTACATCCACTGTATCACATTTGTTTTGCTGAGATCTCTGTGACACTTCATTGCTATGGATTTACCCAGTAAACTCAGCATTGTCCTAGTAGTTTTATTTTTGAGAGGCCGAGAGAGAATGGGCACACCTGGGCCTCCAGCTGCTGCAAACAGACTCCAGACACATGTGTCACCTTATGCATCTGGCTTACATGGGTCTGGGGAATCAAACCTAGAATCCCCCAGTGAGGGCTGGGAGAGGGTGTGGCTCGTTGGTAAAGCACTTGTCCAGAATCCCCCAGTGAGGGGCTGAGGACGTGGCTCCATTTTCCAAATGAGTTGAAGCTCAGACTCTTGAGTCTAGGGCCCACCTGGACAGTGAGCCCTCCTGTCATACAGCTGTCCTGGCACCTGCCCGGGATTATCAGTACACAGGTTCATATGTGCAAGAAGCTCACATTTTTCCTCTGGACCGGAAGTAACAACCATCCAGCACAATTCTACCTCAGTGAGAACAGCAAAGAGAAGCACGCATAGCCAGGAATAGTGTTTTGGTTATTTGACAACAGGGTCTCACTGTGTAGCCCAAGCTGACCTCGAATTCTCAATCCTCCTGCCTCAGTGCTGGAATTATAGGCACGCACCACCATTTTTTTTTTCTTTTTCTTTAACCCAGCCATATCTGTCAAAGTAACCCAAGAATCACCCTCCAGGGAACTTACCTAGACATCTGAACAAAAGCTTCTGATCACAGTTGCTCATACAGCCATGTTTGCATTCCTGACAAATGAGAAGCTACATGAGTGTCAGTGAGGCAGATAAGATGGGACATTCGCCCACAGAGTGCAAGGAGGACCCTGTGGAGTCTGTCTGTACAGATAAGGACAATGTGCCGTGTTTCTTAGGTGACCGCACAAAAGCCCAGCTGTAGGGTACATGTTAGCCCATGTGTAAACAAATAAAATAGGATCTGTCAACATGAGGGACTAAAGATGGTGTAGTTGGCATGGCAGTTCCTTAAAACTTCAGCCAGGCAGAGCATGGTGGTGCATGCCTTCAGTCCAAGCACTTGGGGAAGCAGAGGTAGGAGGATCACTGTGAGTTCAAGGCCAGCTTGAGACTACATAGTGAATTCCAGGTCAGCGTGGGCTAGAGTGAGACCCTACCTCAAAAAACCAAAGCTGGGCATGGTGGCGCACACCTTTGATTCCAGCACTCAGGAGGCAGAGGTAGAAGGGATTGCCATGAGTTTGAGGTCATCCTGAGACTACATGGTGAATTCCAGGTCAGTCTGGACCAGAGTGAGACTCTACCTCAGAAAAAAAAAAAAAAGCCAGGCATGGTAGCACATGCCTTTAATCCCAGCACTCAGGAGGCATCAAATTGCCCTTAGTTCAAGGCCACCCTGAGACTACATAGTGAATTCCAGGTCAGCCTGAGCTAGAGCAAAACCCTACCTCAAAAAAATAAATAAATAAATAAATAAAAATTTAAAAAGAACAACGGAGCCGGGCGTGGTGGCGCACGCCTTTAATCCCAGCACTCGGGAGGCAGAGGTAGGAGGATCGCTGAGAGTTCAAGGCCACCCTGAGAAGACATAGTGACTTCCAGGTCAGCCTGAGCCAGAGTGAGACCCTACCTCACAAAACCAAAAAAAAAAAAAAAAAAAGGGCTGGAGAGATGGCTTAGCGGTTAAACGCTTGCCTATGAAGCCTAAGGATCCCGGTTCGAGGCTCGATTCTCCAGGACCCACGTAAGCCAGATGCACAAGGGGGTGCATGCATCTGGAGTTCGTTTGCAGTGGCTGGAGGCCCTGGCACACCCATTCTCTCTCTCTCTCTCTGCCTATTTCTGTATCTCTCTCTCAAATAAATAAATAAAAATAAAAAATAAAATATTAAAAAAAAAAAAAGAACAACGGGCCCTACTGGAACCCCTCCCAGCCTCATCTACATTATAGGCATTTCTACATTATAGAAAATCATTAGAAGGAAGCTGAGTGTGGTGGCACACACATTCAATTGCGCATTCCCGAGGCAGAGGGAAGAGAATCACAATGAGACTCCATAGTAAATTCCAGGTCAGCCTGGGCTAGAGCGAGACCCTACCTCAGAAAACAAACCATTGGAAGGAAAAGAATGACGTGTATGTGTTTCTATGCGTGTGGGTGTTGCAGGATCCTGCGTGGGGAGGCCAGAGGTTGACCTCAATCTCCCTCCACCTTATTTAGACCGCGTCTCTGGGGATACCATCCAGTCTCTGCTTCCAGATGCCACACCCAACTGGCATTTACGTGGGTGCTGGAGATCTGAACACCTGCCCTCATGCCTGTTTGAGATGGTTTCACACTCTAGCCCAGGCTGACTTAGAACTCACCATGTAGCACTCTGAAGGCTGAGGCAGGAGGATTGCCAGCCTGGACTACCAAATGAGTCCTGGGCTAGAGTGAGACCCTGCTTGAAGAAGGAAAAAAAAAAAAAAAAAAACAGGGCTGGGGAGATGGCTCAATGGCTAAAGCACTCAGTGATCAAGTTGGAGTGCCTGAGTTTGATCGTGTGACAAGCTGAAAGCCATGTCATTCCAACAGGCTGACGCTCACAGCCAAAGCAAGATGGGAGGCGCAGACAAAAGCATTTCCCAGAAGCTCATGGTGAGCACTGCAGAGGGAGACCCCATCTCAACACCCCCCCCCAAAAAAAAATTTCCAGTTAACCTATTACATAACCAGGCTCCCCTGGGAATCTGTACCTCAGTTTCCCATCTGTCAATGGGAATTGGCCCTTTTGTTATGCACACACCCTTTGGTGATCCGTGGCAGAGTTGTGATAGTTGACTAAACTTGGAGAAATGAGAGGATGGGGACACAGGGACAGTTTGGCTGTCAGTGGGAGATGGCTTGTGTGCTCCTGTATGTGTATGTGTGTGTGCCCGCTCATGTCATATCTGTATCCGTGTAGGTGCTGATTTTGTGTCAGCACATGTGTGCATCTGTGTGTGGGTGTTTGTGTCTGCAGGGGATCTTTGTACACATGTACGAGTTGGGACACGTGCAGGTTCACAAGCGTACCCTCGGTGAACAGGGAACTGCTCAGGGAGCCAAGAAACCGTTATGACTAGGTACTGTGCATGCCCACTACTCTGAAATTAGGAGGCCCTGGAGAGCCCCAGAACCTGTTCTGACCAGGGACCTACCTGCATAAGGGGGAAGTGAGGGAGCCATCTCTTCCTCCAGTTTGCTTAGACTTCCCACACCAAACCCAGCCTTATCTAGGACCCGAGAGCACCATCCCAGTTCCTGATAGCTTCCTCTACCACGATAGTGCTTTTGTGTGCCTCTGTCCAGGTGGCTCTTCTGTCCCTTCCTACTCAGCCCTCAATAGCTCACTACAGTCATTCCTCCCTTATACCGCCATCAGACCCTGTGCCTCCCCCATCATATCCTGCTGTCCTCCAAAATTGGGTGCCTCCTCCCTCCCACCCAGTGCTCCAGAGCCACCACGGCAGACGCCTGCTTATACAGAACTTCAGTCATCAGGTGGCTTGCAGAGACTCTTAATTCAGGCTGGGCTCGTTGGCTTCCCCCTCCCCAGCGTGGCCCCCACCAGGGCCTGAGGAGGATTCATTCATCTGTCCCTTCTTGCCCCTGACTTGTCCAGCCTGAGGCCTGGTTTCCACAGGGCGGGGCCTCTGGGACCCTTTGTGACCATCAGTCCCAGTCCATCCCGGCACTGTCTTCCCCTAGGGATCACCAATCACAGTGCACCCCCTTTCCTCATCAGTAACCAATCACCGTCTCCCAGTCTGTCCTAGCAGAGCCTCAGGCAGGTGGGGTCTCCAGTGTCTGAACTCCATTCCCAAGGCTTTATCTCTGTTCGCTGAAAGTTTCCTGCTCTGTAAAATGGGAACCTTGGGACGATCTAGGATGAAATGAGTCCCTCAAGGACCCCCAGTTGACCCCTTCCCCTGGCCTGCCCTTCCAGAGGGCTCCAGTATGTTGTAGATGGAAGGAGGCACCTAGCAAGCCAGGAGTGGTAGGCTCTGGTCTGAACGTGTAGATGGAGTGGCCTACTGTCTTGTAACCCTTGCCTTTTTTGTGTGCGTGTGTGACTGTTAAGGGAGAAGGGGACTGAACCTAGGGACTCCTCTATGCCAAGCAAGTGATCTACCTCTGAGCTTTCAGCCTTCCTTGTCCCAGTTTTGAGTATGTGTATAGCACGTGTTGTCTCCATGTTTGTGTATGGGTGCGGATGGAAGCCAAAGGACCACCTCAGATGTCACCCTCACATATAGTATCCACCTAGTTTTATTTATTTATTTTTTTGGATTTTTGAGATAAGGTCTTGCTCTAGCCCAGGCTGACCTGGAACTCACTATGTATTCTCAGGGTGCCCTCAAACTCAGCAATCCTCCTACCTCTGCCTCCCAAGTGCTGGGATTAAAGGCGTGCGCCACGACACCCAGCTCCACCTCTTTTTAAAAAAATATTTTTAGGGGCTGGAGAGATGGCTTAGCAGTTAAGCACTTGCCTATGAAACCTAAAGACCCCAGTTCAAGGCTCGATTCCCAAGTACCCACGTAAACCAGGTGCACAAGGGGGTGCATGCATCTGGAGTTCATTTGCAGTGGCTGGAGGCCCTGGTGTGCCCATTCTCTCTCTCTCTCTGCCTCTCTCTCAAATAAGTAAATAAATAAATTTAAAAGAAAATATATTTTTTAAGCCAGCCAATTTGTCTGCTTAACTGAATGTGTTTCTGCAGAAATGTAGAAAAAGCTGGCAAGAAATGCCATGTCATGAGCCTTAAGGACAGCTAAAGTTGTTAAGGTCCCTGAAAATGGCTACAATACCATAATGTTGAAACATTTTCACAAGACTATTTTAATATAACTTGTTCTAAGTTTAATGAAAGCTAAGAGTTAATAAATTGCATTTAAAACGATTTTGGAAGGGTAGGGTCTTGCTCTAGCCCAGGCTGACCTGGAATTCACTATGCAGTTTCAGACTCTGGCCTTGAACTCATGGCATTCCTCCTACCTCTGCATGTGCCACTATGCCAGGCTCCATCCACCTCTTTTGGAGACAAGATCTCTCAATGGCCTGGAGCTTGCCAATTAGGCTGGACTGGATGGCCAGAGAGTTCCAGGGATCTCCCTGCCTCCCCCTCCCCAGTGCAGGGAGTACAGGCACACATTACCACACTGGAGATCCAACTCGGGCCCTTTCGTGCAAGGCAAGCGACCTTACAATACACCCCCTTCCACCCACTGCAGCCTCAGAGCCTCCCTCCTTCCCATGTCTTCCCCAATCCCTGCTTCCCCACTGCCTTGATCTCCAAGCCACACCAAAGCTGCACTGGCGTTATTTTATTTTGCTGATTTCCAGTTCAAAGCAACTATGGTGGGCCTCTGAAGTTACACAAATGACACTTACAAAAAAAATAACAAAAGACCAAGACACCCAGAGTGAGATTCATGGTGGTGGGAACTGGTGGGGTAGGGTGGTGGCTGGGAGCTGGGAGCCAGGCCTGAGGAGAGCCCGACCTCCTCCGGGGCTCCCAGGGAAGGGAAGCACCTGGCTTCCTCCTGCCCAGGAGCCCCAAGGTGTGAGGCAGAGAGGTGAAGCACCAATCACAGGGCCAGGGCTGAGGAGTGAACAGGCAGGAGGGACAAGACCCACTGGGGAGGTAAACAAGTGACACCCCACCCCAAAGACCACTCACTCAGCTAAGAGCTGGTTCAACGGGAGTACTTCCAAGGCTAACATTTCATTAAAAAAAAAAAAAAATACTGATTTGGTCATTTCCAGTCTGGCCAGGGTGAAAAAGAGACAGGAGCAGGGTACCCCACCCCCACAATCCCAGAAGTACAGGGGGCAAACTGGCCACCATCATCCAGCCCACTTTGCATCAGGGAACTAGGCTGGGCCTCTAGGATGAGGGACTGCCCTCCAGTCATGATTCAGAAATACACTCTGAACAAGCCAGGCCTCCTGTAGCTTCAGCCCCACCTGAAGGCTTGCCTGCCTCCTGATGCGGGACACCGAGAGAGGTGCCAATGCCAGGCTGGGGGGGTGAGGGGGTGGAGGCGCAAGTGTGCAGGAGATTCCAGTTAAAAGCCCAGAGACTGAGGCAGCTCCCCAGCCCCCTACTTCTCCTGGGCCACTCCCTGGGAAAATAAGGCTCAGAGTCATCTGAGGTCAGAAGAAAAGAGGTGCCAGTGTGCCCCATGGCAGAGGAGGGGTGCTGAGGGACCCAAAGTCCCTCCAAGGGACGGCTATAGCCACTGACCCATGGAGAGCAGGGAAGGGGGAGAAAGGGTCCATGGAGGGCGACCTGGGGGGCAGCGTTTTCTCTGGGGTTTCCAGTTTGAAAGGCAAGGGGCTCACCACCTGTCATGGGGCCACCTGAAGAGGAGGGATAGCAGGAGGGTCTGGAGGGGCGGCCCGTGGGGAAAGATGGCTCTAGTATTCCCAGAGCGAGGCTGGGTCAATGGTGTCTGCGCAGGCCTTCAGGACGCCGGCATGGTCCCCTTTCAGGTAGCGTCCGCCCACCTTGATGGCCACCTTGTTGTAGTCGCAGAACTCGAAGAAGAAATCCACAGGGACGTCGCTGCTGCTGGTGACTGAGGAATCACTACCCACCATCCAGTACTTGCCCGTGGAGTCTGGGGAGGGAGGCCCAGCGTCAGACTGTGTCTCCTGCCAGCTCCCCAACACACCTTATTTTCTTCTTTTATTTTATTTTATTTATTTATTTATTTTTTTTTGTTTGTTTTTTTTTTTTTTTTTTTTTTTGGTTTTTGCGAGGTAGGGTCTCACTCTAGCCCAGGCTGACCTGGAATTAACTATGTAGTCTCAGGGTGGCCTCGAACTCTCGGCGATCCTCCTACCTCTGCCTCCCGAGTGCTGGGATTAAAGGCATGCGCCACCACGCCCGGCTTTATTTTATTTTTGGTTTCTTGAGGTAGGATCTCACTCTAGACCAGGCTGACCTGAAATTCACTACGTAATCTCAGGGTGGCCTTGAACTCACGGCAGTCCTCCTACCTGTGCCTCCCAAGTGCTGGGATTAAAGGCATGTGCCACCATACCTGACTTCACATATATATATGTTGGAGAAGAGAAAGAGAGAAAGAGGAGAGGGGGAGGGACAGAGATTGGGTGCACCAGGGCCTCTAGCCACTGCAAACAAACTCCAGACACATGCGCTACCTTGTGCATCTGGCTCCTGTGGGTACTGGGGAATGGAACCTGGGTGCTTTGGCTTTGCAGGCAAGTACCTTAACCACTAAGCCATCTCTTCAGCCCAAAAAATAGTTCAGTGGCTAAAAGTGCTTGCTTGTAAATCCTGACAACCCTGAGTTCAATTCCCTAGCACCCACATAAAGCCAGACACAAAGGGGTGCATGCAACCTGGAGTTCCTTTGCAATGGCAGAAGTCCTAGACACATCCATATTATCTCCTTCAAATAAATAAAAATATTTTGGGGCCATGGTGGTGCCCGCCTTTAATCCCAGCACTTGGGAGGCAGAGGCAGGAGGATTGCCATGAGTTTGAGCCACCCTGAGACTACATAGTGAATTCCAGGTCAGCCTGAGCTAGAGTGAACCCTACCTCAAACAACCAAAAAAAAAAAAAAAAGAAGAAGAAGTTTAATAAAAAGAAGAAAGAGCCAGGCATGGTGGCACACATCTGTAATCCCAGCACTCGGGAGGCAGAGGTAAGAGGACTGCTGAGAGTTCGAAGCCACCCTGAGACTATCTAGTGAATTCCAGGTCAGCTGCCTGCCTCCCAAGTGCTGGGATTAGAGGCATATGCCACCATACCTGACTTCTTTTGTGTGTGTGTGTGGGTGTGTGTGTGTGAGAGAGAGAGAGAAAGAGAGAGAGAAGGAATATTGGAGAGGAGAAAGAGGAGAGGGGGAGGGATGGAGAATGGATATATCAGGGCCTCTAGCCACCAGGGCCTCTTCTCTGAATTTGCCCAGGCCGAGCACAGAACGTCCTTGATACAGCCAAGAGACTGCCAGTGATGGCTGTGAGCTCCCACCCACCCAGGAGAACCTGCCTTTAATGTTGTAGGCGCCATCATTGAATTCAAGCTGGAAGACATCGTAGCTGGAGCGGTTGGCATCCAGGGTACCTGTGACCTTGCGGCAGCCGATGAAACCGTGTTCCCCACGGAACACGATGATGGGACGGTTAATGAGCTTCATGAGGAAGAGCTCAGCATCACCTGTGCAAAGAAGGGGCGACTGAGCTTCAGGACAGGAGACAGGGACAGCCAGATTCAGCTCAGAGAGGAAGACCCTAAGGGGCACACAGCAGCTAGCCTATGGGTCCAACATGGCCTGGTTTTGGGGGGATGCCCTTAACACAGAGATGGCTACCTGCTGTCTCCACTGAGGCGGCCAGCTGCCCATTCTTTTTGGCGGTCACAAACTTGCCATTGGACGCCCTCAGTGTGATGCGGCGGTCACACCATTCGATGTCAAAGAAGCAGCTGGCGTTCCTGGAGTGTGGCAGGGGTGTGGCAGGTCAGGGCCGGGCAGTTTGCTGGACCAGGAAGAAGGGCCAGCCTGGGCGAGTGAGGGTTCAGGTACTCACTTGGTAGATGCAGTGGACTGCACGCCTCCAGTGGCCGTCAGAGTCCAGTACTTGCCCGTGTGGGTGCGGAAGGCACACTTCCTCGTGTCTCGGTCAATCTCCAGCTGGAAGGTCTCCTGATCGGTCTCTTCATCCTGATTGGCTGACAGGTCCATACCTGCAGGGACAGAGACCCCCCTGTCCAGTCAGGCCACTGCATGCCCCCTGTCTCCTAACTCTGGTTGACCCACAGCCTCACTGTTAGACAGGAGGATGTCACAGGGCGTCAGCAGGCTGCTGACACTTGAAGTGTGTCTCAGACCTTTCAGCTGGAGCGGCTGGGGCAGTGGCAGAACCCAGGGCCAGCCAGGGAGTTCTCTCCTTTTTTCCTGACTAGAGACAGTATCTTCCAGCTGGGTGTGGTTGTCCATGCCTATGATCCCAGCACTTGGGAGGCTGAGGCCAAGACTAGTTCCAGGTCAGCCTGGGATATAGAGTAAGACACTGCCTCAAAAAATAAAAACTAGAAACCGGGCATGGTGGCACACGCCTTTAATCCCAGCACTCGGGAGGCAGAGGTAGGAGGATCGCTGTGAGTTCGAGGCCACCCTGAGACTACATAGTTAATTCCAGGTCAGCCTGGACCAGAGTGAGACCCTATCCCGAAAAACCAAAATAAATAAATAAATAAATAAATAAATAAAAACTAGAGAGATGGCTTAGCAGTTAAGGCACTTGCCTGCGAAACCTAAGGACCCAAATTTTCACAGGAGCCTGGAGTCCACATGCATCTGGAGATCATTTGTAGTAGCTAGAGGCACTGGTGTGCCCATTCTCTCTCTGTCTTACAAATAAATAAAAACAAAGAATATATAAAAAATAAAAATAAAGCCAGCATGGTGGTGCATGCCTTTTAAATCCCAGCACTCAGGAGGCAGAGGTAGGAGGATCACTGTGAGTTCAAGGCCAGCCTGAGACTATGTAGGGAATTCCAGGTCAGCCTGGGCTAGAGAGAGACCCTTGCAGTGGGGGTGGGGAGAAAGAAAGAAGCCACTATCGTGGCTCACACCTGTGATTCAGCATTCAGAAGGCTGAGGCAGGAGGAGTGCAATGAATCAACCAGCTGTATTACAGAGCGATGCCCCTACCCTCTCTCCCACCCCCCAAAAAAGAAAGGGCTGGATAGCCAGGCATGGTGACACATGCCTTTAATCCCAGCATTCAGGAGGCAGAGGTAGGAGGATCACCATGAGTTCCAAGCCACCCTGAGACTATGTAGTGAATTCCAGGTCAGCCTGGGCTAGAGTGAAGCTCTACCTCAAAAAAAAAAAAAAATATATTAATAAATAAAAGGTAAGCCAGACGTGGTGGCACACACATTTAATCCCAGCACTTGGGAGGCAGGGGTAGGAGGATCACCATGAGTTTAAGGCCACCCTGAGACTACATAGTGACTTCCAGGTCAGCCTGGGCTAGAGCGAGACCCTACCTCGAAACAGGGTGGGGGGGGGGGCGGCAGTAAGACATAGCATGCTTGTAATGCTAGCTATGAGAGGTGAAGACAGGAGGACTGAGAGTTCAAGTTCAGCTATAGAGAAAGTTTGAGGTCCACCTGGATGTAACTCAGTTGTAGAACAGCACTTTAATCGCCAGCACCCCAAAAGACAAGAGAAGAAAGCCTTCAAAGGAACCACCCACCGAGACAGTCTGGGGCCAAATGAGAGCATGGCAACTTAGCCTAGGATTAGATTTTAAAGATGGGTTCCTGTTAGCGATACCGTGGTTATGTAACAATGGCCTCATTTTATAGCTACAGATGGGGGTAGCTCAGGATAAAACGCCCTGGTGTCAGGGATTTGCTTTAAATACAACCCAGACCATCAAATCAAGATGCAGATGGGTTAGTTCGGCAAAATATCACATGGGATGCAGGGGGCGGGGGCGCTGGTAGTTCATCATCTTCCTGTTTGAGTAAAGAATAAAATAGGAGCCAGGGGGCTGGGGAGATGACTCAGCGGATGAGACTGCTTGCTGAGTTCAGATCCCCAACACCCACATAAAAAGCCAGGCATGGGGCTGGAGAAATGGCTTAGCGGTTAAAGCATTTGCCCTCAAAGCCAAAGGACCCAGGTTCGATTCCCCAGGACCCACATTAGCCAGATGAACAAGGGAGCACATGCGTCTGGAGTTCATTTGCAGTGGCTGGAGGTCCTGGCGCGCCCATTCTCTCTCTCTCTCCCCCTTTCTCTGTTAAATAAATAAATAATAAATAAATGAATAAAATATATTTTTAAAGCCAGGAATGGTGGCAGGTGCCTGTAATCCCAGTGCTGGCGTGGCAGATACAGGAGGATCCTGGGAATTTGCTGGTCAGCCAGTAGAAAAGCCATGAGCCCCAGAGAGTTCAGTGAGGGAGAGCAGCAGAAGAGTGCTTAAGCAGCATGGGAGAGGCTCACAGCTCCGTCTCCAGTACAATCAATAACAGCCAGGTAGGCCGGGCGTGGTGGCGTACGCTTTTAATCCCAGCACTCGGGAGGCAGAGGTAGGAGGACCACTGAGAGTTCGAGGTCACCCTGAGACTACATAGTTAATTCCAGGTCAGCCTGGAGCAGAGTGAGACCCTACCTCGAAAAAAAAAAAGCCCAAAAACTAAAAACATAAGGAGATGCATGTTGGTTTCAGAAAGCTTAGAAAACTCAAAAAAACATAAAAATGATGTCACACTTTACCCCTTCCCCCACCAGCCACAGAACACTAAACACCCTGCCAACATTTTCCTAGCCTGTGGGTTAGTCCTCCAAATGTGCAAGCTGGCTTTCCAAACTTCTCCCCCTTTCTTCCTTCTTTCCTTTTTGCATACGTATGTATGTGGGAGTGTGCAGCCAGAGGTTGGCATTGGTTGTCCTCCTCCACCCCTCTCCCATCTACTTTTTTTTTTATTTCTTTCGAGGGTGGGGTCTCCTTCTAGCTCAAGCTGGCCTGGAATTCTCTCTGTGGTCTCAGGGTGGCCTAGAACTCACGGCGATCCTCCTACCTCTGCCTCCCGAGTGCTGGGATTAAAGGCGTGCGCCACCACGCCCGGCTCCCCATCTACTTTCTGAGGCAGGGTCTCTCACTTGAATCCAGAGCTCAACAACTTCACCAGTCAGCTTGGGCAGAGAAGCGGAGTCCCTGTCTGTCCTAGGATTACCCATGCTGGGGATCCCAGCTCTGGTCTTCACCCTTGTGTGGACGTATGGGAAGGGCTTTCTTTATCCACTGACCCATCTACACTTGTTTATTTTTTTAAATATCTTAATTGTATTTGTTTGTTTGAATGAGGAAAATAGAATGGGTGAGGCCAGGTCCTCTAACCACGGCAAACAAACTCTAGACCTATGAGCCTTAACTGCTAAGCCATCTCTCCAGGTTTATTCATTTATTTGTTTGTTTTTTTGAGGTAGGGTCTCGCTCTAGCCCAGGCTGACCTGGAATTCACTATGTAGTCTCAAGGGGCCTCAAACTCACGGCAATTCTCCTACCTTTCCCTCCCGAGTGCTGGGACTAAAGGTGTGTGCCATCTGGCTTATTGGTTGTTTTGCCTTTAAAAAAAAAAAATTATTTAGCTGTTTGAGGGGCGGGGGAGAAGCAGATAGAACGGGCTCTCCAGAGCCTTCACCCTGCAAATGAACTCCAGACACATGTGCCACCTTGTGCATCTGGCTTATGTGGGTCCTGGGGAATCAAACCTGGCCAATAAACTATCTCTCCAGCCCCAGCTTTTTTTTTTTTTTTTTTTGAAAGGATCTCACTGCCTCAGCCTTGTAGACGCACCCTTTTCCACGTGACAAAATCATCTCAGTTATCCACTCTGTATCCCCCTCAATTCTTTGTTTTTTGTTTTGTTTTTTTCAGGCTGACCAGGAATTCACTATGTAGTCTCAGGGTGGCCTCAAACTCACAGCGATCCTCCTGCCTCTGCCTCCCAAGTGTTGGGATTAAAGGCATGCGCCACCACGCCCGGCTCCGGTTTTTGTTTTTTAATCTGTGTGTACTTGGCATGGTGTGTGCGCATGTGGAGGTGTTAGCCCTCACCTTGTTCTGAGGCAGGGTGCCTCCCATTCAGTGCTTCACATGCCAGGCTAGCTGGCCCCCAGCTTCCGGGGACCCTCCAGTCTCCACCACCTCCCCTGTTGCCGTAGGGCACTGGGACTACAGATATGCACTACTGCGCCTACCTATATGTAGGTTCTGGGGACGCGAATTAAGGTCATCAGGCTTGTAAAAGCAAGCAAGGGCTTTTATCCCCTGAACCCAGTACCCTCTATTCTAAGGACAACCCCAGGGATGTCCTGCACGGTGCCAGGGGCCTGGCGTCGCCTGGCACTGGATTAAAAGCATGTTTTTGAGCATCTTTACAAAGCAGGAGCCCAGCTGAGGGTGTAGCGTCAACCACCCAGCCCCGCCCCACACCCACGGACGACCCTTAGCTGATTCAAACCCCATCCTGCCCAAATGGTGTCTCCACACCTGTGCCTCACCTCTACTTCTCAAAGAGGAAGAGGAGGCTCAGAGGTGGCATGTCCTTGGCCCAAGGTCACATAGCAAGAAACTAAGGGATCTTCATGGCAGACATTTCACCACACCCTCAGCCCCCTCAGTAGCCACAAGATGGATTCACGGACAGGATCTCGGGGTGTGGGCTGTCTAAGGCCCTGAATCAGGCTCTCTTCAGAATCCTCAACCAAGTCCCTGTTCGTGAGGCTAAATGATCACCATAGTGCTAGGAGACTCAATGGATCTTCAGGAAAGGGGTGGCCATCCCAAGACCATAGCTCTTGTCCAACTGCCTCCACCTCAGACGCCCTGCAAAGAAGCTGCTCCATCTTGGGCCTACCCCAGAGGTAAAGCACTGCTGTAACACTGGTTGGAGAGAGAGCCACGCCCACTGCACCTCAGCCTGCCCACAGCCAGGGTGCTCATGCTCATGTGCACAGAAGTGCTGAGCTGGGCACAGTAGCCACACCCTGCTGTGCAGAGCAGTGTGGTCACCTGAGCCAAGTAGCCTCAGCTGCCCAGTGCAAGACCACTGAGGGCAAGGAAGAGTGAGCCCGGAGGTAGAGCCCCTGCCTAGAAACCCCAGTGGGGGGGGTGTGGCTGTGGTAGGTGTGGCTCAGTGAGGGGCTGGAGCTCCTGCCTAGAATCCCCAGTGAGGGGCTGGGCTGTGGCTCAGTGGTAGAGCTCCTGTCCCCCAGTGAGGGGCTCCCCTCAGTGAGGTGCTGGGTGAGGGGCTGGCTCAGTGGTCCCCAGAGCTCCTGCCACCTGAGAATCCCCCAGTGAGGGGCTGGGGGCCTGGCTCAGTGGTAGAGCTCCTGCCTAGAATCCCCCAGTGAGGGGCTGGGGTAGTGGCTCAGTGGTAGAGCTCCTGCCTAGAATCCTTCAGTGAGGGGCTGGGGGCGTGGCTCAGTGGTAGAGCTCCTGCCTAGAAACCCCCAGTGAGGGGCTGGGTGGCTCAGTGGTAGAGCTCCTGTCTAGAATCCCCTAGAATCCCCCAGTGAGGGGAGCTGGGCTGTGGTAGCACCTGCCTAGCTCAGTGGTGGAGCTGGCCTGTCTCCTGAAATCCCCCAGTGAGGTGCTGGGGCGTGGCTCAGTGGTAGAGCTCCTGCCTAGAATCCCCCAGTGAGGGGCTGGGGGCCTGGCTCAGTGGTAGAGCTCCTGCCTAGAATCCCCCAGTGAGGGGCTGGGGTAGTGGCTCAGTGGTAGAGCTCCTGCCTAGAATCCCCCAGTGAGGCGCTGGGGGTGTGGCTCAGTGGTAGAGCTCCTGCCTAGAATCCCCCAGTGAGGGGCTGGGGTGTGGCTCAGTGGTAGAGCTCCTGCCTCCCCCAGTGAGGCGCTGGGGGTGTGGCTCAGAAGAGCACCTCCCCCCAGTGAGGGGCTGGGGTGTGGCTCAGTGGTAGAGCTCCTGCCTAGAATCCCCCAGTGAGGGGCTGGGGTGTGGCTCAGCCGTAGAACACCTGCCTAGAATCCCTGAGTGAGGGGCCGGGGCGTGGCTCAGTGGTAGAGCAAATGCCTAGAATCCCCCAGGGATGTTATCAGTGGTACAGTGCTTGCCCAGCATGTTCAGGGCCTCAGGTTTGAGTCAACACCCTCTCTACCAGAGCCCTTCTAGACCACCCCAACATCAGAGTGCAGACGTGCCCCAGAAGAAAGGAAAGAGGAGCTGGAAGTCAGCCAGATGTCATGGCACACACCTGTCATTCTAGCCCTTGGGAGGAAGAGGATGGAGAGTTGGCAGTCAGCCTGGGCTACAGGAAGAGGGGGAAGTGGAGGAGCAGAGTGGAATAGAAGTGAACCTCCCAGCTTGGTTTAGCCCTGACATCTAAAGTGCTGGTCCTTCCAGAGCCTTGCAGACAGCTGGTGAGGGCCCCCAACCAATGGCCAGTGCTGGGTAGCTCATATTCGGGGCAGCCCTAGAGCCACACAAAGAACCCCCTGGCACTCACAGAAACAAGCCACCCAGACACGCAGGGGAGGACGGAGGCCAGGACCACCCCGTGCTTTCTCTGTCCGGGTACTCAGACCATGGCAGGGGGCTGTTGTGTCCTCAAACTGGTGAGAGGAACCATAGGTGGGGGGGGGAGCACCCTGGGAATTGTGCCTTCTTCACCTTCCTCTGCACCTCTGTTTCCCCAGATGCCAAAAGGGCCCATATCTCCGTTCTGCTGGGACAGAAAGGATGTGAGGGCCTGTTGCTAAGGAGACGCCAGGAAGGGCCCCTCTAAAGCTCAGCCCAGGCAGGAAAGGCCCCATTTGGCCTCAGACTCTCATTGGAGCTGTGTTGCTATGGAGACAGATTTTCTGCGGGATTTTTCTTTTCAACAGCAGTAACATAGAAAACCTGAGTCACACAGGCTCCTAGGAGCCCCACCGGTGGGGACGTGCCTGTCTCCCGTCACGATCCCCTACTTCCAGCTTCCCAGACCTTCTTTGCAGCGACTCTAGAGGGTCCTCCACCCCAGCCCCCCTCCAGGCTTTAGCAGTTCCCAAATTCCTTTGGTTTGTTCCAAAAAGGCATCCCTTCATTTCGGGGAAATGGCTTCAGAGTCCTGCAAGGCTTCATCTCACTTTCCCTCTTCCTAGGCAGTACTTGAAACGCCTTTCCACTGCAAATCTCCCCTTCCACCCTTCACAAGCCACTCCCTGCCTGCTGGGGCAGACCCTTCTGACATCCTGCGGTCTCTCTTCACTTAGGAGTGTCTGAGTCCGGCTCAGTATTTGGGATTTTCCTGGAGCGAAGGCTTTGTGAAGGTCGTGAGGAGCAAGGAAACCCCCCAGCTTCTGATGGGAATGCCACCTCCAGGGAACAAAGCCCGTCCTTTACACACAGGGAAACTGAGGCTGGGAGAGCAGATGGCTTCTAGAGATGACTCAGCCCCAGCCTGCTGAATCCAGAGCTGGACCTGTCTCCCATCTAACCTTTCCCAACATGTGTTTCAGAAACCCCTCCTCTCTGCCACGCAGGCCTGCCCAAAATGGCCTCTAAGGCACACCCACCCAGGCTGCTCACCCCAAAAAGTCCGGATGGGTTTGACTGACATTGTGAATGATAGGGACCCAAACATCTGCAGTCCAAAAGAAGCCCCCCCCCCAGCTTCTTTCCCCCAGTTTCAGGGACCTTTAAACACAAAGATGAGCTAACCCTACCAAGGATCCAATTTCCCAATTTCCGCCTCCTTGTGCCCCATCAGCCTGACTCAGACACAGCTCTGACACCCTCTGGGCAAGGCATCTGCCCAGGCTTGCCCCAAAAAAAAAAAACAAAGAACACCCTCAGGCTCCTCCAGGTCCCCAAGGACCTGGGTCATCTGCTCCCGCCTCACCTTCCTAGGGGCAGCAGGCCCTGACTACAGCCCAGCAGGCACAGAGCTGGGTCTTTGTGCAAAGGACACCCACCCTGAAGGGTCCTTCTCCCAACCTTACCAGCCACACCCGGCTTTCTCGGGGCTCTTCCACATGCTGTTCCCCCTCAGCCTTCAAGGCCATTCCACATGCGTGTGTGTGTGCGTGTGTTCATTCTCCCAAGCGGCTCAAACGTGGCGCTCAGAAGGGACCCCTCCCCCATATAACCTAATACCTCAGTCTGTACTCGCAGTCAATCAAGTCCCTCTTCAAGAGACAGAACCCCGTGAGTGTAACATTCCTTGTAGCTCAATGTCTGGGAAACAGGTGGGAATTATGGCACAGGAAAAGGGAGGCTGACATGCATGGGAGGCAGGGTACAGACGAGGGAACATTCTGAAGTCCTATACACCCCCAGGTCAGCTTCACCTCTCTGGGTCCCAATTCAGATAAACTCTTGCAGACCCCACCCAGGCCTCCCCCTGCGCCCATCTGCCATGGTAAGAGGGGGAGTGTTTCCCAGCCCTCAACAAACTGGATTCCATAGTCTGGGGTCCAATTACTCTCCCAGGAAGGGAGACTTCACAGCCCCTCCCTCTAGCATGCCCACAGGCCCTTGGGAAGAGGGGGCGTCTGGCAGCAAAGACCTCCTGGTCAAGGGGGGGTAAAAAAAAACCCATCGCGGATCCAGGAGAACGCAGGAAGAAGGCTCACTTGTGGCGCCTAGGCCGGGCGGAAACAGCCTGCCTGCGGGAGGCCCTAGGAGGGATGGATCCAGCTGCCGCCGATTGTTCCCTGCAGGGGCCATAGGGACGGGTTCACTCGAGGGTTGGGCCTTCCCAAGGGAGCTGGACACCCGCAGCGCCAAACGCTGGGCTGCGAGGCGCGCACAGGAGCGCAGGGCGGAGTGCCTGGCGCGCAGCCACCCGCGCCACGCTGCTCGCCAGCCGCGGTGCGAGGAGCAGAGGCGGCCCGGGATGGGACACTGGACCTGGGACAACGCTTGGGGGTGGCTCCTCGGCCCGAGGATCAGCCAAAGCCGATCCCCTCCCCCGCCCCGCCGCATCTGGTTTTCCCATCTGCAGAGTCCTAGCAGGACAAAGGGGGCGAGGGAGGGCCCAGCCGAGGCGACCCGCCCCCCTGCTCACAAAGGCCGCGGCCCGGAGCGCGGGGCCGGCGAGGGAGGAGGGCGTGGGGGAGGGGCGGGTCCTGCAGACAGACACCCCCCCCCCCACCCCCAGCCGCAGGGTCGATCTCACCCAGAGGCGCCGGGGAGGTGGAAATGCATCCCGCAGCGATCAAAGACTCCACTAGCCTCTCCAGGAAAAGGGACCCAAGCAGTGAGGCGGGGGAAACGCCCGGTGGTGCCAGTTGGGACCATCGCCTGGCCCAGGAGTCAAAGGCTTTGCGGACCCGGGTGGGGCCAGCGGGCGGACAGCAGGAAATGAACAAGGGGCACCACCACCACCCCCTCCCCAGGACTTGGGGAGGCGGCTGATTCATGGGATCAAGCCCAATGGGGAGATGATCCAGGTTGGGTGGAGGTGAGCCCTCAACTGGACCTAGGGGACCCCACGTCCCCCAGTCGGGGTGCGGGGAAGTGTGCAGAGGAGTGCGACGATGAGCAAGGCCGCACCCCCGAGTGTGTTCCTTCCTCCGGGCGGAAGCCCACGTCCCTAGCCTGGACTGAGTGGCCTGTACGCCTGGCGGGAGGCGCAAGGCTGGAAAGGATGCGGGTGGGGGTGGTGGGGTGGGGAAAAGGAGTCGCTTGGTGCACGGGTGGACAGCGAGCTCGGTGGGGACGTCCCCTCTTACCCTGGCGCGTGGACACGTTCCTCTCGTTGGCTGCCTGCAGCACCACCTGTGCGCAGCTCTGTTCCAGGGCGAAGAGCTCATCCTTGCCCACCTTGGTGGCCTTGCCAGCCTTGAGCGTGCCGCTGGGCCCCGACGGGGCGAGGTAACGACCTTCGCAGTCGCGGAAGGCCACCTTTCCGGAACGGAACTCCAGCGTGTAGCCGGTGGCGGGTTCGGGGCGCGTCACCAGACGTCCGTCGTGGCGCAGGAAGCGGTGGTCGGAGGTCTGCACGCTGTAGCGCTGATCCTGGAAGGCGAGCGTGATGAGCGAGTCGACGCCCCACGGCACGTCGCGGTCCACGGCGATCTCGTCGGCGGGCCGCGCGCTCAGGTGCGCGTAGCGCTTGCGGGTGACGCTGTAGATGTTGACCTGCGGGTGCATGGCGATGTGCACGCTCCATTTCTCGGCCGGCGACACGGTCTGCGCGAAGCACGACAGGCGGTCCTCGGTGCCGCCGAAGTAGCGCCGGTGCGCCTCGGACTGCAGCGACCAGCGGCCGTCGTCGTGCGCCACGATCAGGAAGCGGCAGTCGGTGCCCGGCGCCTCGCGCTCGCAGGTCACGTTGCCGTCCTTGTCGGCCGCCAGGTAGCGGCCCAGGTGACTGCGCAGACACACGGCCGCGCTGCCCGCCTCGTCGGGCGGCTGCTCCAGCGTCCAGATCTGCTTCTTCTTCAGGCTGCTGGCCGACGCGTTCACCTTGAACCCGAACGCCTCGGCCGTCAGGTACTTGTTGCCGCAGTTGATCAGACCGAACTGGATCTGCACCGCCTCGGTCGTGCCGTTGGCGGTCATGGTGGAAGGGCGGACGACCCCGGGAGGCCCCGGGAAAGAGGTTTGGCACAGTTTTCCAATCCCCCCCTCTGCTCCCCGCGCTGCTGCGCTCCCGGGTTTCCTTTGTTCCGCTAGGACCCGGCTCGCCCGCCTGCCCGCGCGCGCGCACCCCTCCGCAGCGCTCCACAAAGCCGGCCCCGCGGCGCCCTCCGCTTTATAGGCGAGGTGACGTCACGCGAGGCCACGCCCCCCCATCCCGCGGACCGGAGGTGGGAGGGGGCTGCTCAGCGAGCGGAATCCGCAAAGCGTGCGCCCCGCCTCCCCCGGGCCGTGGGGCGCGCGGCTTGCCGGTCCCCCCCATCCCCACCCCAGAGTCCCTTGCAAGGGGTTTTCTGCTCGTTTGTCTTTGAGCTGGAGGTTTGGAGACAGGATCGCATCCTGTAGCCCCGGGGAAGCCTTAACCCAAGCTGGACTCGAACTTACAGCAATCCCCCAACCTCCGCCTAACAAATGCTGGGATGACTGGTGCATGTCACCACGCCCACATGGTCCCCTGCTTCTGCACCCTGGGGCCTCTCTGCAGCTGTCACTTCCATACTGTTTCCCCACTTCATGCTTCGGGCACCACCCCACCCCCACCTTAGCAAGAAGGGAGGGCCAGCCATGTTTAAGGGGAAGAGGAGTTCTACGGCGCCTCGACGGAGCCAGACGCACAGGACTGAGGCTGAGAACAGGAAGGTCTGAGGGTTCCAGAGGCCAGGCCATGAGCTAGGGCGGAGTCGACAGACCCCAACCCATTCAACTGGGTCTCTTGGAGGCCTTCAGAGAAGGGGCTGACATTTCTATCCTAAACCTGTTGGCCCTGGAGTCCACCTCGCCCTGTTGGCCCAAATACTTCTCAGTGATGTGTCCAAAATCAGGACAAGCCAGAAATTGCAATTCTCCATCTATGAAACAGATCATAGAGGAAGGATGACCAGGGCCCAAGCACAGCTCATCAGAGCTGAAGGTCTCGGGCCTTCCACTGCCCCACCCACGGACCCCCATCATTCAGGACCCCAAGGTCCCTCTGGAGACATTTCCAACAAATGCCACCTCGTTCGCACCCACCCACCACCTTGTCTAAGAACACTTCTCTTTTCTAAACCTCTGGAAGGCCCAGAATTTTCCTGGGACATTCCCCACATGCCAAGAAGGCCTCTGGAATGTCCACCCCACCACAGGCTGCCCACAGATCTGGGCTCTGGCCCTTTCCAGTCACAGGCCACCCAGGGCATGGAGCTTGGTCCTCAGGGTAGTCTGGGCCAGGCAAACACCTCCAAGGACACTGAAGAAGGATGGGCAAGGATCTGGAAATGGCTCAGCAGTTAAAGGCGCTTGCCTGCAAACACTAACAGACCTGGTTCAATTCCCCAGGACCCACATAAAGCCAGATGCACAAAATGGCGCATGCATCTGGAATTTGTTTGTAAACAGTGGCAAGAGATCCTGGTGAGGCTTACGCGCCATGCCTGCCCTTTTTTTTTTTTTTTTTTTAATTTATTTATTTGAGTGAGAGAGAAAGAGGCAGGTAAAGAGCATGGGCCTCCAGCCACTACAAACCAACTCCAGACACGTGCACCACTTTATGCACCCAGCTTACATGGGACCTGGGGAATCAAACCTCTGGCTTTGCAGGCAGGCATCTTAACCCTTAACAGCTAAGCCATTTCTCCAGCACTTTTTGTTTGTTTGTTTGTTTTTCGAAGTAGTGTTTTGATGAAGCCCGGGCTATCCTGGAACTCACTCTGTAGTCTCAGGGTGGCCTCGAACTCCTGGCAGTCCTCCTACCTCTGCTTCCCAAGTGCTGGGATTAAAGGCATGTGCAACTACACCCAGCAAATCTTCTTTAATATTTTATTTTTATTTATTTATTTGAGCGAGGGGGGCAGATAGAGAATGGATGTGCCAGGGCCCCCAGCCACTGCAAACAAACTCTAGATGCTGCATGTGCCACTTTATGTATCTGGCTTACATGAGTTCTGGGGAAAACAAACCTGGTGTTTTTGTTTTGTTTTGTTTTGTTTTTTTGGTTTTGCAAGGTAGGGCCTCACTCTGGTCCAGGCTGACCTGGAATTAACTATGTAGTCTCAGGTGGCCTTGAACTCTCGGCGATCCTCCTACCTCTGCCTCCCGAGTGCTGGGATTAAAGGTGTGCACCACCACGCTCGGCTTCAAACCTGGGTTTTTTGGCTTTGCAGGCAAGCATCTTAACTGCTAAGCCATCTCTCCAGCCCTTCTTTTTTGTTTTTGATGTGCCTACTATATATATTTTTATTGATTGATTGATTTTTATTTATTCTATTTTATTTATTTATTTTTATTTATTTTATTTTATTTTTTGGTTTTTCACTATGTAGTCTTAGGGTAGCCTCGAACTCACAGTGATCCTCGTACCTCTGCCTCCCAATTGCTGGGTTTAAAACCATGCGCCACAATGCCTGCCTTTTTTTTTTTTTTTTTTTTTTTTTTTTTTTTTGGTTTTGCCTGGTAGGGTCTCACTCTGGTCCAGGCTGACCTGGAATTAACTCTGCAGTCTCAGGGTGGCCTTGAACTCTGCTCCTCCTGTCTTAAAGCTGGGATTAAAGGCGTGCGCCACCACGCCTGGCACGCCTGCCTTTTTTTAAATGTGTGTGTGCATGTACTCCAGAGTCTTGCTACTGCAAATGAATGCCCTTCCAGCTTTATGTGGGTGGCTAGGGAATTGAACCCGGGCTAGTAGGCTTTGTAAGTAAATATCTATAACTACTTGGCTATCTCCCTAGCACCAACCCTCCCTGCCATAAATAAAGAAATACAGAAAACTTACAAATCCCCATTTCAGTGACTGGATAATCCCTAGGGACTCAGAGCTCTGTCAGACATGCCCATGACCATCCTGGGAGCACATCATAACCAGGAAGCTCTCCATGCAAAAGGTTAGTGAAGCCGGGCGTGGTGGCGCACGCCTTTAATCCCAGCACTGGGGAGGCAGAGGTAGGAGGATCGCCGAGAGTTCGAGGCCACCCTGAGACTACATAGTTAATTCCAGGTCAGCCTGGACCACAGTGAGACCCCTACCAAAAAAAAAAAAAAAAAAAAAAAAAAAAAAAAAAGGTGAGTGAGCGAGCCCCCAAACCTTTCAACCCCTAAAAAAGACCAGAGACCCAATGCCCCAACAACTGAAGCAGCTCTGCAAGCTGCTAGTGGGGCTGGTGTGTGCTGAGACCTGCCCACGGGCCTAAGGGCTGCTAGCAGCTTCCCTCCCAGCCCTAGCAGGGAGTCCCACTGCAGCTTTGGGGGCCAGGATGCAGAGGCTGGCTGGGCCTAGGGGTCAGAGCTCTAGCCTAATGAGTCAGAACCGGTTGGGAATGGATCCAGAGACGCCTGCCCGGGGCAGGAAGACTGGCAACACAGGACGGTCATCCGGAGGCAGCCTGAGCTCTAAAATCAGGCTTGCTAGGTTCAAATTCACCTCTCTGAATTTAAAAATTGCTCATGTAGCCAGGCGTGGTGGCTCATGCCTTTAATCCCAGCACTTGGGAGGCAGAGGTAGGGGATCGCTGTGAGTTCGAGGCCATCCTGAGACTACGTAGTTAATTCCAGGTCAGCCTGGACCAGAGTGAGACCCTACCTCGAAAAAAAAAATTTGCTCATGTCTACAAAGGGCAAAATAACCAGGCCTTATGGTTTAGGACTGTCTTCTGAGCTACTCAGAATGTTGATGCGGAAGAATTGCCCACTAAAGACCACTTTCTCTCTATCTGCCTTTCACTTACTCTTCTCAAATAAACAAATAAATAAAAATGCTAAAAAATGCCAGGTGTGCTGGCACACACCTTTAATCCCAGCATTCGGGAGGCAGAGGTAGGAGGATCGCAGTGAGTTTGAGGCCACCCTGAGACTATAGTTAATTCCAGATCAGCCTGGACCAGACTGAGACCCTACCTAAAAAAAAAAAAAAAAAAAAAAAAAAAAAAAAAAAAAAAAATAATACCCATCTCTCTTCTTCTTTTTTATTGCCAGGCTGACCTGGAATGAACTAGTGGTTAAGGCACCAGCAAAGCGTTGGGATCCAAGTTTGATTCCCCAATACCCATGTAAGCCAGATGCACAAGGTGGCCCATGTGTCTGGAGTTTGCAGTGCCTAGAGGCCCTGTTGCTCCCATTCTCTCCCCCAATTTCTCTCTCCCTTTGTCTGCCTCTTTCTCTCTCTCTCTCAAATAAATAAAATATTTTAAGAAAGAAAGAAAGAAAGAGGGAAAGAAGGAAAGAAATGGGGATGCAGCTCATCTGCCTAAAATCTCTCAGTGAGGGAAGAAAATGATTTCTCCAAAGAAAGAAATCACCTAATGAGGGGCTGGGGTGTGGCTCAGTGATAGAACTCACCTGCCTAAAATCCCCAGTGAGGGGCTGGGGTGTGAAAAGCTCCTGCCTAGAATGCCCCCAGTGAGGGGCTGGGGTGTGGCTCAGTGATAGAACTCCTGCCTAGAATCCCCCAGTGAGGGGCTGGGGGTGTGGCTCAGTGGTAGAGCTCCTGCCTAGAATCCCCAGTGAGGGGCTGGGGTGTGGCTCAGTGGTAGAGCACCTGCCTAGAATCCCCCAGTGAGGGGCTGGGGGTGTGGCTCAGTGGTAGAGCACCTGCCTAGAATCCCCCAGTGAGGGGCTGGGGTGTGGCTCAGTGGTAGAGCTCCTGCCTAGAATCCCCCAGTGAGGGGCTGGGGTGTGGCTCAGTGGTAGAGCTCCTGCCTAGAATCCCCAGTGAGGGGCTGGGGTGTGGCTCAGTGGTAGAGCTCCTGCCTAGAATCCCCCAGTGAGGGGCTGGGGTGTGGCTCAGTGGTAGAGCTCCTGCCTAGAATCCCCCAGTGAGGGGCTGGGGTGTGGCTCAGTGGTAGAGCTCCTGCCTAGAATCCCCCAGTGAGAGGCTGGGGTGTGGCTCAGTGGTAGAGCTCCTGCCTAGAATCCCCCAGTGAGGGTCTGGGGCGTGGCTCAGAAGCAAGGACAGGTGTAGCATGTGGAGGCCCTGACCTCCATCTCTAGTACTGCCAAAATAAAAGAAACAAAATAATAGTACTTGCCTTGTAGGAGCAGGTGAGAAGATTAAAGACAGTAATACTCAAAAGCCTGACTGTGGGGTTTCCTGGATCTGGGACTCTGTTCTGACCTGCTGAAGCTGGAAACATCTTGGGCAAACCCAGACAAGTTGGCCACTCTACACATCAAATGATTAAGCCAATGCCTGGCATGTGTCAGAGCTCCATAAATGCCAACTGTTTGATTACTCACTTAATGTCACCATAGAGTCCTGGGGCACTGTCCCTCCCAGCCAGGCTTTAGGGTCAGGCATTGGGAAAGACTAGAGGAAGTAGCCCATGCTGTCACTTGGGGATGGAGGCAGGAGCCTTTTAAAGGGGAGGGCTGGAGGTAGGGTTTAAGGGGACCAGTCTAAGGACCCAGGTTAGATTCCCCAGTACCCACTTATGCCAGATGCACATGGTGGCACATATTCTGGAGTTCATTTGCAGTGATTAGAGGCCCTGGTGTGCCCATTTTCTCTCTCTCTCTCTGCCTCTTTCTCTCTCAAATAAATAATTTCTTTTTCACCAGGCGTGGTGACGCACGCCTTTAATCCCAGCACTTGGGAGGCAGAGGTAGGAGGATCACCAAGTTCAAGGCCACCCTGAGACTACAGAGTCAATTCCAGGTCAGCCTGAGCTAGAGTGAGACCCTACCTTGAAAAACCAAAAATAATAATAATAGATATTTTTTAAAGCCAGGGGGGGTTGGAGAGATGGCTTAGTGGTTCAGGCTCTTGCCTACAGAGCCAAAGGACCAAGGTTTGATTGCCCAGTACCCACATAAGCCAGTTGCACAAGGTGGCACATGTATCTGGAGTTTTTTTTTTTTTTTTTTTGCAGTGGCTAAGGCCCTGGAACTCCCATTCTCTTTCTCTCTCTCTCTTTCTCTCTCTCTCTCTCTCTCTCTCTCCTTCTTCTCCCTTTCTATCTACAGATAATTTTGGGGGCTTTTTTTTTTTTTTTTGGATTTTTTTAAAGTCAAGGGTTGGAGAGATGGCTTCACTTGCCCAGGCAGACCTGGAATTTGATTCCCCAGTACCCACATAATCTCAGGGTGGCCTCGTATCTCATTTTTTTTTCCTTTTTTTCTGCCTCCCAAGGCCCTGGGAACTCCCATTCTCCACCTCTCCTGGCTCTTTTTCTCTCTCTCTCTACTCTCCTCTCTCTCCTCTTTCTCCCTTTCTATCTACAGATAATTTTGGGGGCTTTTTTTTTTTTTTTGGATTTTCAAGGTAGGGTCTCACTAGCCCAGGCTGACCTGGAATTAACTATGTAATCTCAGGGTGGCCTCGAACTCATGGCAATCCTCCTACCTCTGCCTCCCAAGTGCTGGGATTAAAGGCGTGTACCACCACGCCTGGCTTTTTGAGGTACAGTCCCTATCTAGCCCAGGCTGACCTAGAATTCACTGCATAGTCTCAGGGTGGTCTCAAACTCACAGCAATCCTCCTATCTCAGGTTCCCAAGTGCTGGGATTGAAGGCGTGCACCACCACACCCACAATAATTTTTTTTGAAGTGGAATGGAGCCAGGTGTGGTGGCACACGCCTTCAATCCCAGCACTCCAGAGGCTGAGGTCGGAGAATCACCATGAGCTCAAGGCCAGCCTGGAGCTACAGAGTTCCAGGTCAGCCTGGGCTGGAGTAAGAACCTGACTTGGGGGCGGGGGGAGTCCAAGGTGGGGGTGAAAGAGGAGGCCAGAGAAGGACCTTGGAATTCCACTCTACAGTCCAAAAACAAAGCAGAGCTAAGCCCCCCCCCCGCCGGCTCGGGGTTAGGTCATCTGTGCTCCGCGCATGGCGAATTGAGGTTAATTTCAACAGATGTGGAACGAACCGAAGCCTTTATTTTTCTTATTGTCTCATATTTGCCCTTGTGAATAGACAGTACATATGCTTTCACATAGTTCAAATATCATCCACCCAGTTCTCACGTTAGCTCTCCACCTTTGGGGTTAGAGTGCCTTCTGTGTTTTTCTTTAAATGGAGAGGAGCCAGCAAGCATGGACTGATTTGTTTCCGTTTTTTTTTTTTTTTTTGTGGTACTTTCCGTGGAACAAGGGTCTAGTGCGTGCTAAGCAAGCCCTTTCCCACTGAGCCATGCCCCCAGCTCCTCCCTGGAAGATTCTAGGCTGGTGCTTTACCATTGCGCCACGCCTCCAGTCTCTATATTTTTGTGGTTTTGGAATTTGGGGTTCTTTGTTTTTGAGACAAAGTCTCATATCCCACGCACGCCTCAAACTTACTATGCAGCCAAGGATGATGTTAAACTCCTAACCCTCCTGCCTCCATCTCTTTTTTTTGTTTTTCGAGGTAGGGTCTCACTCTAGCTCAGACTGACTTGGAATTCACTATGTAGTCTCAGGGTGGCCTCGAACTCACAGTGATCCCCCTTCCTCTGCCTTCCGAGTGCTGGGATTAAAGGTGTGCACCACCATGCCCGGCCTGCCTCGGTCTCTTGAATGCTCAGATAACAGGAGGTTGAGGCTGTAGTCTGTGTATGCAGTGCGTATGAGGGTCAAGCCCAGGACTTGGTGCATACTATGAAAGCACTCTACTAACTGAGCTACATGTCTAGCTGTTGTTTTTTAATATTTAATTACTTATTTGAATGTGTGCGCATGCGCTAGAGTCTATTTAATGCGCATGTGCCAGGGTCTATTGCTGCCAGATGCCTCTTCTTGTGTCCAGCCTTATGTGGATGCTGGAGAATTGACTTTGTTTTGTTTTGTTTTTTAACTTTTGTTTATTTTTATTTATTTATTTGAGAGTGACAGACAGAGAAAGAGGCAGAGAGAGATTGAGAATGCATGCACTAGGGCCTCCAGACATCTGGCTTACGTGGGTACTGGGGAATCGAGCCTCGAACTGGGGTTCTTAGGCTTCACAGGCAAACGCTTAACTGCTAAGCCATCTCTCCAGCCCTTGACTTTGTTTTGTTTTGTTTTGTTTTGTTTTGTTTTGTTTTGTTTTGTTTTGTTTTGGTAGGGTCTCACTCTGGTCCAGGCTGACCCGGAATTCACTATGTAGTCTCAGGTGGCCTCGAACTCTCAGCAATCCTCCTATCTCTGCCTCCCGAGCGCTGGGATTAAAGGCATGCGCCACCACGCCCGGCTTGTTTTGTTTTTTAAGTATTGTATTTATTTACTTATTTGAGAGAGAGAAAGAATGGGTATGCCAGGGCCTCCAGCCACTGAAAATGAACTCCAGACGCATGTGCCACCGTGTGCATCCTCCGATCTCTGCCTCCTGAGTGCTGGGATTAAAGGTGTACACACCACACCCGGCTCTAGTCTCTCTTTTAATTTGATGTCATCATCTTTTTCTTCATCTGAAAAGAGACGCTTATCTAACCAGAATTGAGAGTTGCATTAATATGTGAATATGAACATTAAGTGTAGTGCTTTCAGGGTGGTTTGGTGAGAATAATATATACATTTAGCCAGACAAGAGCAGGCTTTATACCCCTAAGGCTCATGACTTCCCCTGCCATAGACTTTTGATTAGGTTTTTCAGTACCAGGCATGTATTCCCTCCCGCAGAGAGGGCCTTCAGTCCAATTATGGAGCAGTTGGCTTCCCCCAGAGCAGACATGCCACTATTGCACCCTGTCTGGCCAAACTTGAGTCTTCCAGTGTCCACTGTTTTCACCGCTGATGACTTCTGTCTCCCATATGGCTGCATGCAGTGCAGCTTTTTCCAGCTTTCAGTTGGCTGGTCTACAGGAAGGAGGTTTTCAGCTCAGCCCCAGCTTGCTTTCTCAGTGACCTTGCCTCCCAGGCATGTGAAGTCTTCAGCAATAGGGTCTTACCATCTGTTTCTCATGGGAAATCAAGGGCCTTGGCAATAGCCTGTAATGTTTTGGAGACAACAGGGACCCCCTGGCCAACAACTCACTGAAATTTTTTAGTAACAATCTATGGCTTCTGGTTGTGCCATCATTCAAAAAAGTAGGTTTTCATATGTCTTATTCAGAATATCTTGAATTTTGATTGATCCCCACCCCACCCTTCTTTTACTGAATCTCTTCCCCTAGCCTCACTTAGGCCATTCCCCTCCCTGTAATCTGTTCTTCTACTTACATATATACAACACCATCCCCTTAAATCCTTCCCTCTCCTCCCTTCCTTATAGCCTTTTTCTAGCTTACTGGCTTCTGCTACCGGTTCTTGGTTCCAGCTCACACACAAGTCTATACATTTGTAGCTAGGATCTACATATGAGAGAGAACATGTGACATTTAGCTTTCTGGGCCTAGGTTACCTCACTTAGTATAATCCTTTCCAGATCCATCCATTTCCCTGCAAATTTCATTTCATTTTTCTTTACTGCTGAATAGAACTCCATTGTGTGGGTTGGAGAAATGGCTTAGTGTTTAAGGCACTTGCCTGCAAAGCCAAAGGACCCAGGGTTCAATTCCCCAGGATCCATGTAAAACAGATGCACAAGAGGGTGCACGCATCTGGAGTTCATTTGCAGTGGCTGGAGGCCCTGGTGTGCCCATTCTCTCTCTCTCTCTCTCTCTCTCTTTCCTCTCTATTTTTCTCTCTCAAATAAATAAAGAAAAATAAAGCATTAAAAAAAAAAGAACTCCATTTTGTAAATGTACCACATCTTTATTATCCATTCATCTGTTGAGGACATCTAGGCTGGTTCCATTTCCTAGCTGTGAATAGAGCAGCAATAAACATGGTTGTGCAAGTATCTCTAAGGTAGTGAGAAGAGTCCTTAGGATACATGCCTAGGGGTGCTATAGCAGGGTCATAGGATAAATCTGTTTTTAGCTGTCACAAGAACCTCCACACTGATTTCCACAATGACTGCACCAGAGTTCATTCCCACCAACAGTGTAGAAGGGTTCCCCTTTATCCGCATCCTCACCAACATTTATTGTCATTTGTTTTCTTGATGAGAGCCATTCTGACAGGAGTAAGATGGAATCTCAAAGTAGTTTTAATTTGCATTTCCCTGATGGCTAAGGATGCAGAACACTTTTTTTTTTTTTTTTTTTTGGTTTTGCGAGGTAGGGTCTCACTCTGGCCCAGGCTGACCTGGAATCAACTATGTAGACTCAGGGTGGTCTCGAACTCTCGGCAATCCTCCTACCTCTGCCTCCTGAGTGCTGGGATTAAAGGCGTGCGCCACCACGCCCGGCCTCAGAACACTTTTAAAAATGTTTACATGCCATCTGTATTTCTTCTTCTGAGAACTCTCTACTTAGTTTCATAGCCCATTTTTTTAATTTAATTTTATTATTATTATTTTTTTTGGTTTTGCAAGGTAGGGTCTCACTCTGGTCCAGGCTGACCTGGAATTAACTATGTAGTCTCAGGGTGGCCTCGAACTCTCAGCGATCCTCCTACCTCTGCCTCCCGAGTGCTGGGATTAAAGGTGTGCGCCACCACGCCCAGCTGATAGCCCATTTTTTTAATTGGGTTCTTTGATTTTTTTTAATTAGAGACAGATAGAGAGGGAGAGAGAAAGAGAGAGAGAGAAAATGGGCATTCCAGGGTCTCTAGCCACTGCTAACGAACTCCAGATGCATGCACCACCTTGTGCATCTGGCTTACGTGTGACCTGGAGAATCAAACCTGGATCCCTAGGCTTGACAGGCAAGTACCTTAACCGCTAAGCCATCTCTCCAGCCCTTGTTTGATTTCTTATTGTTTTATATTTTGAGTTTTTTGTATATTCTGGATATTAATCCTCTGTCAGATGTATAGCTGACAAAGGTTTTCTCCCATTCTGCAGGTTGTCTCTTTGCTCTATTCACAGTGTCCTTTGCTGTACAAAAGCTTTGTAATTTCATGAGATCCCAGTGGTTGATCAGTGGTTTTATTTCCTGAGAAATTGGGGTTATATTCAGAAAGTCATTGCCTATGCCAATATGTTGAAGGGTTTCCCCTACTTTTTCCTCTAGCAGTTTCAGAGTTTCAGATCTGATATTAAGGTCCCTGATCCACTTGGACTTGATTCTTGTGCGTGCAGAGAGACAAGGATCTATTTTCATCTTCTACAGATAAATATCCAGTTTTCCCAGCACCACTTGTTGAAGAGGCTATCTTTTCTCCAATGAATATTTTTGGCATTTTTGTCAAAAATCAGATGGCTCTAGCTGCCTGGATTAACATCCGGGTTCTCTATTCTATTCCATTGATCTACATGTTTTTTTTAAAATATATTTTGTTTATTTATTTGAGAGAGAGAAAGAGGCAGAGAGAGGGGGAGAGAATGGGCATGCCACTGCAAACAAACTCCAGATGTATGTGCCCCCTTGTGCATCTGGCTTACGTGGGTCCTGGAGAATGCCTTAACCACTATGCCATCTCTCCAGCCCCTGTTTTTGTTTTTTGAAATAGAGTCTCATTTAGTCTAGGATGGACCCCAAAAATCCTCTTCCTTCTCTCTTCAGTTTCCCAAGTGCTTCATTACAGGCATGGACCACTTCATTCAGCTCTGTGGTTGGGGTTTGTTTGTTTTTCAAGGTAGAGTCTTGCTCTAGCTCAGGCTGACCTGGAATTCACTATGTAGTCTCAGGGTGGCCTCGAACTCACAGTGATCCTCCTACCTCTGCCTCCCGAGTGCTGGGATTAAAGGTGTGCACCACCAGGATCTTTTTGTCTTTGTTTTGCAGTACTGAGAGTGGAATCAGAGTCTGCAGCATGCAAGGCAAGCATTGTACCACCGAGGAGACCCCAGCCCTTCACTGGTTTTTACCTGTGTGTCTTAGCACGGGTTCTGTCTTGGCAATTAAGTCAGCTTCTTCTCTTTCTTTCTTTCTTTTCCTGAGGTAGGGTCTCACTCTAGTTCAGGCTGACCTGGAATTCATTCTGCAGTCTCAGGGTGGCCTTGAACTCACAGCAATCCTCCTACCTCTGCTTCCCGAGTGCTGGGATTAAAGGCGTGCGCCCCACGCCCGGCCTCTTCATTTCTTTTCACTGTGTCATAGTATTTCCTATTGTTTATTTAACAAATCCTGCTAATGGACAGTGAGATGCCCTGCTTGGACCAGACCCTCCTCCCAACAGCTAATCTTTCAAACCCACATTTTCAAGCTTTTCTTCCCCCAGAACTTGGGCCAAGTATACAAAATAACGGTTTGTGCAGTCTTAGTTTGAACACATCTGGTAGCGGGGAGCTCTCTCCATCCTCTGTTCTGTAGCAGTGTGGGTGAGGAACACATTTGCCCCACTCTGGGTTGGTGAAGGTCTGGGGTGAGGGAACCCTGGCCAGCACCCTGTGGGCAGGGTACCTGGAGACTGCCGGGTCTTGGTTGCTGTTGTCCCGGGCAGGTTTAGCAAGAGCCACACAGAATGCCGTGCTGCTCTGTTCCCCACCTTCCTCATCTCCTCCCATCTGGGCACAAATCGTCCCGTCTCTTCTGCAAGCCCTGCCCCAGATCCCTCTGGGGAAAGACAAGCACATGGACTCCGTGTCCCTTGGCCCCATGGGGAACCTGGCGCTGCCTGAGCCGCGCTGGAAGGAAGGCATGGCACGGGAGCCTGAGCCGTCCTTGGTTGGGGAAATGAGACCACAGGCTCCAGATTGAACTTGAGTCCCTGAGGAAGGGGCTGGACCCATTCTGCCTCACCAGACGGCCTTAAACAATGCCCCAGGACCCACCCCCCCCACACACAAGCCTTTAAGGCTACCACTGAAGAGCATGGTGGCACCTGAAGGAGCAAAGCCTCCGTCTTCCAGGACTTTCCAAGGTTTCTTTCTTTGTTTCTCGAGGTAGTCTCCCTCTAGCCCAGGCTGACCTGGAATTCACTATGTAATCTCAGGGTGGCCTTGAACCCATAGTGATCCTCCTACCTCTGCCTCCCGAGTGCGCCACCATGCCCAGCTTGTTTATTTAATTTTGATATAGGGTCTCTTGTTGCACAGACTCTCATCAAATTATCTTTTTTCTTTCTTTCTTTTTTAAAGATTTTATTTTTATTTATTTATTAGAGACAGAAAGAGGGAAAGAGGGAAAAGGAGAGTGAGAATAGGTGCACCAGGGCCTCTAGCCACTGCAAATGAACTCCAGGCGCATGTACCCCCTTGTGCATCTGGCTTACGTGGGAGATTCGAACTGGGGTCCTTAGGCTTCACAGACATGTACCTTGACCGCTAAGCCACATCTCCAGCCCTTTCCTTTTTTATATTTATTTATTTTTGTTTTTTCAAGGTAGGGTCTTGCTCTAGCTCAGGGTAGCCTTGAACTCATGGCAATCCTCCTACTTCTGCCTCCCAAGTGCTGGGATTAAAGGCGTGTGCCACCATGCCTGGCTTGCCTTTTGATTTGTTTATTTAATTTTGCAGGGTCTCTTGTAGCACAGGCTCTCATCATATTTTCTTTTAAAAATATATATATATGTACATATTTTGGGGGGGGGTTCGAGATAGTCTCACTCTGATCCAGGCTAACCTGGAATTAACTATGTAGTCTCAGGGTGGCCTCGAACTCATGGCGATCCTCCTACCTCTGCCTCCCGAGTGCTGGGATTAAAGGCGTGTGCCACCACACCCAGCTTTCAAAAAAATATTTTTTTAATTTATTTGAGAGATAGAGGAAGAGGAAGATAGAGAGAATGGGTTCATCCAAGGCTTCCAGCCACTGCAAACAAACTCCAGACACATGTGCCACCTTGTGCATCTGGCTTTACATGAGTATTGGGGAATCGAACCTGGGTCCTTGGGCTTTGCTAAGCAAGCACCTTTACCACTAAGCCATCTCTCCAACCCTCTTATCAAATTTTCTATGTAGGCTAACTGTGGTGGCACATGCCTTTAATCCCAGCACTCAGTAATGAGATTGTTATGTGTTTGAGTCCACCCTGAGACTACATAGTGAATTCCAGGGCAGCCTAGCCTTGAGACCCTACCTCAAAAGCAAAAAAAAAAAAAAAAAAAAAGAAAGAAAGAAAAAGAAAAAGTTCTATGTGGCCTTGAACTCCTGATCCTTCTGCCTCCACCTTCTGAGTGCTGGAATTACGAGTGTACCACTCCTGGTTCTCCAAGGGTTTCTTACTGTTGCTTGCTTGCTGGGGCACCCATTCTCACCCTGATTTTATAGTCTCACACTCTCAGCTTTCCTGGAAACCTATCACCTTCCAGGGAGCTCCCAGCTGCTCCAGGCCTGAGCCCTGTGCTTATTAATGATTGGCTATGGTCCAGGATTTGGGGCCATGTGTGGAGACAGGGGTTGGGTAACCCCGAATATCAGATGTCATCCCAGGAGCTTCCTCCCCAGCCATGTGGGACTGGTCCTAGCCAAGCCTCAGTTTCCCTGCTCTCAGTGGGAAATCATTGCTGCGGCTGTAATCTCAGAACTAAGGTTGCTGAGGCAGGAGGATTACAAGTTTGAAGCCATCCTGGGTTACGTAGTGAGATCCTATCGCAAAATAAATAAATAAACAAACAAATAAATAATAAAACAAGCTTAGCTTGGTGAGACTTGCTTATGATCACAGCACAGGCAAAAAGACTAGGAGTCAAGCTTAGTATCTTGGAAGCCAACCTAGGATACATGAGACCCTGTTCCAAAAATAAATAAATAAATAAATAATCTCCCCCCCCCTTCCAAAAAAAGGGGCTGGAAAGATGGCTTAGCAGTTAAAGCATTTGCCTGCAAAGCCAAAGGATCCCAGTTCAATTCTCCAGGACCCACATAAGCCAGATGCACAAAGGGGCACATGTGTCTGGAGTGTGTTTGCAGTGGCTGGAGGCCCTGGTGCGCCCATTCTCTCTCTCTCTCTGCCTTTTTCTCTCAAATAAATAAATAAATAAATAAAATACTTTTAAAGGGCTAGAAAGATGGCTCAGTGGTTAAGGCACTTGCCTGCAAAGCCTAACGTCTGAGTTCAATTCCCCAGTACCCATGTAAAGCCAGGTGCACAAAGTGGTACAGACATCTGGAGTTTGTTTGCAGTGGCTAGAGGCCCTACCACACCCATTCTCTCTCTATCTGCCTCTTCCTCTCTCTCTCTCTCTCTCTCTCTCTCCCTCTCAAATAAATAAATAAAATGGGCTGGAGGGATGGCTTACTGGTTAAGGCACTTGCCAGTGAAGCCTAAGGACCCAGGTTCTCCAGGATCCATGTAAGCCAGATGCACAAGGTGGCACATGCATCTGAAGTTCATTTGCAGTGGCTGGAGGCCCTGGCATGCCCATTCTCTATCTGCCTCTTTCCCTCTCTCTTCTCTCTCTCTCCCACTCTCTTGCAAAATAAATAAATAAAAATAAATAAATAAATATTTTTTTTTACAATTTAGTCAGGCTTGGTAACACATCACTTGGGAGGCAGAGAGAGGAGAATTGCCATGAGTTTGAGGCCACCCTGAGACTATATAGTGAATTCCAGGTCAGCCTGGGCTAGAGTGAGACCCTACCTCAAAAAACTAATTAATTTAAAATTTTAACAATAAACAAATAAATGAGGCTGAGGCTGGGAATGTAACTTAGTAGGTACAGCATGCAAGAGCCCTGCGTTCCACATAAACCAGACATGGGTGGGCCTGCCTGCCCCTGCACTCAGGAGGTTATAGGCAAGAAGATCCTATCTCAAACTGATACTTGGATGGGTAAATAGATAGATGATAGAAGGATAAAAGAGATCACTGTGGCTGGCCCAGACACCCCAGATATGCACTCCAGGCAAGCCACACATTAGAATGTGGCTCAGCCCTCCATAAAGGGGCAGCCTCGTGGCCCAGAGGCCATGAATAGCACCCTTGTGCTTCTGCGGCTGCCTCCATGGGCCCCTCGAGTCTGGTACAGCCCGCCACTAGTGGGAGGAGCCAACTCCAGGGCTGGAGTCCTTCATGATTCCCCACTGACCCCAAGACCCAGCACAGCTGTGCGCCACACCAGGCCTCAAGCCACACCCAGCACTGTCAACCCAGCCCAGGACTGCTGTGTGTGCACCAACAACCTTGCTATAGTCTCTGGCTTTAAGGCTTTGGGGTTCCAAACAGGGAAACTGTAGCCAGGCGTGGTATTGCAAGCCTAATTTAATCCCAGCACTCAGAAGGCAGAGGTAGTAAGATCACTGTGAGGTGGAGGCCACCCTGAGACTCCAGAGTGAATTCCAGGTCAGCCTGGGCTAGACTGAAACACTACCTCAAAAAAAAAAAAAAAAAAATAGGGAAGCCGGGCGTGGTGGCGCACGCCTTTAATCCCAGCACTTGGGAGGCAGAGGTAGGAGGATTGCTGTGAGTTCGAGGCCACCCTGAGACTACATAGTTAATTCCAGGACTGCCTGGGCCTGAGTGAGACCCTACTTCGAAAAACCAAAAAAAAAAAAAAAAAAAAAATATATATATATATATATATATATATATATATATATATATATATATATATATATGTGTGTGTGTGTGTGTATATACTGAGGCCTGGGTACAGCTGTAAAGAGGGAGGTGGAGTTTAGGGTTCCCATGTTGCTGGCTATTATCAGGTGCTTGCTAATTTGTTTGTTTTCCAGGTAGGGTCTCATTCTAGCTCAGACTGACCTGGAACTCACTCTGGAGTCCCAAACTGGCCTCGAACTAAAGTGATCCATCCAAGTGCTGGGACTAAAGGTGTGCACCACCACACCCGACTTTCCCCCCCCCCCAAAGTAGGGTCTCTCTCTAACCCAGGCTGACCTGAAATTCACTATGTAGTCTCAAGGTGTGGTGTCCTCAGACTCATGGTGATCCTCCTATCCCTGCCTCCTCAGTGCTGGGATTAAAGGCATGTGTCACCACGCCCAGCTAGATTTAAAAAAAAAAACAAACAAACTAGTTTTATATATTTGCAAGCATAGAAAGAGAGAAAGTAAGCCGGGCGTGGTGGCACACACCTTTAATCCCAGCACTCGGGAGGCAGAGGTAGGAGGATCGCCAAGAGTTCGAGGCCACCCTGAGACTACATAGTTAATTCCAGGTCAGCTTGGACCAGAGTGAGACCCTACCTCGCAAAACCAAAAAAAAAAAAAAAAAAAAAAAAAAAGAAAGAGAGAAAGTACGGGCATGACCTCTTGCAAACTCCAGACACATGTGCCACTTTGTGCATCTGGCCTTATGTGGCTACTGGGGAATCGAACCTCCGAGCCTCAGGCTTTGCAAGCAAGTGCATTCTGAGCCTCAAGCTTTACAAGTAAACACACTTAACCACTGCAGTCATCTCCTCAGCCCCAGAATATTATTACTTATTACTTATTTTATTTATTTCAGACAGTGAATGAATATGGCCACTACAAATGAATTCCAGGTGCATGTGCCACTTTGTGCATCTGGCTTTAACTTGGGTAACTGAGGAATGAAACCCCAGGCCAGAAGGCTTTGCAAGAAAGTAACTTTAACTGCTGAGCAATCTCCCCAGCTGCATGCTGAGGTTTCTGAGACAAATCCATGGCTGGCCCCAGTGGCCAGCTAACAGCCCTTCCCTCATGGGGCCAGGACACCTCACCTGGCTGTCCACCCTTCCTGTGTGGGGAGACGAGGACGCTGACCTCACTCCAAGGCCTGAGTGTGTTCTCTAAAGGGAAGCCATAATAGTCAGTGCTTGGCAAGGGCTTGACTAATTAAGAGGACATTAGCATCCTGGGCAGAGCCAGGCACATGCCAAGATGTCCCTGCCAGGAGAGGGGCTGCTGGCTAGTGCCAGGCCTTGGCCTCCCCACCTGGCTGCCACCCCAGCCTGCTCCCTCTGAGACCTTTGGGGCACTGTGTCAGGCAAGCTGCAGCCTGGTGTCTGGCGTCCTCTGCCCGTCATAGCTCTGCCATGAGCGTGGCCACCAGTCGGCTTCCAGGACAAGGTCCTGTGACCTTCCTGGTTTCATCCAGTTCTGAGCTCTCTTCTCACATTCAGGAGGGGGAAATAGCTGGGGTGGTGAAACACATTTGTAATCTCGGCACTTGGGAAGCTGAGGCAGGAGAATTGCTGTAAGTTCAAGACCAGCCTGTCCTACAGAGTGAATTCCAGGTCACCTAGAGTAAGACCCTGCCCAAGAAATATTTGTGAGGCCTGGTGTGGTGGCGAACACCTTTAATCCCAGCACTCAGGAGGCAGAGGTAGGAGGATTGCTGTGAGTTCAAGGACACCCTGAGACTACATAGTGAATTCCAGGTCAGCCTGGGCTAAGGGAGACCCTACCTGGAAAAAAATAAATAAACAGAATACATAAATGGGGGTTCCTAACAGGGGATGGGGACAAGAGTAAGAGGGACAAGCCGACACGTGGTGGCGCCTTTAACACCTTTGATCCCAGCACTTGGGAGGCAGAAGTAGGAGGATCACTGTGAGTTCAAGGCCACCCTGAGACTACATAGTGAATTCCAGGTCAGCCTGGACTAAAAGTGAGACTCTACCTCATAAAACCAAAAAAAAAAAAAAAAAGTAAGAGGGACAAGAATAAAAGTGATGTAAAAGCTGGGCATGGTGGCGCACGCCTTTAATCCCAGCACTCGGGAGGCAGAAGTAGGAGGATCACCATGAGTTCAAGGCCACCCTGAGACTACATAGTGAATTCCAGGTCAGCCTGGACCAGAGTGAGACCCTACCTTGCAAAAACAAAAAAAAAAAAAAAAAAAAAAAAAAAGTGATGTAATAGCTGGGCTCCATAGTAAATTCCAGGTCAGCCTGGGCTTGAGTGAAAGTATCTTAAAAAAAAAAAAAAAAAAAAAAAAAATGTAATAGCAGGGAAGTAGACAGAGTTTGAGCACTTTGAGGTGCTCAGGTGATGCCCACATGGGTTAAGTGACTTGTACAGACTCACCTTGGTCACAATGTAGTGTGCCCCTCTCAACCTAGGTGTCCTTTCACGGGTTCCCCAGGTATAGTCGAGTGAGTTGTACCCTGCACAGGAATCACGTAAGACAAACCCTTTGGGCTGCCTGGAGGAAGGGGGAGTTCTAGCTCTGCTAGATGTCAAATGCTACCCTACCCTTGCCTTAGCACTTTCTCTGAACCCTGGGGAATACTTTCTAAGTCATACAAAAGTGCTAAGCTGGGCATGGTGGCCCACACCTTTAATCCCAGCATTCAGGAGGCAGAGGTAGGAGGATCATCTTGAGTTGGAGACCAGCCGGCAATTACATAGTGAATTACAGGTCAGCCTGGCTAGAGGAGTGAGACCCTACCTCAAAAAACCAAAAAAAAAAAAAAAAAAAAAAAAAAAGAAAGAAAGAAAAACAAAACTCCAAAGAAAGGGAAGTCCCAGGGTTGGCTAACTATAAAGTAGCTGGAGAAGGGGGCTGGAGAGATGGCTTAGTGGTTAAGGCGCTTGCCTACAAAGCCAAAGGACCCAGTATCGATTCCCAGTACCCACGTAAGCCAGATGCACAAGGTGGCGCATGCATCTGGAGTTTGTTTGCAGTGGCTGAAGGCCCAGACACACCCATTCTCATTCTCTGCCTCTCTCTCTCTCTCTCTCTCTCTGCCTCTTTCTTTCTCTCTCTCCCTCTCAAATAACTAATAATAATAATAAGTTTCAAGTAGCTGAGAAGGACCAAGAATATCCCCATTCCTCACTGCACCATCCTTGATACCTTGTTGGTTTCACTCTCAGCCCCTTTGAGTCACAGGATGGCTACCAGGGTGCCAGACGGCACAGCTTGCCAATGTTATCTAGACTCCTATTTTCTTTCTTTTTTTAATTTTTATTATTATTATTATTTTTGTTTGTTTGTTTGTTTTTCGAGGTAGGGTCTCACTCTGGTCCAGGCTGACCTGGAATTAACTATGTATTCTCAGGCTGGCCTCGAACTCATGGCGACCCTCCTACCTCTGCCTCCCGAGTGCTGGGATTAAAGGCGTGCGCCACCACGCCCGGCTTTAGACTCCTATTTTCTTTTGGGTTTTTTTTTTTTTTTGTTTGAGGCAGTGTCTCTGTAGCCCAGGCTGGATGACTGTGCAATACCATGTTGATCCTTAAAGTTTTTTTTTGTTTGGTTTTTTTTTGGTTTTTCGAGGTAGGGTCTCACTCTGGCCCAGGCTGACCTGGAATTCACTATGTAGTCTCAGGGTGGCCTCGAACTCACGGTGATCCTCCTACCTCTGCCTCCCGAGTGCTGGGATTAAAGGCGTGCGCCACCACGGCCGGCTATGGTTTTTTTTTTTTTTTTATTTTTTTTTTTTTTATTATTTTTTTCCTTAAAGTTTTAATTGGGATATGCTAATTGTTTTTGCAAGAAACTGATTTTCTCTGCTCCAAAACCATAGCAATCAACACAGAAGACACCTGAGACTTTAAAAGGGGTAGGGAGGGGGCACTGGAGAGATCGCTCAGTGATGAAAGAAAGGTGTTTGCTTAGAAAACCTGAAGGCCTGGGTTCAGTTCCCTAGCACCCATATAAAACCAGATGCACAAGATGGTGCGTGCATCCAGAGTTCTTTGCAGCAGCAGGAGGCCCTGGTGTGCCTATGTACCGATTCTCTCTCTGTTCCTCAAGTAAATAAGCAGCTACCTTTTTTTTTTTTTTCAAGGCAGGGTCTCTCTGTAGCCCAGGCTGACCTGGAATTCACTATGTAGTCTCAGGCTGGCCTCGAACTCATGGCGATCCTCCTACCTCTGCCTCCTGAGTGCTGGGATTAAAAGCGTGCGCCACCACGCCGGGCCTCCAGCTGGATTTTTTTTTTCTAATTGTTTTGTTGGTTTTGTTTTGCTTTTTGTTTTTTTTCCAGATAGGGTTTTGTTCTAGCTCAGGCTGACCTGGAATTCACTATGTAGTCTCAGGCTGGCTTTAAATGCATGGCGATCCTCCTACCTCTGCCTCCCGAGTGCTGGGACAAAAGGCGTGGGGCACCACTCCCCACTTTATTTTGTTTTGAGACAAGATCTTACATTCTAGCCCAGGCTGGCATTAAACTCACTATGTATCCAGTCTGGTCTTGAACTCCAAGTAATCCTTCTGCCTCAGCATCCTGAATGTTGGGATTCAGATGTGAGCCACCAGGTATGACTTCTGTTGTTCGGCAATAGGGTCTTAATACAAAGTCCAGGGTGGTGCCCAGCTCTCGGTCCTCCTGCCTCAGCCTCTGGAGTGCTGGGATTACAGACATGTGCCACCATGCTTGGTTCCTTTTGGGTTTCCATGGAAACCTCATTATGCAGGCAGAGATACAGACAAGAGGACAGCAAGAGTTTAGGCAGAATATGATCTCAGCCAGGCATGGTGGCGCACACCTTTAATCCTAGCACTCAGGAGGCAGAGGTAGGAGGATCACCGTGAGTTCGAGGCCACCCTGAGACTACGTAGTTACAGGTCAGCCTGAGCTAGTGTAAGTCTCTTCTTAGAAAAAAAAAAAAAAAGAGTCAAACATGGGTCCTTAGACTTTGCAGGAAAGAGCTTAACCACTAAGCCGTCTTGCCAGTCCTTTTTTTGTGTTTCTTTTTTTAAAATATATTTTATTTATTTATTTGAGAGAGAGAGAGAAAGGGAGGAAGGGAGAGAATGGGTGCACCAGGACCTCCAGCCACTCACTGCAAATGAACTCCAGATGCCTGTGCCCTCTTGTGCATCTGGCTTACGTGGGTCCTCTCTCTCTCTCTCTCTCTCCATATATATATATATATAATTTATTTATATAAAAGAAAAAAATATTTAAAAAATATATTTCTTTTTTAAGGCTGGGAAAATGGCTTAGCAGTTAAGGCGTTTGCCTGTGAAGCCCAAGGACACTAGTTCAATTCCCCAGAACCCATGTAAGCCATATATATATCACTCTAAAAAGAAAACATTTAAAAAAATTAAAAATTATTTACTTATGCTGGGCTTGGTGGCCCATATCTTCAATCCCAGCACTCAGGAGGCAGAGGTAGGAGGATTGCTGTGAGTTCGAGGCCACCCTGAGAATACATAGTGAATTCCAGGTCAGCCTGGGCTAGAGCAAGACTCTACCTTGAAAAACCACAACAACAAAACAAAAAATATTTTTCTTTATTCATTTGAGAGAGAGTGTGTGTGCATAGGAACTACGGGCCCTCTTGCCACTGCAAATGAACTCCAGACACATGCGCCACTTTTTGCACAGGGCTTTACTCAAGTTCTGGGGAGTGGAACCCGGGCTGACAGCCTTTTTCAGGCAATCACTTTAACCCACTGCTGAGCCATCGCTGTAGCCCCAGAATGAAGATCTTATCGCCTGCTGTGAGATGGAGCTGCTCAGATAATCTCTTTATGAGCAGCTCTGAGAGAGAAAGGGAGGAGGTTAGAATTCCTCCAGAGAAAGCTATGAGACTCTCACTCACTGTGGACAAAAACTATCATATGCACTATATGTCTTCGGTTTTTGTGGGGGAATGTGTATTTTTAAAAAAAAACAGAATGGTTCTTAAGTTTTTATCTTTATTTATTTATTAGAGACAGAGAGAAAGAGAAAATGAGCACGCCAGGGCCTCTAGCCAATGCAAATGAACTCCATGTGCATTTGGCTTATGTGGGACCTGGAGTATCGAACCTGGGTCCTTAGGCTTCACAAACCTTAACTGCTAAGCCATCTTTCCAGATTTTTTATTTTATTTTATTTATTTATTTTTAAATTATTATTATAGGCAGAATATGATCTCAGCCAGGCATGGTGGCGCACACCTTTAATCCTAGCACTCAGGAGGCAGAGGTAGGAGGATCACCATGAGTTCGAGGCCACCTGAGACTACGTGGTTACAGGTCAGCCTGAGCTAGTGTAAGTCTCTTCTTAGAAAAAAAAAAAAAGAGTCAAACATGGGTCCTTAGACTTTGCAGGAAAGAGCTTAACCACTAAGCCGTCTTGCCAGTCCTTTTTTGTGTTTCTTTTTTAAAATATATTTTATTTATTTATTTGAGAGAGAGAGAAAGGGAGGAAGGGAGAGAATGGTGCACCAGGACCTCCAGCCACTCACTGCAAATGAACTCAGATGCCTGTGCCCTCTTGTGCATCTGGCTTACGTGGGTCCTCTCTCTCTCTCTCTCTCATATATATATATATATAATTTATTTATATAAAAGAAAAAATATTTAAAAATATATTTCTTTTTAAGGCTGGGAAAATGGCTTAGCAGTTAAGGCGTTTGCCTGTGAAGCCCAAGGACACTAGTTCAATTCCCCAGAACCCATGTAAGCCATATATATATCACTCTAAAAAGAAAACATTTAAAAAAATTAAAAATTATTTACTTATGCTGGGCTTGGTGGCCCATATCTTCAATCCCAGCACTCAGGAGGCAGAGGTAGGAGGATTGCTGTGAGTTGAGGCCACCCTGAGAATACATAGTGAATTCCAGGTCAGCCTGAACTAGAGCAAGACTCTACCTTGAAAAACCACAACAACAAAACAAAAATATTTTCTTTATTCATTTTGAGAGAGAGTGTGTGCATAGGAACTACGGGCCCTCTTGCCACTGCAAATGAACTCCAGACACATGCGCCACTTTTTGCACAGGGCTTTACTCAAGTTCTGGGAGTGGAACCAGGCTGACAGCCTTTTCAGGCAATCACTTTAACCCACTGCTGAGCCATCGCTCTAGCCCCAGAATGAAGATCTTATCGCCTGCTGTGAGATGGAGCTGCTCAGATAATCTCTTTATGAGCAGCTCTGAGAGAAAGAAAGGGAGGAGGTTAGAATTCCCTCCAGAGAAAGCTATGAGACTCTCACTCACTGTGGACAAAAACTATCATATGCACTATATGTCTTCGGTTTTTGGGGGAATGTGTATTTTTAAAAAAAAACAGAATGGTTCTTAAGTTTTTATCTTTATTTATTTATTAGAGACAGAGAGAAAGAGAAAATGAGCACGCCAGGGCCTCTAGCCAATGCAAATGAACTCCATGTGCATTTGGCTTATGTGGGACCTGGAGTATCGAACCTGGGTCCTTAGGCTTCACAAACCTTAACTGCTAAGCCATCTTTCCAGATTTTTTATTTTATTTTATTTATTTATTTTTAAATTATTATTATTATTATTATTATTATTATTATTATTGGTTTTTCAAGGTAGTGTCTCCTATAGCTCAGGCTGATCTGGAATTCACTATGTATTCTCAGGGTGGCTTCAAACTCACAGCAATCCTTCTACCTCTGCCTCCTGAGTGCTGGGATTAAAGGTGTGCGCTACCACGCCCAGCTTTGTTTTGTTTTATTGCCTTTGGAGTTCCTTTGCAGTGGTTAGAGGCCCTGGTGTGCCCATTCTCTCTCTTTATCTGCCTCTTTCTCTCTCTCTCAAATAAATAAATAAATAAATAAATAAATAATAAAATAAAATAATATATAAATTATTATTATTATTATTATTTTATTTATTTATTTTTTTTTTTTTTTGGTTTTCTGAGGTAGAGTCTCACTCTAGCCCAGGCTGACCTGGAATTCATTATGTAGTCTCAGGGTGGCCTCGAAGTCAAGGCGATCCTCCTACCTCCGCCTCCCGAGTGCTGGGATTAAAGACATGCATCACCATGCCCAGCTCTTCTTTAAAATTTTTTTTTTTTAGCCGAGCGTGGTGGCGCACGCCTTTAATCCCAGCACTCGGGAGGCAGAGGTAGGAGGATTGACGTGAGTTCGAGGCCACCCTGAGACTACATAGTGAATTCCAGGTCAGCCTGGGTTATAGTGAGACCCTACCTCGAAAAACAAAACAAAAAATAAATTAATAAATAAATTAATTAATTAAAAATAATAAATAAGGAAAAGGAATGAAGACCCCCTGTGTCAGTCCGTGGATGCTCCAGGGTTTGGGTCAGGAGATGACTTCCTGGACTGGGCTGGGCTGTTACTGCCTGGGGGATAGGGGCGGACTCCCAGCCTGGAGCTCGCCGAGGTGGGTGGGGCAGAGCCGGCCGTTCTCTTTGTGCCTTTTGGGGGCGGTTCATGGGAGATCGGCCAATCCCGAGCTCAGGAGTCCGGAGCTCCGGAGCCACAGAGATGGGTCTGTGGGCGAGGTGAGGGGGTTCCCCCTTTGGACATCCGTTTCGTTTTGGGGGGTTCCTTTCTAGCCTAGGACCTGGGGTTCAGTAGTGAGGTGTCAGAGTGAGCAGAAGCTGGGTTGGGGTCCCCGCAGACCAGACCCGGGCCCCTCCTCCTCTCCAGTCCTCTGGGTCCTCCTCCCCCATCGCTCCCCTCCGGGTCTCGGCCTGCTGATGATGCAGCTGGGCTCAGCTGGAGCTGGGAGGCCACAGATGGCTTCTGCAGGGTGTGGCTTCCCAAGTCCCTCGGAATTCCTGGGAAAACAGGATTCCCAAACTCGACCAGCTGCTGGCTGGGACGGGGCAAGCCAAGGTCCCTCCCTGTGGGCATTGGGAAGCCCAGAGAGAGGCACCAAGATTTCCTGGAATCACCCAGCACTCAGAGCAGAGCAAGACTCCAAAACGCTTAAAAGAGAACAAAGGGGCTGGAGAGATGGCTTAGCGGTTAAGGGGCATGCCTGCGGAGCCTAAGGTCCCCGGTTCGATTCTCCAGGTCCCACTTAAACCAGATGCACATGGTGCACATGCGCCTGGAGTTCGCTCGGCAGTGGCTAGAGGCCCTGGTGCGCCCATTCTCACTCTCACTCTCTCTCCCCCTTTCTGTGTCAAATACATAAATTCTTTGAAAAAGAGAGAGAGAGAACAAAGTAAGCACCACCGTAGTGCTGAGAAGCGACAGCTGAGAAGCTCAGCACTGAAACATCTCTCAGGCTCAGGGTCCATTGCAGAAGAGGAGGTGGAAAGGATGTAAGAGCATAAGAAAGAAAAAAAAAAAAAAAAAAGAGCATAAGAAAGGGCAGGACTCCTTACAATGCAATCAATCGTCCATACACAAATGGCCTGGATATCCATGACCTGGCAGAGCCTGGAACTACCTACACAAGACCATCATAATAGGAGGAAAAGATGATGAAAATAAAAGATTAATTGGGGTGTGGTGGTGCACACCTTTAACCCCAGTACTTCAGTGGTTTTTTAGGGTTGTTAGGGTTCTGAGTATTTATTTACTTAAGACAGGGTCTCATTTTGGAATTCTCATTTTGGAATTTACAATAATCTTCCCAGTGCTAGGATTACAGGTATTCCAGTTGGTTCTGTCTCCTCCTGAAGAATGATTTTACTTTCAAATGTATTCCAAGACACCCATGCCTTTTTCTTTTTTCTTTTTTTTAATTTTTTTTGGTTTATTTTTATTTATTTATTTGAGAGTGACAGACAGACCGAGAGAGAAAGAGGCAGATAGAGAGAGAGAGAATGGGCATGCCAGGGCCTCCAGCCACTGCAAACGAACTCCAGATGCGTACGGACCCCTTGTGCATCTGGCTTACGTGGGTCCTGGGAATTGAGCCTCGAACCGGGGTCCTTAGGCTTCATAGGCAAGCGTTTAACCGCTAAGCCATCTCTCCAGCCCGACCCATGTCTTTTTCATCCCCTAGCACCTCTATGGTTATCCTGGTTTTTGTTTTGTTTGTTTTGTGTTGTTTGTTTGTTTTTTTGTTTTGTTTTTGAGGTAGGGTCTCTCTCTAGCCCAGGCTGTCCTGGATTTCACTATGTAGTCTCAGGGTGGCCTCGAACTCATGGCGATCCTCCTACCTCTGCCTCCCCAATGCTGGAATTAAATGGGTGTGCTGCCACGCCCGGCCTCTAAAACTTTTTATTGATAGCCTCTGTAAGTACAGACAATAAAATCATAATTCCCTCCTTCATTCCCATTCCCCCTCAAATCCAGCTTACTTGGAACTCCTCACTCTTCCAATTTCGAGGTAGGGTCTCTAGCCCAGGCTGACCTGGAATTCACTATGTTGTCTCAGGGTGGCCTGGAACTCACAGCAATCCTACTTCTGCCTCTGGAGTGCTGGGATTAAAGGCGTGTACCACCACGCCCAGCTGAAGTGTTTAACTCTGTAGAGAAGTCTCCTTGAGCTTGTCATTTACTTGTCTTTTAAAATTTTGTTTATTTATGACTCACAGAGAGAATGGGCACACCAGGGCCTCTAGCCACTGCAAATGAACTTCAGATGCATGTGCCACCTTGTGCATCTGTCTTAGTAGTTACTGGGGAACTGAACCTGGGTTCTTTGGCTTTGAAGGCAAGTGCATTAACTGCGAAACCATCTCCCCAGTATTGTGCTCTGCTTTTCTTAAGGTTTCTTTTTGTTTTTTTGGTTTTTCTTTTCTTTTTTTGATTTTTCGAGGTAGGGTCTCACTCTAGCCCAGGCTGACCTGGAATTCACTATGTAGTCTCATGATGGCCTTGAACTGATCCTCCTACCTCTGCCTCCCAAGTGCTGGGATTAAAGGCATGCACCACCACATCTGGCATGCCCTGCCTTTTTAAGTTTTTTTTTTTTTTAATCTATTTTTATTTGCGACAGAGAAAGATATTGCTGAAGACTCCACATACTTGGGCTGCAAGTTCACTGAGAAATCCTGCTAGAGATGAGCTGAAAGCCTCCTCCATGTGGACCAGCTGACAGAAAGCTAGAAAAAGCTATGCTGCATGCAGTTCAATGGGAGAGAGAGAGATCACCAGTGAAGATACTCAACAGTGGACACTGCAAGCTTTAAATTTGACCAGCCAGGCCAAATGAGCCAATGGGTGTAATAGTGGCATGTCTGTTATGGAGGAAACCAACCACTCTCTAATTGGACTGGAGGCCTGCTCCATGGGAGGGAATACATCCCTGATACTGAAAACCTACGACAGGGGAAGTCATGAGACCTAGGGGTGTAACATCTGCTGGTGTCTGGCTAAATGTATATACTATGGTCACCAAACTGGCCAGTAAGCACTTCTCTTAATGTCCACACCCATATATTAATGCTACTCTCACTTTTGGTTAGAAGCTTCTCTTTTCAGATGGTGGCAATCTTGGGATGACTCAGAAGGCACCATGGTGCTGAGAAGAAGGGACAGAGGAGTGCTCAGCACAGGATCCATTGTGGAAAAGGAGTTGGAAAGAATGTAAGAGCCAAAGGAAGGGTAGGACTCTTTACAACGTGCTCCTCCAGACACAAAATGGCCTGGATATCCACGACCTTGTAGTACCTGACACTACCTACACAAGACCATCAGAATAGGAGGAAAAGATGATGACATCAAAATAAAAGAGAGACTGATTGAGAGGAGGAGGGGATATGATGGAGAGTGGAGTGTCAAAGGGGAAAGTTGGAGGAGGGAATTAACATGGGATATTGTCTACAGTTATGGAAGTTCTCAAAAAAAAAAAAAAAGCCGGGCATGGTGGCACACACCTTTAACCCCAACACTTGGGAGGCAGAGGTAGGAGAATCACCGTGAGTTTGAGGCCACCCTGAGACTACATAGTGAATTCCTGTCAGCCTGAGCTAGAGTGAAACCCTGCCTCAGAAAACCAAAAAAAAAAAAAAAAAAAGACAGAGAGAATAGGTGTGCCAGGGCTCTAGTTACTGCAAATAAACTCCATACACATGCACCACCTTGTGCATATGGCTTACGTGGGACCTGGAGAATCGAACCTGGGTCCTTAGGCTTCACAGACAAATACCTTTAACTAAGCAATCTCTCCAGTCCTTTTGTTTTGTTTTGTTTTTCGAGGTAGGGTCTAACTGTAGCTCAGGCTGACCTGGAATTCACTCTGTAGTCTCAGGGTGGCCTTGAACTCATGGCGATCCTCCTACCTCTGCCTCCCAAGTGTGTGCCATGTACCACCACACCTATCTCCAGCCCTTTTTTAGGGTTGGTTTTGTTTGTTTGTTTTTTTGTTTTTTGTTTTTTGAGAGAGGGTCTCACTCTAGCTCAGTCTGACCTGTAATTCACTCCATAGTCTCAGAGTGGCCTTGAACTCACTGCGCTCCTCCTACCTCTTCCTCTGGAGTGCTGGGATTAAAGGCATGTGCCACCACGCCTGGCTTTTTAGGGCTTTCGAGACAGGATCTCATATATCCCAAGCTAGCCTTGAACTCAGCATGTAGCCACAGATGATCTTAAATTCCTCAGCCTGGGCTAGAGAGACTTTACCTTAAAAAACCAAAAAAGATAGCCGGGCGTGGTGGCGCACGCCTTTAATCCCAGCACTCGGGAGGCAGAGGTAGGAGGATCGCCATGAGTTCGAGGCCACTCTGAGACTACATAGTTAATTCCAGGTTAGCCTGGACCAGAGTGAGACCCTACCTTGCAAAACCAAAAAAAAAAAAAAAAAAAAAAAACCAAAAAAGAAAAAAAAAATTCTCCTGCTTCTGCCTCCCAAACGCTGGGATTTCAGCAGCCCACCACCGCAGCCCGCTGCTATTTACTTTAAATGATGAGTTGAGTTTTATCATATAAGTTACAGGTTAACATGTGGATTTGTGTCTGACCCCAAGATATAACACCAAAGGTTACCCTTGATTTCCTGAAAGGACATGAATCCGGTTTGGGGCTTTTATTTGTTTAAGTCGAGTTGGGGGAGGGGTGGCAACTGAAGAAATGGTTTAGCAGTTTCAAGGCGTTTGCTTGAAAAGCTTGGGGCCATAGGTTCAATTCCCCAGTACCCGCATACAGCCAGATGCACAAAGTAGCACAGCCGTCTGTGGAGTTCATTTGCCCTGGCAGGCCCATGCTTCCTGTTCCCTCTCCAATAAATTGGGCTGGAGAGATGGCTTAGCAGTTAAGGTGCTTGCCTGTGAAGCCTAAGGATGTAGGCTCTATTTCCCAGTGCCCACGTAAGATAGATGCACAAGGTGGCACATGCATCTGGAATTTGTGTGCAGTGGCTGGAGGCCCTGGCACGCCCATTCTTTCTCTCTCTCTTCTCTCTGTATTGCAAATAAATAAATAAATATTTTAAAAATTGTTTATTTACTTATTTGAGAGTGAAAGAGAGAGACAGAATGGGTGTGCCAGGGCCTCTAACCACTGCAAACAAACTACAGATGCATGTGCCACTTTGCGCATCAGGCTTTATGTGGGGAATTGGGGAATCGAACCTGGCTTATTTAGGTTTTTCAGGCAAGTGCTAAAACTGCTAAGCCATTTCTCCAGGCTTAATGTAGCTTTTTTTGTTTGTTTGTTTGTTTTGTTTTCTTAATAAAGAGATCAGCTCTCACTCTAGCCCAGGCTGACCTGGAATTCATTAAGTATTCTCAGGATGGCCTCAAATTCATGGTGATCCTCCTACTTGTGAGTGCTGGGATTAAAGGCACCTTAATGCATCTGGACTTTGTTTGCAGCAGCTGGAGGCCCAGGCATGCCATTCTCTCTCTGTGTGTGTCAAATAAATAAATAAATAAAATATTTAGGGCTGGAGAGATGGTTTAATGGTTAAACGCTTTCCTGTGCCTAAGGACCCAGGTTCAGGCTCGATTCTCCCAGGACCCATGAAACCAGATGCACAAGGGGCACATGCATCTGGAATTCATTTGCAGTGGCTGGAGGCCCTGGCATGCCCATTCTCTCTCTCTCCCTGCCTATTTCTGTATCTCTCTCTCCTCTCTCAAATGAATGAATAAAAAGAAAATATTTATTTTTAAAAAGCACTTTAATTAAATGCATCACCACATCAGGCCTGTTCAGCTTTTTGTTTTTGTTTTTGTTTTTGTTTTTGTTTTGTTTTTTTTCAAGGTAGGGTCTCACTCTAGCTCAGGCTGACCTGGAATTCACTATGTAGTCTCGGGGTGGCCCTGTGTTCAAAAAAAAAAAACATTAAATTTTATTTTATTTTTCCATCTTTAAAAAAAAACCAAAAAAAAAAAAAAAAAAAAAAAAAAAAAAACATGCTTTATTTATTTATTGGAGAGAGAGAGAAAATGGGCATGCCAGGACCTCCAGCCACTACAAATGAACTCCAGATGTATGCACCCTTTGCGCATCTGGCTTACATGGGTCCAGGCGAGTTGAACCAGGATCCTTTGGCTTCTCAGGCAAACGCCTTAACATAAGCCATCTCTCCAGCCCTTATTTTATCTTTGAGAGAGAGGGAAAGAGGCTGAGAGAGAGAGAGAAGAAAGAATGGGCTCAGGGCTTCCAGCCACTGCAAATGTACTCAGATGCATGCCACCTTGTGCATCTGGCTTATGGGTCCTGAGGAATTGAACCAAGGTCTTTTGGCTTTGCTGGCAAGCACCTAACCACTAAGCTATCTCTCCAGCCCCTGTTTAACTTTTTTAAAAATTTATTTATTTATTTGCCAGCAGAGAGAGAGAGAGAAGAAATGCAGACAGAGAGAATTGGCATGCCAGGGCCTCTAGCCACTGCAAACAAACTCAGATGCATGTGCCCTTTCTGCATCTGGGTTACGTGGGTCCTGGAAAATCAAACCGGGATCCTTTGGCTCCACAGGCAAATGCCTTAACCACTAAGCCATCTCTCCAGCCCCTGTTCAACTTTTAAACAGGACCATATATTGTTAAGTATGGTAGAGCACATCTGTAATCCTAGTACTTTGGAAGCAGAGGCAGGAGGATGGAGAGTTCTAGGCCAGCCTGGGCTACATAGTAAGACCCTGTATGGAAAAATAAAAGAAGAGACACAAGAGGCGTCAGGTGAGAACATTGGTCCCCCCCTCCCCATGCTTTGTTTGTATTTCCTGGACACTGAATCTGGCCACTTTTCAGTCAGCCTGGCTGACCAGAGAGCCCCTGTGATTCCCTGGTCTCTGCTCACAGCATTGAGGTTACAAGTGTGTGTGTGGTCATACTCAGCTATTTACAAGGGTGCTGGGGAATCAACTCACGCCAGGCAGTCTCAGGCCCTCTGATTTTTTTTTTTTTTTTTAGACAGTGGTCTCAAGTAGCTAGGCTGTCCTTGAACTCCTGCTCCTCCTGCCCCAGCCTTCCAAATATTGGCATTTTTGAACCCAGGTTTGGGTTTCTAAATGGATCTGAGAGAGGCTCCCTGGAGCCCTTACAGCCTGGCCCATCTCCAGCGCCACCTAGCGGTCCCTGGGAGCACAGCCCCCAACCGCATGGTGAATGAGGCGGAGCTGACCCAGAGCTGTGCCCAAATCCTGTCACTGAAGCCCTGGCACGCAGGGCACGGAGGAAGGACGCGTACCTTTGTCTCCAGCTGCCCAGCGATCACCTGGCCGGAATCTCAGCATGAATCGAGGCTCAGCATGAATCGAGGTAAAAATTCTCCTGCTTCTACCTCCCAAACGCTGGGATTTCAGCAGCCCACCACCACAGCCCGCTGCTATTTGCTTTAAATGATGAGTTGAGTTTTATCACATAAGTTACAGGTTAACATGTGGATTTGTGTCTGACCCCAAGATATAACACCAAAGATTACCCTTGATTTCCTGAAAGGACATGAATCTGGTTTGGGGCTTTTATTTGTTTAAGTCGAGTTGGGGGAGGGGTGACAACTGAGGAAATGGTTTAGCAGTTTCAAGGCATTTGCTTGAAAAGCTTGGGGCCGTAGGTTCAATTCCCCAGTACCCGCATACAGCCAGATGCACAAAGTAGCACAGCTGTCTGTGGAGTTCATTTGCCCTGGCAGGCCCATGCTTCCTGTTCCCTCTCCAATAAATTGGGCTGGACAGATGGCTTAGCAGTTAAGGTGCTTGCCTGTGAAGCCTAAGGATGTAGGCTCTATTTCCCAGTGCCCACGTAAGATAGATGCACAAGGTGGCACATGCATCTGGAATTTGTTTGCAGTGGCTGGAGGCCCCAGCATGCCCATTCTTTCTCTCTCTCTTCTCTCTGTATTGCAAATAAATAAATATTTTAAAAAATTGTTTATTTACTTATTTGAGAGTGAAAGAGAGAGAGAGAGAGAATGGGTGTGCCAGGGCCTCCAACCACTGCAAACAAACTACAGATGCATGTGCCACTTTGCACATCTGGCTTTATGTGGGGAATCGAACCTGGCTTATTTAGGTTTTTCAGGCAAGTGCTAAAACTGCTAAACAATTTCTTCAGCCTTAATGTAGCTTTTTTTTTTTTTTTTTTAAGAGATAGGCTCTCACTCTTGCCCAGGCTGACCTGGAATTCATTAAGTATTCTCAGGATGGCCTCAAATTCATGGTGATCCTCCTACTTGTGAGTGCTGGGATTAAAGGTACCTTAATGCATCTGGACTTTTGTTTGCAGTGGCTGGAGGCCCGGGCGTGCCCATTCTCTCTCTCTGTGTCAAATAAATAAATAAATAAATAAATAAATAAAATATTTAGGGCTGGAGAGATGGTTTAGTGGTTAAACGCTTGCCTGTGAAGGACCCAGGTTCGAGGCTCGATTCTCCAGGACCCATGTAAACCAGATGCACAAGGGGGCACATGCATCTGGAATTCATTTGCAGTGGCTGGAGGCCCTGGCATGCCCATTCTCTCTCTCTCTCCCTGCCTATTTCTGTATCTCTCTCTCCCTCTCTCAAATGAATGAATAAAAAAGAAAATATTTATTTTTAAAAAGCACTTTAATTAAATGCATCACCACATCAGGCCTGTTCAGCTTTTTTGTTTTTGTTTTTGTTTTTTTGTTTTTGTTTTTGTTTTTCAAGGTAGGGTCTCACTCTAGCTCAGGCTGACCTGGAATTCACTATGTAGTCTCGGGGTGGCCCTGTTCAACTTTTTAAATTTTATTTTATTTTATCTTTAAAAAAAAAAAAAAAACATGAAGCTGGTTAATCCCAGCACTTATGAGACTACATTTAATTGGTCAGCCTGGACCAGAGTGAGACCCTACCTTGCAAAACCAAAAAAAAAAAAAAAAAAAAAAAAAAAAAAAAACATGCTTTATTTATTTATTGGAGAGAGAGAGAGAAAATGGGCATGCCAGGACCTCCAGCCACTACAAATGAACTCCAGATGTATGCACCCCTTTGCGCATCTGGCTTACATGGGTCCAGGCGAGTTGAACCAGGATCCTTTGGCTTCTCAGGCAAACGCCTTAACCGCTAAGCCATCTCTCCAGCCCTTATTTTATCTTTGAGAGAGAGGGAAAGAGGCTGAGAGAGAGAGAGAGAAAGAATGGGCGCTCCAGGGCTTCCAGCCACTGCAAATGTACTCCAGATGCATGCACCACCTTGTGCATCTGGCTTATGTGGGTCCTGAGGAATTGAACCAAGGTCTTTTGGCTTTGCTGGCAAGCACCTTAACCACTAAGCTATCTCTCCAGCCCCCTGTTTAACTTTTTAAAAAATTTATTTATTTATTTGCCAGCAGAGAGAGAGAGAGAGAGAAGAAATGCAGACAGAGAGAGAATTGGCATGCCAGGGCCTCTAGCCACTGCAAACAAACTCCAGATGCATGTGCCCTTTCTGCATCTGGGTTACGTAGGTCCTGGAAAATCAAACCGGGATCCTTTGGCTCCACAGGCAAATGCCTTAACCACTAAGCCATCTCTCCAGCCCCCTGTTCAACTTTTTAAACAGGACCATATATTGTTAAGTATGGTAGAGCACATCTGTAATCCTAGTACTTTGGAAGTAGAGGCAGGAGGATGGAGAGTTCTAGGCCAGCCTGGGCTACATAGTAAGACCCTGTATGGAAAAATAAAAAGAAGAGACACAAGAGGCGTCCAGGTGAGAACATTGGTCCTCCCCCCCCCTCCCCATGCTTTGTTTGTATTTCCTGGACACTGAATCTGGCCACTTTTCAGTCAGCCTGGCTGACCAGAGAGAGCCCCTGTGATTCCCTGGTCTCTGCTCACAGCATTGAGGTTACAAGTGTGTGTGTGGTCATACTCAGCTATTTACAAGGGTGCTGGGGAATCGAACTCACGCCAGGCAGTCTCAGGCCCTCTGATTTTTTTTTTTTTTTTTAGACAGTGGTCTCAAGTAGCTAGGCTGTCCTTGAACTCCTGCTCCTCCTGCCCCAGCCTTCCAAATATTGGCATTTTTGAACCCAGGTTTGGGTTTCTAAATGGATCTGAGAGAGGCTCCCTGGAGCCCTTACAGCCTGGCCCATCTCCAGCGCCACCTAGCGGTCCCTGGGAGCACAGCCCCCAACCGCATGGTGAATGAGGCGGAGCTGACCCAGAGCTGTGCCCAAATCCTGTCACTGAAGCCCTGGCACGCAGGGCACGGAGGAAGGACGCGTACCTTTGTCTCCAGCTGCCCAGCGATCACCTGGCCGGAATCTCAGCATGAATCGAGGCTCAGCATGAATCGAGGTGTATTTTTTTTTTTTTTTTTGAGTTATGAAGCCCATTTTGTGGCCGGAAAATTGAGGCTTCCTTAAGGGGACCATTGACAGCCCTGCCCTGATCCGATGCTCAGATCTTAAGTTAAACGCGTGCCAGGGTCTCTTGCGCTACTTTGCAAGTCTGGCTTTACGTGGGTACTGGGGAATCGAACCCGGGCCAACAAGCTTTGCAAGCAAGCGCCTTTGACCGTCTCACCACCACCACCAATAATTTATTTTATTGGAAGGAAGCAAATTGGATCAGAGATGGGACAGCAGCCTTCCTTAGCCCAACCCACTGGCTGGGCTTCCGGATTGAAAACAGAGTCAAAGAGCTGGGCGTGGTGGAACACGCCTTTAATCCCAGCACTCGGGAGGCAGAGATAGGAGGATCACCGTGAGTTCGAAGCCACCCTGAGACAACATAGTGAATTCCAGGTCAGCCTGGACTAGAGCAAGACCCAACCTCGAAAATCCAAAAAAAGAAAGAGGGAGGGGATATGATGGAGATTGGTGTTCTAAAGTGGAATGGGGGGAGGGGAGGGGAAGGAAATATATGTTTTTTGTATGTAAGTATAGAAGGTGTCAATAAAAAAATTAATAGTTAAAAAAAAGAAAGAAAGAAAAGAAAAAAGAAAGGAAAACAGATCCAAGCTCAGGGATGGGGGTTCCGGGAAGATGGGGTGAAATTCCCCTTGTCCTAATCGTGCCTCTGCATTCCGCTCCCAGGCACTGGCGCTGCAGAAGTGGGGAGGGGGAAACGCGGAGGGGCGTGGCCTGCGCTCGGGTAACGCCCCCCCCCTCCCCCCCCCCCCCAGCTCCCATGAATTGTGCAGAGTCACTTCCGAGGCCGCAGCTGCAGTCAGTGGCCGTGTGAAAACAATTAAAACGTGTCGTTCAGTTTTTACACTGCAAGGCCAGGGCTCACTTACAGTACCCGGCTGCTTCCACCCGAGGGCTTTGGCACCAGCTGTGCCCTGTGGCGGACGCACCTGCAAGCGGAGCGAGCTCTCTGCTCCACCAGCGGGAGAGCGCGGGGGTGGGGGGCATCTGCAAGCCTCATCCCGTGGGATGGACAGATGGACCGGGCAGGTAACACCAGGTGCAAACATGTGGCTTGGGGTGAGTGGACAGGCGTGCATCCAGACCCATGTGACTGTGGGCGACGCTGCCCAGGACAGCTTGGGGACTGTAAATCCAAGAGCAAATCCTCCTGATGGCGGTCCCCAAGCTATTGTCTCCCAGCCACAGACCCACAGTCTCGGCGGGCCTGCAGGAACCAGCATGGAGCTGCGAACTACATCTCCCAGAGTTCCTGGCTACCAGCTTCCTGCTAGATTCGACCAATAGGAAGCACCAGGGCTAGACCGGCCGTTGGTGGACCTGTCAACATTGTAGACCTCTTCTCCAAAGCCGGCTTAAACAAAAACATAGTATTTAAAAAAAAATGGCTGGAGAGATGGCTTAATGGTTAAGCCACGTGCCTGGGAATCCTCAGGATCCCGGTTCGATTCTCCAAGTCCCACGTAAGCCAGATGCACAAAGGGGCACATGCATCTGGAGTTCATTTGCAGTGGCTAGAAGCCCTGGTGCGCCCATTCTCCCTCTCCCACTCTCTTTTTCCCCTCTCTGACTCTAATAAATAAATAAATAAATAAATAAATAAATAAATAAATAAATAAAAATAAAATATTTAACAAAAAACACTCCTGACCCTGGCATGGTGGCGCACGCCTTTAATCCCTGCACTTGGGAGGCAGAGGTAGGAGGATCGCCTTGAGTTCAAGGCCACCCTGAAAATACATAGTGAATTCCAGGTCAGCCTGGGCTAGAGTGAGACCCTACCTCGAAAAACAAAACAAAACAAAAATTTAAACTTAAAGGAGGGTTGGTTCTTTTCTCTCTGTCTTCACATGTGTACACTGAGTGGATGTGGGTACACCTGAGTACAGAGACGTCTGTGTGCATGTGTGAGTAGAGGGTGTGATTTTCACAAACACCATTCGCCACACACAGCATATTATGTAACTCAGATCTTCGTGTTTGCTAGACAAGGGCCTGACTGAGCCATGTTCCTGGCCCCTGTTTCTTTTTCCTTTTTTGCGGGGTGGGGTGGGTGGGTTTTGAGGCCCTGGAACTCACAGCAGTCCTCCTACCTGCTGGGATTAAAGGCGTGCTCCACTATGCCCAGCACTATTTTTGAAATATGGTCTCACTGTGGTTTGAATTCACCATTATCCTGCCTCTACATCTCTGTTGATGACAGACGTGCATCACTCCTTTGCCTAAAGCTTTCCTCACAACCATTTCTTGTCCAGAGAAGTCTGGAGTGACTTTCCCCCAAAACCTGTGGGGGCTAAGGGAGGGTTGGGAACGGAGCGGAGCCCACGGTAGATTATACACAGAATCCAGCTGCTTTTTAATGTACCTGGTCTGGTTGCCACAGGTCCACCTTGCCAGGGCTAACTGCAAAAAAAAAGGTCCCCGCTAGATGGCACTGGAGAGGTGCCTTCCTCAAGCCTGCTCTACCCTCCAGCCATAGCTGTCCCTTCAGGTCCCCACCTCTCTTTTGTGTGTGTATGCACGTTTGCACGTGTGTGCACGTGGAGGCCAGATGTCCAATACCAGCTGTTTTCCTTAATCACGTGCGACAGTTTTTGTTTTGTTTTGTTTTGTTTTGTTTTTGCTTTTCCAGGTAGGGTTTTGCTCTCACGCAGGCTGACCTGGAATTCACAGTCTCAGGCTGGCCTCGAACTCACAGCAATCCTCCTACTCTGCCTCCTGAATGCTGGGATTAAAGGCGTGTGCCACCACGTCCAGCTTCCACTATAGTTTAAAATTTTTTTTTATTATTTTATTTATTTTTGGAGAGAGACAGAGAGGGAGAGGGAAACAGATGGGCACACTAGCAGTCTCTCAGCCGCTGTGAACGAAAAAAAAATTTTTTTATTATTTTATTTATTTTTGGTCAGACAGAGAGGGAGAGGGAAACAGAGATTGCGCCCTTGCATCACTTTGCATCTGGCTAAACGTGGGACCTGGAGATTGGAACTGCTGGAGATTGGAACCAGTGTTCTTAGGCTTAGGAAGCAGGCGCCTTAACCCCTAAGCCATCTCTCCAGCCCTCCACTATAGTTTTTAAAATTTATTTATTTATTTGCAAGCAAAGAGAGAGAGTATGGGCGTGCCAGGGCTGGAGCAGAGCTACTGCAGAGGAACTCCAAATGCATGTGCCACTTTGTGCATGTGGCTGTATGTGGGTAATGGAGAATTGAACCCAGGTCATTAGGCTTTTTTTTTTTTTTTTTTTTTGGTTTTGCAAGGTAGGGTCTCACTCTGGCCCAGGCTGACCTGGAATTAACTATGTAGGCAAGTGCTCGGGTGGCCTCGAACTCTCGGCGATCCTCCTACCTCTTAACCAGTGACCATTGAGTCATCTCTCCAGCTGCTCCACTGTATTTATTTATTTTGGGTTTTTCAAAGTAGGATCTCACTCTAGTCCACTCTAGTCACTATGTAGTCTCAGGGTGACCTCAAACTCATAGCAATCCTCCTACCTCTGCCTCCAGAGTGCTGGGATTAAAGGTGTGCACCACCACTCCCAGTTTGTATTTTTTAAAAATATTTTATTTTTTATTTATATATTTCAGAGAGAGAGAGAAACAGACAGAAATAGGCAGGTAGAGAGAGAAAGAACGCACCAGGGCCTCCAGCCACTGCAAACGAACTCTACATGCGTGTGCCCCCTTGTGCATCTGGCTTACGTGGGTCCTAGAGAATTGAACCTTGAGCTGGGGTCCTTGGGCTTCACAGGCAAGTGCTTAATTGCTAAGCCATCTCTCCAGCCCCCCAGCTTGTATTTAAAAAAAAATTATACATATATAAATATATATATTTGAGAAAGAGAGAGAGAGAGAATGGGCACACCAGGGCCTCCAGTCCCTGCAAATGAATTCCAGATGCATGCACCCCCTTGTGTATCTAGCTTACGTGGGTCCTGGAGAATCAAACTGGGATCCTTTTAGCTTTGCAGGCAAATGCCTTAACCACTAAGCCATCTCTCCAGCCCCCCCTTTTTTATTTTAGAGAGAGAGAGGATTGGAATGCCAGGGCCTCAACCACTACAATTGAACTCCAGGTGTTTGCGCCACCTAGAGGGCATGTGCGACCTTGATTGATCACTTTTATGTGTCTGGCTTACGTGGGATCTGGAGAGTTGAACATGGGTCCTTAGGCCTTGCAGGCAAGAGCGTTAACCACTAGGCAACCTCTCCAGCCCTTGTGTTTTTGTTTGTTTGTTTGTTTGTTTTTGGAGGTAGGGCCTCACTCTAGCTCAGGCTGACTTGGAATTCAGTACGTAGTCTCAGTCTCAGGGTGGTCTCCAACTCACAATGATCCTCCTACTTCTGCCTCCCAAGTGCTGGGGTTAAAGGTGTGTGCCACTGTGGTGGTTTGATTCAGGTGTTCCCCATAACCTTAGGTAGTCTGAATGCTAGTCTCCCAGCTGAAGGCTGGAAATTAAAGCCTCCTGTAGGCAGAGTATTGGTTGGAGGTGGGCTTACAGAATTTATAGCTGATATCCCTTTGCTAGTGTTTGGCACACTCTCCTGTTCCTGTTTGTTGTCTACCTGATGTAGGCCAAGGAATGATGTCCACCCACTGCTCATGCTGTCATTTTCCCTGCCATCATGGGGCTTCCCCCTCGAGCCTGTAAGCCAAAATAAACCTCTTTTTTCCCCACAAGATACTCTTGGTTGGGTGATTTCTATCAGCAATGCAAACTTGACTGCAAAAGCCACCATGCCCAACTCTGGCTTTTTTAAATTTTATTTTAATTTTATCGACACTTCTTTAATTGTAGACAATATCCCATGTTATTTCCCTCTCTCCCCCCACTTTCCCCTTTGAAACTTCACTCTCCATCATATCCCCTCCCCCTCTCAATCAGTCTCTCTTTTCAGTTTGATGTCATGATCTTTTCCTCCTATTATGATGGTCTTGTGTAGGTAGTGTCAGGCACGGTGAGGTCATGGATATCCAGGCCATTTTGTGTCTGGAGGAGCACGTTGTAAGGAGTCCTACTCTTCCTTTGGCTCTTACATTCTTTCCACCCCCTCTTCCGCAATGGACCCTGAGCCTTGGAAGGTAGGTTTGAGATGTTTCAGTGCTGAGCACTCCTCTGTCCCTTCTTCTCAGCACCATGGTGCCTTCTGAGTCATCCCAAGATTGCCACCATCTGAAAAGAGAAGCTTCTCTAACCAAAAGTGAGAGTAGCATTAATATATGGGGGTGGACATTAAGAGAAGTGCTTACTGGGTAGTTTGGTGAGCATAGTATATACATTTAGCGAGACTCCAGCAGACATTACACCCTTAGGGCTCATGACTACCCCGGTTGTAGGTTTTCAGTATCAGGGATATATTCCCTCCTATGGAGCGGACCTCCAGTCCAATTAGAGAGCAGTTAGTTCCCCTATAATAGACATGCCACTATTGCACCCATTGGCTCATTTGGCCTGGCTGGCCAAATTTAAAGCTTGCAGTGTTCACTGTTGAGTATCTTCACTGGTGTTTTTTCTCTCCCATTGAACTGCATGCAGTATAGCTTTTTCCAACTTTCTGTCAGCTGGTCCTCATGGAGGAGGCCAACTCTGGCCTCTTGCTGAATTTAGAGCTCTCTGATTTGACTAGACTGGCTGTCCAGCAAGCCCTAGGGAGCAGCCTGTCTCTGTCTCCCCAGCTCTGGGATTACAGGCTCATGTTACTATACCTGGAGGGGGCTTGGGATCTGAACTCAGGTCCTCACGCGTGCACAGCAAGCACTTGGCCCACTGAGACATCTCCCCCCAAAGCCTGCCTTTGTCCTTGATGGCTCAGTTGTCCCCAGGCCTGTTCTCTGTCTCCTCCCTCCCTTCCTCCCATCGTTCCTCCTGTGACCCAGTTTTTCTCAACTAGTTCATTATTTGGTCCAAATTTCTTAATCTTGGTGTCCTGGGGTGGGGGCGTCTTAACACTCCTGTGAAGGTTGTGGGGACCATTCCTCAGAGAGCTAACGTACAGTGTCCAAACACAAACACACTACTCAACCATTTTGTTGTTGGTGGTGTTTGCTTTGCGACAGTTTCTCAGTATGTAGCTCAAACTTTCAATCCTCCTGCCTCAGCCTCTCTGACTCCTGATTCCCCGGCGCTGGAATTCCAGGCATGAACCACCATGCCTGACTGAACCATTTATTCTCTTTCAGCTTCCTCCTTCCTCCTCTTTTTCCCCAGAGCCCTTTCCTTGTCCCACACTCACTTCCCTTTTGCTTCTGGAACTCCTGAGCTCAACACGGCCCCCACCATGCCCTCACAGGCTGCAGAGGTTCCGGCAGGCAAGCTGGAATCAGATCTCAAGGGACTTGACTATCTAGTAAGTATGCTGGTCCTCAGCCTCACCCAAAGTGACCCCAGCCCCAAGGACAGGACAGGACAGGACAGTCTGAGCCTGCGGTTGGCTGGCCCCATTTGTCAGAAACACAAGCCTTCCCAGGCAAGCCAGGCCAGGCGATAGGCGCCTGGAGCCTCTCACACAGACCCCACCCCAAGTCTTCTCTTCTCTTCTGGGGAGAGGGACGCCCACACCAGACCCCATTGTTGAGTACCTACTTGTATCCGAGGCTTATACTTAACCATTTTATCATCACATGGAATTTTCCTTTTTTTTAATTTTTTTTTTTTTTTTTTTTTTTTTGGTTTTGCAAGGTAGGGTCTTATAGGCTGACCTGGAACCATTTCATCATCACATGGAATTTTCCTTTTTAAAAAATATTTTATTTTTATTTATTTGAGAGAAAGACACAGGGAGAGAGAGAGAGAATGGCCTCCAGCCACTGCAAACGAACTCCAGACGCATATGCCACCTTATACATCTGGCTCACATGGGTCCTGGGGAGTCGAACCAAGGTCCTTTGGCTTTGCAGGAAAGTGCCTTAACTGCTAAGCTATCTCTCCAGCCCTCATGGAATTTTCATTAACAAGCTACCCCTAGAGATTAGTACCCCATGGCATCAAAGAGGAAACTAAATTCAAAGAGGTTGGTCATGGCTGGACGCATGCCTTTAATCCCAGGACTCTGGAGGCAGAGGTAGGAGGATCACCATGAGTTCGAGGCCACCTGAGACTACATAGTGAATTCCAGGTCAGCCTGGGCTAGAGTGAGACTCTACTTTGGGAAAAAAACAAAAACAAAAAATCAAAGAGGTTGGTCATGAGGCTGGGAGATGGAGTTGTACGCTGCGTAACTCTGGGGACCATAGTAAGCACACCCAGGTCCCATGATGCAAAAGCTGGAATCTGTGATCCCAGTACACCTGTGGCAAGAAGGGACAGGACAGGAAGGACTGGGCCCAGGGTTGGCTGGCCCCATTTGTCTGAAACACAAATGGTGAGGAGAGACAAGAAAACATTCTGGCATTGCTTGTCTCAAAGGGAGCTGAGATTACAGGCATCTTCCATCACACCTTGTTTATGCAGTGCTGGGAATCAAACATAGTGAATTCCAGGTCAGCCTGGGCTAGAGTGAGACACTACTTCAAAAAACCAAATATATGGCTGAACAGTTAAAAGCCCTAGCTTGAAGCTGTGGGGGGTGACACACGCCTTCAATCGCTGTGAGTTTGAGGCCACCCTGAACTACATAGTGAATTCCAGCGCAGCCTGAGCTACGGTGAAAACCTACCTCGAAAAAACAAAAACAAAACAAACAAATCAATAAAAATAAATAAATAAATAAAAGCGCTAGCTTGCAAAGCTTGATTGCCTGTGTTCAATTCCACTTAAAACCAGATGTAGGGCCGTGTGGGAGGCAGAGGTAGGAGGATTACTGTGAGTTCGAGGCCCCTGAGACTACATAGTTAATTCCAGGTCAGCCTGGGCCAGAGTGAGACCCTGCCTTGCAAAACAAAAAAAAAAAAAAAAAAAAACCAGATGTACAAAGTGGCGCATGCATCTTAAATGCCCATTGCCTCTTTCTCAAATATGTAAAAATATTTATTTATATATTTTGGTTTTTCGAGTAGGGTCTCACTCTAGCCCAGGCTGACCTGGAAGTCTCTCAGGGTGGCCTAGTCTCAGGGTGGCCCCGGCTTAGAAGTAAAAATATTTAAAATATGCAAACAAAGATGGCCTCCTTTAATCCTCTGCCTCCCGGGAGTGCAGAGGTAGGAGGACTTAAAGACCCTGAGACTACATAGTTAATTCCAGGTCAGCCTGGGCCAGAGTGAGACCCTAAAAAAATTTAAAAAAAAAAAAAAAAAAAATATGCAAACAAAAATAAAAACCAAATATATGAGTAATTTCCCCCTTTCGCCCTCCTTGTCCATTCGTGCTCCCTCCTATGTGCCTCGTCGCTGGGGGACCCCCAAGCATCGCTGCCAGTCCTTCCCCGCGCGCACGGGGCGTGGACCGTCCTCGGGCAGCACTTGTCCCCTCGCGGGGTGGGGGGCGGTCCCCGGCGTGGGCCCCGAGGGGAACCGCAGGACATTTCGAAAGTCCAGGCCACACCTCGGAGCCCCTGGGGGCCGGGCCGCTGGGGAAAGGGGAAGTCGGCGGGCGGCGGCCGCAGGACTAAGTTTGGCAGCTCGGCGGGACCTGCGCGCTTTGCCTTTTAAGGAGCAGCCGCGGGCGGGACGCAGGTGATGGCGCGCCCCCAGGTGCAGAGAGGGAAACTGAGGCCCAGAGTCCGCGAGACACCGGCCAGAGGCAGATGACACCCAAGGGAGCCCGCGCCCCAGCCTCACGGCCCCGACACGGGACTCACATTCCCAAGGGGGGTGGGGAGGAGGGCGGGGCTGCACTTCAGGGTTTTTTTTTTTTTTTTTTTTTTTTTTTTTTTCAATTTTTTTTTTTTTTGGTTTTTCAAGGCAGGGTCTCACCCTAGCCCAGGCTGACCTGGAATTCACTATGTAGTCTCAGGGTGGCCTTGAACTCATGGTGATCCTCCTACCTCTGCCTCCCCAGTGCTGGGATTAAAGGCGTGCGCCACCACACCCGGCTTTTAATTAATTATTATTATTTATTATCATTATCGTTTGTTTGTTTTGTTCTTCGAGGTAGGATCTCACTCTGGCCCAGGCTCATCTGGAATTAACCATGTAGTCTCAGGGTGGCCTCAAAATCACAGTGATCCTCCTACCTCTGCCTCCCCAGTGCTGGGATTAAAGGCGTGCGCCATCACGCCTGGCTTTTTTATAATTTTTATTGACAACTTCCATAATTGTAGACAATAACCCATGGTAATTCCCTCCCAACCCCCACTTTCCCCTTTGAAACTTCACTTCCATCATTTCCCCTCCCCCTCTCAATCAGTCTCTCTTTTATTTTGATGTCATCATCTTTTCCTCCTATTATGATGGTCTTTTTTTTTTTTTTTCTTTTTTTGGAGGTAGGTTCTCACTCTAACCCAAGAGCCCCAGGATGACCTCCAACCAGCAGTGACAGGCCTACCTTCTACCTCCTACCTCCTGATCGCTGAGATTAAAGTCGTGTACCGTAGTGCCTGGCCACCCAGAGCTTGCTCTTATGACCTGGAATTTGCTATGTACACTTAGGCTCCCGAGTGCTGGACTTGAATTTGCCATCATCCTGCCTCAGCCTTCCCAGTAAGCTGGGATCACAGGTTTGCACCACCAGGCCTGACTGGAGCTGCATTTATTGAGCACCCAGGGTTTGGGTACCGCTTCTATGTATCTGTGGGCCTGGCTGTGCTGGCTGGGGCTCCTCAGAGAGTTTATGAGGGTCAGTCTCAGTAAAAAGCATTCTTCTCCCATTCTTTCTCACCCCCAGCGCCAAGTCCAGCTGTTGTACATGCAGACCCCCACATTTGTCTATTCCTTTGGTGACAGACCAGGAAACTAAGGCTGTGAACATCAGTAATTAATATAGTCACACACTTATAACCCCAGCCACTGGAAGGCTGAAGCAAGAGGACTGTCACAAGTTCAAGGCCAGATGAATATATAGTGAATTCCAGGTCAGTCTAGGCTAGAGCGAGATCCTACCTCAAAAAACAAAAAGAGGGCTGGGGAAATGGCTCAGCAGTTAAGGCGTTTGCCTATGAAGCCTAAGGACCCAGGTTCGATTCCCCAGGACCCATGTAAGCCAGATGCACAAGGGGACACATGCATCTGATGTTCGTTTGCAGTGGCTAGAGGCCCTGGCATGCCCATTGTCTCTTTCTGCCTTTCTCTCTCAAATAAATAAATGATAATTAAAAAAAAAAAAGAATAGCGTGGTGTGGTTTGACTCTCCAGGACCCACGTAAGCCAGATGCACAAGGGGGCGCATACATCTGGAGTTCGTTTGAGGTGGTTGGAGGCCCTGGAGTGCCCATTCTCACTCTCAATCTGACTGCCTCTTTTTCTCTCTCAAATAAATAAATAAATAAAATATTTTTAAAAAAAACAAAGGAACAACGGTGGAGCCAACCCACTGCACTAACTATGCCCAGTGTGTGCCCAAGGACAAGGCCATTAACAAGTTCGTCATTCAGAACATGGTAGAGGCCGCCAACGTCAGGGACATTTCTGAAGCAAGTGTCTTTGACGCCTCTTCCCAAGCTCTATGTGAAGCTGTATTGCTGTGTGAGCTGTGCAGTTCACAGCAAGGTGGTCAGGAATCCATCTTGAGAAGCCCGGAAGGACTGAACCCCTCCACCCAGATTTAGACCTGCTGGTGCTGACCCACAACAGCCACCAAAGCCCATGTAGACTGGGATTCTTTTCTTTCTTTCCCCTAAGAGGATTTTATTTATTTATTTTTATTTTAAGATTTTATTTTTTATTTTAATTTATTTGAGACAGAGAGAGGGGTAGAGAGAGAGAGAGTGAGTGAGAATGGGTGTGCCCCACCACCTTGTACATCTGGCTAACGTGGGTCCTGGGGAATCGAACCTGGGTCCTTTGGCTTTGCAGGCAAACGCCTTAACCTCTAAGCCATCCCTCCAGCCCCTCCTTTATTTTTTTTGTCACCTTGGAAGACGCATGTGCCACCATGTGCATCTGGCTTACATGGGACCTGGAAAATCGAACCTGGGTTCTTAGGCTTCGCAGGCATGCACCTTAACTGCTAAGCTCTCTCTCCAGCCCTATTTATTTACTTTTTTTTTTTTTGCATCTTCCATAATTGTAGACAATAACTCATAGTAATTCCCTCCCTCCCCCCACTTTGTACTTTGAACCTCCACTCTCCATAATATCCCCTCCCCCTCTCAATCAGTCTCTCTTTTATTTTGATGTCATCATCTTTTCCTGCTATTATGATGGTCTTGTGTAGGTAGTGTCAGGCACTGTGAGGTCATGGATATCCAGGTCATTTTGTGTCTGGAGGAGCATGTTGTAAGGAGTTCTGCCCTTCCTTTGGCTCTTACATTCTTTTTTATTTATTTATTTATTTTCGTTTTTCAAGGTAGGGTTTCTCTCTAGTCCAGGCTGACCTGGAATTCACTATGTAGTCTCAGGGTGGCCTCGAACTCACAGCGATCCTCCTACCTCAGCCTCCCGAGTGCTGGGATTAAAGATGTGTGCCACCATGCCTGGCTGTCTCTTACATTCTTTCCACCACCTCTTCCCTACTGGACCCTGAGCCTTGGAAGGTGTGATAGAGATGTCTCAGTGCTGAGCACTCCTCTGTCACTTTTTCTCAGCACCATGGTGCTTTCTGAGTCATCCCAAGGTCACTGCCCTCTGAAAAGAGAAGCTTCTTTAACCAAAAGTGAGAGTAGCATTAATATATTGGTATGGGGCTGGAGAGATGGCTTAGCGGTTAAGGCGCATGTCTGAGAAGCCTAAGGACCCAGGTTTGATTCTCCAGGTCCCACATTAGCCAGATACACTTGGTGGTGCATGTGCCTACAGTTCGTTTGCAGTGGCTAGAGGCCCTGGTACACCTATCTCTCTCTCTCCCTCTCTCTGTCTCTAATAAATAAATTAAAAAAATAATTCATTAAGAGAAGTGCTTACTGGGCAGTTTGGTGAGCATAGTATATACATTTAGTCAGACACCAGCAGACGTTACACCCCTTGGGCTCATGACTACCCCTGTTGTAGGTTTTCAGTATCAGGGATGTATTCCCTCCCATGGAGCAGGCCTCCAGTCCAATTAGAGAGTGGTTGGTTCCCCCATAACAGACATGCCACTGTTGCACCCGTTGGCTCATTTGGCCTTGCTGGCCAAATTTAAAGTTTGCAGTGTTCACTGTTGAGTATCTCCAATGGTGTTTTCTCTCTCTCACATTGAACTGCATGCAGCATAGCTTTTTCCAGCTTTCTGTCAGCTGGTCCACATGGAGGAGGCTTTCAGCTCAGGATTTCTCAGTGATCTTGCAGCCTAAGTATGTGGAGTCTTCAGCAATAGGGTCTTACCATCTATTCCTGGTGGGAAGTCTAGGGCCTCGGCAATGGCCTGTAATGTTTTGGGGGAAGAGCGGGATTCTTAGGTAGTGAAGAAAAACTGTCTTCCGAGGAAACAAAATAAAGTGGAAATTACACTTTGAAAATAAATAAATAAAATATATTTCAAAAACTTGGGGGCTGGAGAGATGGCTTAGCAGTTAAGGCTCTTGCCTACAAAGCCAAAGGACCCAAGTTCAATTCCCCAGGACCCATGTAAAGCCAGATGCACAAGGTGGTGCATGCATCTGGAGTTGGCTTGCAGTGGTTAGAGGCCCTGGCGTGCCCATTGTCTCTAACTGCCTCCATCTCTCAAATAATATATATATATTTTTGGTTTTTGCGAGGTAGGGTCTCACTCTGGTCCAGGCTGACCTGGAATTAACTATGTACTCTCAGGGTGGCCTTGAACTCTCAGCGATCCTCCTACCTCTGCCTCCCGAGTGCTGGGATTAAAGGTGTGTGCCACCACACCCAGTTTACAAATAAAATATTTTTAAAAAATAAGAAAATTTCGTCAGGCGTAGTGGTTCATGTATTGGCCTTTAATCCCAACACTAGGGAGGCAGAGGTAGGAGGAGCACCGTGAGTTCAAGGCCACCCTGAGACTGCATAGTGAATTCCAAGAGGTCAGCCTGGACTGGAGCAAGACCCTACCTCAGAAAAGCCAAAAAGCAAACAACAAAATTAGGGAAGGGTGACTTATGGGCAAGTGTGTGAAGCTGGGTGGCTATGTGCTCTCAGGGCCGAACATTTTATTTTATTTTTTTTGAGAGACACAGAGAGAGACAGAGAGAGAGGGAGAGGAAGGCAGATAGGATGGGCGGGCCAGCAGCCTCTCAGCTGCTGAGAACGAAATCCAGATGTGTGCGCCCCCTGCATCACTTTGCATCTGGCTAAACGTGGGACCTGGCGATTGGAACCAGCGTTCCTAGGCTTAGGAGGCAGGCGCCTTAACCGCTAAGCCATCTCTCCAGCCCCCAAGGAGCATTTTTGCTGTCCTGACCTGGGTCCACCAATGACTCCGCTGCCTGTGACCAGCCACACAGGGCCTCAGCATCTTCAAAGGCAAATGGGGACAGAGTGCAGTGGCTGGGCTAAAGAAGGGAGTGGGGTTAAGATCAGGTATGGAGGTTAGAGGTGGGGACCCAGGCAGAGATTTGGGGAATCTAGGTGCTGGGGTGTGTCCACTCCCCACTGGGGTTTCCCAGATCCTGCCACTGTTCTCTGGGGGTGGAAGGCTACAGTGAGGGACTTCTGTCCCTGAGGCCTTAACACCCCCTCGCTAATCACTTCTAAACCTTGCCTTTTAAGGAGAGGAAGTTGGGCCAAGTGGGCTGGGTCAGCTGAGAGGCAGAGTGGGGGCTGGCCTGGGCTTGTGAGGAGCCTGCTGTCCAACTTATCTCGTGGGCTGAGATGGCCCTAGAACTTGGGAGGCAAGAAGGAGAGGCCCACATGAGCCCTCAGACCTGGGAGCAAGTGATAAGAGCTGTCTCCCTCACCACCCCAAGGCCTTATGCAGAGGTGACACCTGAGCCCCAACCTCAGTCTCTGGCCCTGGGTTTGAGCCCCACCGGGAAGGGGGGGGGGTTCCTCAGTCCTGAAGGTAGCACCTGGGTGGGTGCAGAGGTTCAGTCCCTGTACTGTGGGGCCATGGGACTCTGACAAAAAGTCTAGACAACTGAATGACTTACCCTGAACTCCCATGAAGGGTCCCCATGGGTGACCTGTGACAGTCGGGCTGCCAGAGTTTCCAGCAAGCTACACTGAGCCAAACCCCCAGCCCTAGGCTGTGAGTTCTCAGGAGGCAGCACCCCTTGGCCCTAGAAGTGAGCAGCGTCAGGGGCCACCCTCGGGTGCTGTGGGGCTCTGAGGCTGGCCACATCATCACTTCTGATACTTCTGTCCTCAAGGGACCTGGGGCCCTGTTCTGTCCCCTGACAGTCCCAACCCTGTTATGTCTGACCGCTCTGCAGCTCTCACATCTCTTTGTCTCGCTTTATCTATTTATTTATTTGTTTATTTATTTTTGGCTTTTTGGGGTAAGGTCCTGCTGTAGCCTAGGCTGACCTGGAATTCACTATGTAGTCTCAGCATGGCCTCAAACTCACAGCGATCCTCCTACCTCTGCTTTCCAAGTGCTAAGATTAAATGTATGCATCACTCTGCCCGGCTAATATTATTTTTGTTTGTTTGTTTGAGACAGGGCCTCATGTAGCCCAGGCTGGCCCTGAATTCTCAGCAATCCTCTTGCCTCAGCCTCTTAAGTAGAGGTATTGTGATTATGAGCCAAAGTACCCAATTTTCTTTTCTTTTTCTTTTTTTCCTGTGGTTTTTTTGAGGTAGGGTCTCACTCTAGCCCAGGCTGACCTGGAATTCACTATGTAGTCTCAGGGTAGCCTCGAACTCTTGACTATCCTCCTACCGCTGCCTCCTGAGTGCTGGGATTAAAAGCGTGCGCCACCATGCCCAAACCCATTTTTCTTTTTTGTAAATATTTTTAATATATTTGTTTGAGGCCGGGCGTGGTGGCACATGCCTTTAATCCCAGCACTTGGGAGGCAGAGGTAGGAGGATCGCTGAGAGTTCGAGGCCACCCTGAGACTACATAGTTAATTCCAGGTCAGCCTGGACCAGAGTGAAACCCTACCTCGCAAAACCAAAAAAAAAAAAAAAAAAAAAAAAAATATATATATATATATATATATATATTGTTTGAGAGAATGGGTGCACCAGGGCCTCTTGCCTCTGCAAATGAACTGCAGACACATGTGCCACTTTGTGCACCTGGCTTTATATGGGTACTGGGGAACTGAACCTGGACTCAGCTGGCTTTACTCTGGTCCAGGCTGACCTGGAATTAACTATGTAGTCTCAGGGTGGCCGCGAACTCTCGAACCCGAGTGCTGGGATTAAAGGCACCACCACGCCCGCTGGGCTTCTTTTTAAAAAAAAAAAAAAATTATTTATTTATTTATTTGACCGAGAGAAAGAGGGGAGAGAGAGGGAGAGAGAATGAGCACGCCAGGGCCTCCAGTCACTGCAAACGAACTCCAGATACATGAGCCACCTTGTGCATCTGGCTAACATTGGTCCTGGGGAATTGAACCTGGATTCTTTGGCTTTGCAGGCAAATGCCTTAACTGCTAAGCCATCCCTCCAGTCCCCCAGCAGGCTTCTTTGCAAGCAAGCTCTTTTAACCACTAAGCAATCTCTCCAGTCCCCAAATTTATTATTATTATTATTATTATTTTGGTTTGGAGGGGGTTTCAAGGTAGGGTCTCACTCTAGCCCAAGTTGACCCAAGTTCACTATGTCGTCTCAGGCTGGCCTCAAACTCACAGTGATCCTCCTACCTCTGCCTCCTGAATGCTGGGATTAAAGGTGTGCACCACCACACCTGTGCCAAATTTCTTTTTCTGTGTTGTATGTTTGTTTTGGGACAGGATCTCTACAGCCCAGGCTGTTCTTGAGCTCATGACAATCCTCCTGTGTCAACCTGTGAATACTGGGCTTATAGATGTGAGTCATCATACCTAGCCTTTTTCTGACTTTTAACAGAAGTGTTTTCTGCCTCCAGGGACTGAGTGACATCCAGGGGAGGGTACAGGGGAGGGCCCAACCCTCAAAGCACTCAGCTGGAGGCTGGCGCCACACCTTAGGGAAGGGTGACTATCATGAGCCAGTCTAGATAATGCCCCTCAGTCTCAGGATGACAAGGTGAGACTGCCTGTAACCCATGTCCCTGTCCTTTGCCCTATGCTAGGGGCCCCTGTGTGTAGACAATGGTCTGGCCCTGGAATCTCAGCTGTGACCCAGGAACACCTGCCCCTCCCAGGAGCAGATGGCAAGGTTCCTTCCAGGAATGAACTCAGCTTGAAATTCTAGGGGTTGTGCAGAATTGGGAATGGAACCAAGGGTTTCATCCACGCTAGGAAGGAGCTCTACCACTGAGCCACGCCCCCAGCCCCTCACTGTGGGATTCTAGGCAGGAGCTCTACCACTGAGCCACGCCCCCAGCCCCTCACTGGGGGATTCTAGGCAGGAGCTCTACTGAGCCACACCCCAGGCCCTCACTGGGGGATTCTAGGCAGGAGCTCTACCACTGAGCCAGGCCCCAGCCCCTCACTGGGGGATTCTAGGCAGGAGCTCTACCACTGAGCCAGGCCCCCAGCCCCTCACTGGGGGATTCTAGGCAGGAGCTCTACCACTGAGCCACGCCCCCAGTCCCTCACTGGGGGATTCTAGGCAGGTGCTTTACCACTGAGCCACACCCCCAGACCCTCACTGGGGGATTCTAGGCAGGAGCTCTACCACTGAGCCACACCCCCAGCCCCTCACTGGGGGATTCCCACTGAGCCACACCCCCAGCCCCTCCCTGGGGGATTCTAGGCAGGAGCTGTACCACTGAGCCATGCCCCTAGCCCCTCACTGGGGGATTCTAGGCAGGAGCTCTACCACTGAGCCACACCCCCAGCCCCTCACTGGGGGATTCTAGGCAGGTGCTTTACCACTGAGCCACACCCCCAGCCCCTCCCTGGGGGATTCTAGGCAGGAGCTGTACCACTGAGCCATGCCCCTAGCCCCTCAATGGGGGATTCTAGGCAGGAGCTCTACCACTGAGCCACACCCCCAGTCCCTCACTGGGGGATTCTAGGCAGGTGCTTTACCACTGAGCCACATCCCCAGCCCCTCCTTGGGGGATTCTAGGCAGGAGCTGTACCACTGAGCCACACCCCAGCCCCTCAATGGGGGATTCTAGGCAGGAGCTCTACCACTGAGCCACACCCCCAGTCCCTCACTGGGGGATTCTAGGCAGGAGCTCTACCACTGAGCCACACCCCCAGTCCCTCACTGGGGGATTCTAGGCAGGTGCTTTACCACTGAGCCACACCCCCAGCCCCTCCTTGGGGGATTCTAGGCAGGAGCTGTACCACTGAGCCACACCCCAGCCCCTCAATGGGGGATTCTAGGCAGGAGCTGTACCACTGAGCCATGCCCCTAGCCCCTCAATGGGGGATTCTAGGCAGGAGCTGTACCACTGAGTTTGTTAAGTTGTGCAGGCAGACCTTGAACTTGTGGTCCTTTTGCTTCAGCCTCCTGAGTAGTGCCTCTAGTCCCGGCCTCTGACAATCCTCGAAGACAGGTAACCAGATGGGAAAGGACAGCTGGTCCCAGCTTGGGACTCGGTACCTCACCACATTCAGGAAAATAAAGATATGCTACATTACTGAGGCCAATCTCTGACCTCCAAGCTGGGCACAAGTACTCCCAGCCCTGAATGCGCTACCGCTGGGGTTGCCACGGACACTGGACCAAGTGATAGAGCATCCAAGAAGTGGAGAGAGCTTCAGAAACATACAGTTAGTTTATTATAAGCATGACTGTGGCCAGGCATGGTGGCGCACGCCTTTAATTCCAGCACTTGGGAAGCAGAGGTAGGACGATCGCTGTGAGTTCGAGGCCACCCTGAGAATACAGAGTGAATTCCAGGTCAGCCTGGGTTAGAGTGAGACCTTACCTTGAAAAACCAAAATAAATAAATAAATAAATAAAAAGCATGACTGTGGCTCTAGCACAATAACACAAAACTTTTTAAAATCTTTTTTTTCTAATTTATTTATTTATTTGCAAGCAGAGAGAGAGAGGGAGGGAGGGAGGGAGGGAGGGAGGAGGGAGGAGATAGACAGAGAAAGAGAGAGAATGGGCACACCAGGGCCTTTAGCCACTGGAAACGAACTCCAGACACATGTGCTCCCTTGTGCATCTGGCTTATGTGGGTCCTGGGCAATCGAACCTGGGTCCTTTGGCTTCGCAGGCAAGTACTTTAATGGCTAAGCTATCTCTCCAGCCCTAATAACACAAAATTTGTACATGGAGAGAAATTTGAACTCCAGCTGGGCGTGGTGGTGCATGCCTTTAATCCCAGCACTTGGTAGGCAGAGGTAGGAGGATCGTCATGAGTTTGAGGCCACCCTGATAGTGAATTCCAGGTCAGCCTGGGCTAGAGTGAGACCCTACCTTGAAAATAAATAAATAAATAAATAAATAAATAAATAAATAAATCTGAACTCCAAGGTTTCAGGGACCTCTGAGGCCCTATTTTTTTTTTAATTTTTATTTGTTTATTTGCAAGCAGAGAGATAGAGAGATAGATGAGAGGCAGACAGAGAGAGAGAATGGGCATGCCAGGGCCTTTAGCCACTGCAAATGAACTCCAGATGCATGTGCCCCTTGTGCATCTGGCTTACATGGGTCCTGGAGAATCGAACCGGGATCCTTTGGCTTTGCAGGTAAACCCCTTAACCGCTAAGCCATCTCTCCAGCCCTGAGGCCCTTTTATTGTTATTATTTCTACTACAGATTTTTGCAGTGCTGTGGATTCAATGCAGAGCCTTGGACATGCTGAGCAAGCACCCTGCCAGCAAGCTACCCCAGCTCTCTTCTGCCCTTTAGAAAGTACAGCCATATCCTGAAACATGACCTCTGCCCGTCCCCCCACCCCAGACTCCTTGTTGCCCTTTAGAACAAAGTCCAGCTCCTTGGCCTGGGCCTAGCCCAGTATAGGAACATCCTTGCCCAGGCGTTCGAGGACTCCAGCTCACCTCCAGCCTCCTAGGACACCTTGTCTTCTGAGTCTCAAGGGCACAGGTTGCTCTGCGGTACTGTGGCTTCTTTCTTCCTCTGTTCCAGGGCTAAAGACAGGAAGGAGCAGCTACCTGGCTCTGCGATGCTGTGGCCATCCGCGTGCAGGCGTGGTTTCCTGTGTCTGCCAAGTTCCTGCACAGACGCCATGGCTTCCCCAGCACTGGGCTCTGGGAGCTGGCCCTGTCAACCTGCGTCTGTGGGTGGCCAGCCAGAGAAGAGCCCTTCTCTAGTCCCTATGGGCCCAGAGCCAAGGAGCTGATGTTAGCCATCTACTGTTACAGTCTGAAGGAATTCTTGAGTTGCTTTCACTCTTTCACTGAGGCCTAGCCAGAGAGGTGCGCAGGTCCCCAGAGCCAGGCCCTGAGGCCTCTCTCTCTTTTTCTCTCTCTCTGTCCACTAACCCCTCCTGCCCTCTGCTGGTGGTGGAGAAGAAGTGAACTACATATTAAGACACTCCTGTGGTTGGGGATAATACTGACTCTGTGAGGTTATCATGTCGGAGGGTAGACAGCTGTGTACAGCAGCGGTGGCTGGGTGACAAGATGCCTAAAACCCTAAATTGGAGGAGACTTTAGAGACTGACCTTTTGTTAGGAGACAGAAGAGTTCAATCACCGATCTGTCTGTCACCCCCGTAACTAAATTTAGCCTTTTCTAAGAAAACCCTTTGACCAGCTGAAGGTCCGGACCTGCCAGTGTCCTGGAATTTTGGCCCCTTGATGGACTAAGTGGTTCTCATTTTCTGTGACTGTTTTGGTTTACCCTTTAGATGGGCCGCACGCCCAGATTGGTGCTTTCAGTAATACTGGTGTTTTTTTTTTTCAGACTCCAGTAGATGATGTTAATATGTATTAGGCTCACATCATGGGGCCTGGCTGGCACACCCCTCTGAGCTAATTGTCCTTTGAGCTTGGAGTTCCACTGTAGGTCTCCCGTCAAGGAGAAGGGAAAACATATTTTCATATGCTTCTGTTTATTGTGAAGTCAACACATTTTTGTTGTGAAATAATCTGCCAGTGACAGGTACTGAAGTCAGTACTCATCCTACCTCCCACCGCCAGCTCGTACATGATGTTGTTTCAAGGATTTCTTTGTGTCCTTGTAGATCCTGCCATTGGGTTGGAAACTTGAGTACTTTCCCAGAGAGCAGTGGGAGCGAATCGAGTGACAGTGACAAGTGATGGGGCACTAGGGTGAAGGAAAGCAGAAGTACAATTCTTGTCCTGACCTGTTCTCTGTGTGTGCACACCGAGTGTCACACGTCCCCTGATGTGCCTGCTAACATTTCCGTTCTTTGTATCTCATCATGAGAGAGACCTCAAAGCTTGCCGGATGGGTTGGGACCTGCAGCTGGTTTTTGCCAAGTAGGAAGGCGGGCTCCCTGTTCTCAGATTACTAATCTATCAAGAGAACCCTAGCCGGGCGTGGTGGCGCACGCCTTTAATCCCAGCACTCAGGAGGCAGAGGTAGGAGGATTGCCATGAGTTCAAGGCCACCCTGAGACTACATAGTGAATTCCAGGTCAGCCTGGGCCAGAGTGAGACTCTACCTCGAAAAACCAAAAAAAAAAAAAAAAGAGAACCCTTGAACAATTTTTAAATGCCACTCCCCCAGCTTCAGTTAATTAGTTAATGTGCTGAGGATTGATCCAGGGCCTTGTACCTAGGCAAGCACTCTAACACTAAGCCAAAAAAAAAAAATTTTTTTTTTAAAGTAAAGTAAAGCAAAGCAAAGGAGATTAATTGAGAAAATAGTGAGAAGCCCAGTGTCATGGTTAACATGTCTAGGATTTTGTCCAACATCCAAAGAAGAGAGTTAGATCTCAGAAAAACAGGCAGGCTTAGCAGTAGAAGATCTGAAATCAACTGCCAACTTTTTTTTTTTTTTAACTTATTTACTTATTTACTAGAGAGAGAGAAAGGGAGGGAGAATAGGTGTATCAGGGTCTCTTGCCACTGCAAACAAACATTAGGCTAATGTGCCATTTTGTGCATCTGGCTTTACATGAGTCCTGGGGAATTGAACCCAGGCCGTGGCCCTATAAGCAAGTGCTTTCCAACACTGAGGCATCTCTAGCTCACAACTGCCAACATTTCATTTTGAGACCGTGAAACCCAGGTTGTCCTCAAACTTAGGAGGCTCTCCCTGTGATCAGCTGCTTGAGTGTGTGCTGGGATTATAGATTATTTGTACTCCCAAATCTGTCTCCAACGTAGAAGCAAAAATAAATTCCTTTCCTGCATCAATACTTGCGCGAGCGGCTTCATTCACTGTCTCCTTTTTGCTGTATCGGGCATCGGCCATGTAGCCTTCTTTTTCATTTGGAGCTTAAACTTTCCTTTTTAAAAAAGTAATTAATTTATTTGAGAGGCAGAGAGAATATAGGAATGTCAGGGCCTTTTGACACTGCAAACAAACCCCAGACATGTACTGGGGAATTGAACCCAGCCTGACAGGCTTTGCAAGCAGTACCTTTAACTACTAAGCCATTTCCCTAGCCCTTCCTTCTTTTCCTCCTTCCTTTCTTCCTTCCTTCTTCTCTCCCTCCTATTTTTTTTTTTTTATTTGTTTATTTGTTTATTTGCACAGAGAGATAGAGAGATAGATGAGAGGCAGACAGAGAGAGAATGGGCATGCCAGGGCCTTTAGCCACTGCAATGAACCCCCAGATGCATGTGCCTTTGTGCATCTGACACATGGGTCCTGGAGAATCAACTGGATCCTTTGGCTTTGCAGGTAAACACCTAACCGCTAAGCCATCTCTCTCCAGCCCTGAGGCCCTTTTATTGTTATTATTTACTATAGATTTTTGCAGTGCTGTGGATTCAAATGCAGAGCCTTGGACATGCTGAGCAAGCACCCTGCCAGCAAGCTACCCAGCTCTCTTTCTCTGCCCTTTAGAAAGTACAGCCATGTCCTGAAACATGACCTCTGCCCGTCCCCCCACCCCAGACTCCTTGTTGCCCTTTAGAACAAAGTCCAGCTCCTTGGCCTGGGCCTAGGCCAGTATAGGAACATCCTTGCCCAGGCGTTCGAGGACTCCAGCTCACCTCCAGCCTCCTAGGACACCTTGTCTTCTGAGTCTCAAGGGCACAGGTTGCTCTGTACTGTGGGTTTCTTTCTTCCTCTGTTCAGGGCTAAAGACAGGAAGGAGCAGCTACCTGGCTCTGCGATGCCAGGCCATCCGCGTGCAGGCGTGGTTTCCTGTGTGCCCCAAGTTCTGCACAGACGCCATGGCTTCCCCAGCACTGGGCTCTGGGAGCTGGCCCTGTCAACCTGCGTCTGTGGGTGGCCAGCCAGAGAAGAGCCCTTCTCTAGTCCCTATGGGCCCAGAGCCAAGCTGTAGCTAGGCATGCAAGCCTCTACCTCCTTTCTATACACTGGAACATGAACTTGAGGTCTATTATGTTCCCCCAGGGACAAGGACACAAGACACCCTCTGACCTCCCTCCCCCAAGCTGAGTCCTAGAGGAAACAAGGAAAAGAGAGGGGACAGGCAGCACTAAGAGGGCCCTTGAGCAGCCGCCGCCACCTCAACCTTCACTCACTTTGGCTCTTTCCTTTCTTTCCTTCTCTTTTTCTTTTTTTTTTAAATATACTATTTATTTATTTATTTATTTGAGAGAAAGAGGGAGAGAGAGAGAGAGAGAGGATGGGCACCCAAGGGCCTCCAGCCATTGCAAATAAACTCCAGATGCATGTGTCCCTTTGTGTATCTGGCTTACGTGGGTCCTGGAGAATTGAACTAGGATCCTTTGGCTTTGTAGGCAAATGCCTTAACTGTTAAGCCATCTCTCCAGCCTTCCTTTTCTTTTTTCTTTGAGGTAGAGTCTCGCTTTTGCCCAGGCTGACCTAGAACTCACTCTATAGTCCTAGGCTGGCCTGGATCACCCAGCAATCCTCTTACCTCAGCCACCTCAGTTCTGGCATTAAAGGGGTGTGCTACCACATCTGGCCAAAAAATATTTTTGTTTTCTCTGGCTGGAGAGATGGCTTAGCTGTTAAGGTGCTTGCCTGTGAAGCCTAAAGACCCATGTTCGACTCTCTGGATCCCACATAAGCCAGATGCACAAAGGTGAGGGAAGCACAAAGTTACACATGCCCACTAGGTGGGGAATGCATCAAGCCGGGCGTGGTGGCACATGCCTTTAATACCAGCACTCGGGAGGCAGAGGTAGGAGGATCGCTGTGAGTTTGAGGCCACCCTGAAAATACAGAGTGAATTCCAGGTCAGCCTGGGCTAGAGTGAGACCCGACCTTGAAAAAAAAACAAAACAAAACAAAAAAGATAGGTGGTGAATGCATCTGGAGTTTGATTCCTGGCACACCAATTCTCTTTCTCTCTCTCTAAAATATACATACACACACACACACACACACACACATATATTGCCAGGCATGGTGGCACATGCCTTTAATTCCAGCACTCAGGAAGCAGGTAGGAGGATCACTGTGAGTTCAAGGCCACCCTGAGACTACAGAATGAATTCCAGGTCAGCCTGGGCTTGAGTGAGACCCTACCTCGAAAAACCAAAATATAAATAAATAAATCATTAATTAATTAATTTAAAAATGTTTTCTCTCCATCTGTGTCTTTCTCCGTCTCACATACACTCAAATAAATAAATAAGAATAAATAAGTAAATATTTGGCCAGGTGTGGATTGCCTTGAGCTCAAGACCACCCTGACACTACATATGAATTCCAGGTCAGCCTGAGCTAAAGTGAAACTCTACCTAAAAAAAAATAATAATAATTCAAAAAAGAGCCAGGTGTGGTGGTGCACTCCTTTAATCCCAGCACTTAGGAGGCAGAAGTAGGAAGATCACTATGAGTTCAAGACCACCCTGAGACTACATAGTGAATTCCAGGTCAGCCTGGGCTTGAGTGAAACCCTACCTCAAAAAAAAATTAAAAAAAATAAATTTCAGGCTGCAAAACCCAGCCCAAGAGACTCCCCACCTCTGGAAAACATCCCCCCAGACCCCCCCAGTCTGGGTTGACTCATCCTACACGTTGGGTCCTCACACATCCAGGATATCAGACTTCAGTGGTTTCCCTCGGGCGAGGGGGGCCTGGAGAGCAAGGCTGGAGTCTGACCTGAGAGTATCGCCAGAGACCTGTGAGTCAGTGCAAGCTCACAGACCTGAGGACTTCCGGTGACGCACCCCTGCTCCCTCCTGCCAACATTCCCAGCAGGGTGTGCGCAAGGAGACTCCCTGCCAAGGACAGTGACAGCTCCCTAGACAGTCACTCCCAGGAAGGACTACACAGACCTTCTCCTGACTGCACCCCTTTCGATATAGAACTGATCCTGTTTTCTTCCCCTCCCTTCTTCCCTTCTCTTCCTTTAGTAATGACTAGCACCAAGAAACACAGGCACTACAACAAGCCCTGGTGGCTCAGGCCCAACAGCCCAGCTATTCAGGAAGTTGGAAGCAGAGGATGACAAGTTCAGAGCCAGCATGGGCAACTTAGTGAGACTGTCTCAAAGTAAAAAGGCCCAGCACTCGAGGCAGAGGTAGGAGGATCGCCATGAGTTCAAGGCCACCCTGAGACTACATAGTTAATTCCAGGTCAGCCTGGCCAGAGTCAAATGCCTTAACCACAAAATCATCTCTTCAGCCTAATAATTTTTTTTTTTTTTTTTTTGAGGTGGTCTCAGTTTGGCTCAAAAGCTGACCTGAAATCTCACTCTGTAGTCTCAGGACCTGAAATGGCCTGAACTCATGGCAATCCTCCTACCTTCTGCCTCCTGCCCCCGAGTGCTGGGATTAAAGGAGGCTTCCAAGCCCGGCCCAACTTTTGGAAACTTTTTATTTATTTATTTATTTTAGAGAGAGACACAGAGAGAGACAGGCAGAGAGGGAGAGGAGACAGATAGAGAAAGAATGCGCGCCAGAGGTCTCAGCAGCTGTGGCAAGTATGGCATTGCACCATACGTCACTTTGCATCTGGCTAAATGTGAGACTCCGGAGGAAACGTGGGAGATTGGAACCGGTTCTTGGCTTAGGCAGAGCGCCTTGAACGCTAAGCCATCTTTCCAGCCCTTTTTTTGTTTTTTGTTTTGGTTTTTTGAGGTAAGGTCTAACTCTGGTGAGAAAAAAAAAAAAAGTTTTCAAAAGTAAAAGGAGGGCTGGAGAGATGGCTTAGCGGTTGAATGCTTGCCTGTGGAGCCTAAGGACCCCAGTTCAAGGCTCGATTCTCCAGGACCCATGTAAGCCAGATGCACAAGGGGGTGCACGCATCTGGAGTTCGTTTGCAGTGGCTGGAGGCCCTGGCGCACCCATTCTCTCTCTCTCTCTCCTACCTATTTCTGTATCTTTCTCTCTCAAACAAATAAATAAATAATAAAATATTTTTTTAAAAAAGTTAAAAGAAAGCCAGGTGTGGTGGTGCACACCTTTAATCCCAGTACTCGGGAGGTAGAGGTAGGAGGATCACCATGAGTTCAAGGCCACCCTGAGACTAACAGAGTGAATTCTAGTCTACTGTTGGTCAGAGTAAAACCTACTTCAAAAAAAAAAAAAAAAAGCCTATTGTGGTAGCACACTCTTAATTCCAGTACTGGGGAGGCAGAGGTAGGAGAATCGCTGTGAGTTTGAGGCCAGCCTGAGACTATGCAGTGAATTCCAGCTCAGCCTGGGTTAAAGTGAGACCCTATCTCAAAAACCAAAACAATAAAATAAAATAAAAAGGTGAAAAGAGGGCTGGGGCATGTCTCAGCAGTAAGCACTCATCCAGAATTCCCCAGTGAGGGGCTAGAGGCGTGGCTCAGGGGTAGCCAGTTTTGGTCCCCGGTACCACATAAACGTAGTGTGGTGGTTGACACCTGTAATTGCAGCATTTCAGGAGATGGAGGCAGGAGGATCAGAAGTTCAAGGTTATCCTTGGCTACATAACAAGCTGCAGGCCAGTCTGGGTTACATAAGACTCTGTTACCAAAACCAAACAAAACAAACATGACAGAGCCTGCATATCCACCACACTTGGAGAGGAATGTCACTGTGCATGTGGCAGGTCTTGGTAAAGTTGTGAGTGCAGCCTGAGCCCTATGAGACAGAACAGGAGGAAGGAGCTTGTGAGACGCCCAAGTGTCGCCTGGGGCTTTGAGAGCCAGCATCTCTCTCTGGAGAGTGGGGACCCAGGCCCCTCATTCATCATGGACAGATCAGCCTAGTGGTCACTACAGAAAGACAATTTTGGGACTGGAGAGAGGGCTTAGCTGTTAAGGCACTTGCCTGCAGAGCCAAAGAACCTAGGTTCGATTCCCCAGGACCCGTGTAAGCCAGATGCACAAGGTGACACAAGCATCCAGAGTATGCAGTGGTTAAAGGCCCTGGCATGCCCATTTTCTCTCTCTCTCTCAAGTAAATAAATAAAAATAAATAAATAAATAAATAAATAAATAAATAAATAAATAAGAAGCTGGGTGTGGTGGTGCACGCCTTTAATCCCAGCACTCAGGAGACAGAGGTAGGAGGATTGCTGTGAGTTTGAGGCCACCTCTGAGTCTACATAGTGAATTCCAGGTCAGCCTGAGCCGGAGTGAGACCCTACTCAAAACCGAAAAAAAAAAGAAAGAAAGAAAAGAAAAGAAAGAAAGGAAAGGAAAGGAAAGGAAAGGAAAGGAAAGGAAAAGAAAGGAACGGAACAGAAAAGAAAAGAAAGAAAAGAAAAGAAAAGAAAAGGAAAGGAAAGGAAAGAAAAGAAGAAAAGAAGAAAAAGAAAAAAAGAAAGAAAAGAAAAGAAAAGAAAAGAAAAGAAAAGAGAAAAGAAGCCGGGCGTAGTGGCGCACGCCTTTAATCCCAGCACTCGGGAGGCAGAGGTAGGAGGATCGCTGAGAGTTCGAGGCTACCCTGAGACTACATAGTTAATTCCAGGTCAGCCTGGACCAGAGTGAGACCCTACCTCGCAAAACTAAAAAAAAAAAAAAAAAAAAAAAAGAAAAGAAAAGAAAAGAAAAGAAAAGAAAAGAGACAAGACAAGACAAGACAAGACAAGACAACTTTGGGCATTATCTGAGCCTCATGCACCCAGCACTCCCCAGTTCTCCACCCCTGGGTTCTGGCCTGTCATGTGAGCTGTTTGACAGGAGGCCAGCCTCTGCTCATCTGTGGGTCTTGGTTTCCTCTTTTGCTAAGGGTCTTAGCTCATGAGCCTCTAAGTTATCCATTGCCACAGTGCCCTTCACAGAGGGTCCTGCTGGTCTTGTGGGCTCCGAGGGGGTCACTTTCCAAGAAGTCCAGGGGATGAGTGACAGAGCTGAACCCTCCTTGACACAAAGTCTCAAGTGGCTCACAAAAGGAAAGACTGAAGTCCCCCAAAGACTTTTCTGTGGACATTTGAAGGATTAGGGAGGTGCCATCTCTATTCCCTGATTTGGGCTGGCTTGGCTGAGTTCAAAGGGCAAGGAGACTGGCCCCTGGCACAGTGTGCATCTGGCTGGCCACAAAGTCCAACATGAGGCTGAACCAGCCCACTGGTCCCTCTATATCCTGAGGCTGGGTCCCCAATGCTATGTGTCTAAGCAGTCCATAGGGGCCAGGAGTAAACATATAGTGTCCCTAGTGGACAGAACATGTAGGCTGCAGGAGGTCCCTTTGCGTCCCAGCAGCTGGCACAGGGCTAGGTGTGGTGGGGACATGAGGAAGCCCAGACAGCTCAGGTTCCTGGCCAGCTTAGTATAAAGCTGAGATTTCTGGCCAGGAAGGGCCTAGTTACGTGGCTGTGTGACCAGGGCCGATCAAGTTTCCAAACTTGGGCTGGCCCCAGGCCCTGTGGCTAGAAAAATGGGCACTTGCTAAGCCTTGGTTTGTCCACCAAGCCTGACAAAAGTGGAACCTAAAACTCCTCCAGGCTGGCACCATGCCAGGTCCTGGATGTCTGGGTCCTGGGCCATTCTGGTAATAGCTACACTCGGTTACTTAGTTATTATTATTTTTTAATTTTAATTTTTTTTAAGTTTTTATTTATTTATTTGAGAGAGAGACAGAGAGACAGGGCATGCCAGAGCCTCCAATCACTGCAAATGAACTCCAGATGCATGCACCACCTTGTACATCTGGCTTATGTGGATCCTGGGGAATCGAACCTGGGTCCTTTGGCTTTGTAGGCAAATGCCTTAAATGCTAAGCCATCTCTCCAGCCCTTAATTTTTATTTTTAAGCAAGCAGATGGGGTGGGGGGCTCCAGCCATTGCAAACAAACTCCAGATGCATGCACCACCTTGTACATCTGATTACGTGGGTCCTGGAGAATTGAACCAGGGTCTTTTGGATTTGCTGGCAAATGCCTTAACCACCAAGCCATCTCTCCAGCTCTATAGTCCTAAGGCTTTCCAGGCAAGCCATCTCTCTAGCCCCCTCCTATTTTGCTTTTTTGAGGTAAGGGTCTTGATCTAGTCCAGGCTGAACTGGAATTCACTATATAGTCTCAGGCTGACCTTAAAATCACAGTGATCCTCCTAAATGCTGGGATTAAAGGCGAGCACAACCATGCCTGGCTCATGTTTTTATTTATTTAATTTAATTTAATTATTTATTTTTTATATATTTTTAAATTATTTATTTATTTGAGAGAGAGAGATACAGAAATAGGCAGGTAGAAAGAGAGAGAATGAGTGCGCCAGGGCCTCCAGCCACTGCAAACGAACTCCAGATGCATGCACCCCCTTGTGCATCTGGCTTACGTGGGTCCTGGAGAATCGAGCCTTGAACCAGGGTCCTTAGGCTTCATAGGCAAGCGTTTAACTGCTAAGCCATCTCTCCAGCCTAATTATTTATTTTTTATTTTCCAAGGTAGGGTTTCACTCTAGTCCGGAGTAACCTGAAATTCACTATGTAGTCTCAGGGTGGCCTTGAACTCACGGCAATCCTCCTACCTCTGCCTCCTGAGTGCTGGGATTGAAGGTGTGAGCCACCATACCCGGCCCTATGTATTTTTACTTTTGAGGCAAGGTCTCATTAAATCACCCAGACTGTCCTCTAATTCTCTGTTCATCCTCCTGCTTCAGCCTCTGGCCAGCTTCTGGAATGGCTTGGGTCACAGGCCCACATCACCATGCCTCACTGCAAAGGGCTATTAACTACAGTGGCCGCCACCTCCCTCACCCTCACAGTTCTCAACTTGCTCATTTAAGAAATGGGGAAATTCCAGCTTCCTGGGCAGGGGAGTGTGAGCTAAACTGAGTCTTCTGGACACAGAAGGTCCTCAGGGGGCTGGGGAAGGCCAAGCAGGGCAGGCTGAGCCCCAGGGGAGAGCCCATGAGTCAGCTGAGGCCTGGCCCTGTCTCTCCCTCCCCCTCCCACTTCCTCAAGGTGGGCATCCCCTATGGTACCTCCACTCTTTCACCTCTAAGGTACAAGTCTGAGCCCCCAGGGGCAGGAAAGCTCAACTCACCCACTCTTCCAGGAGGAGGAAAGTCCCTCACATGACCTTCATGGCCAAGCCCTGGCCTGGACTTCACAGCCCCAATCACTAACTTCTCTGGACTGCCCACCTAGGACCAAGGTAGGGTCTCAGTCTAGCGCAGGTGGACCTGGAATTCACTATGTAGTCTCAGGGTGGCCTTGAACTCACAGTGATCTTCCTACCTTTGCTTCCTGGGATTAAACACGTGCACCACCATGCCCGGCTTATGTTTTTATTTATTTAATTATTATTATTATTATAATTTTTTTTTTTTTGAGGTAGGGTCTCACTCTGGCTCAGGCTGACCTGGAATTAACTATGTAGTCTCAGGGTGGCCTCAAACTCTCGGCAATCCTCCTACCTCTGCCTCCCGAGTGCTGGGATTAAAGGGTGCGCCACCACGCCTGGCCCCATTATTATTATTATTATTTTGCTGGGACCCAGGGTCTTACATGTTAGGCAAGTGCTCCGTCACGGAACCATCTCCCTAGTCCCTCGTTACTGAATTCTAGGCAGGACTTGCTGGCTACTGATGATTCAAGCTTCAGGGTCTCATAGAGCCCAGGCTGACCTAGAATTCATCTCACTGTGTAACAGAAAATGACCTTCACCAACTCTTTTTTTTTTTTTTTTTTTTTTTTCCAGGCAAGGTCTCACTCTAGCTCACTCAGGCTGACCTGGAACTCACTCTGTAGCCCCAGGCTGGCCTTGAACTCACTACATTCCTCCTACCTCAGCCTCCCCCCAGTGCAGGGACTAAAGGCTTGCACTCCTGGGTTGATGACCTTCAACTTCGGGTGCTCTTTCTTTTACCTCCCAAGAGCTGGGAACAGGTGTGCTCACCACACCCCGATGTGGTTGCTAGGGCGGATCCTAGGGTGTTGTACCTGTTAGCCAAGCACTTTAATGACTGAGATACATCCTCAGCCCTCTTTTTACTTTATTTTTATTTTAAGCTTCTTATTATTTGTTTGTTTATTTATTTGATAGTGAGAGACAGAAAGAGAAGGAGAGAGAGAGAGAGAAAATGGGTGCACCAGGGCCTCCAGACACTGCAAACAAACTCCAGATGCATGCGCCACCTTGTGCATCTGGCTTACGTGGGTACTGGGGAATTGAGCCTCAAACTGGGGTCCATAGGCTTCACAGCTAAGGGCTTAACCACTAAGCCATCTCTCCAGCCCCCTTTTTACTTTTTATCTTTTTTTTTTTTTTTTTTTTGGTTTTGCAAGGTAGGGTCTCACTCTGGCCCAGGCTGACCTGGAATTAACTATGTAGTCTCAGGGTGGCCTTGAACTCTCGGCGATCCTCCTACCTCTGCCTCCCAAGTGCTGGGATTAAAGGCGTGCGCCACCACGCCTGGCTACTTTTTATCTTGAGACAGATTCTCTCTATGCAACCCTGGGCTGGATTTAAACTCACTCTTTATCCAGGATGGCCTTGAACTTGCAATTTTCCTGCCTCAACTCCCACAGTAACTGGCAAAACAGGCCTGGGCAACCAGGTCTGAACACAGCTTCAGTACTGTGTGGACATCCAAAAGAGCCCAGAACTATTTTAGGTGACTTTGGACAGGTATCCACAGGTGACAGATTGACACCTCACCCTCCCAACCACCTCAGGCTGCCTGAGAAAATTCTGGGCCCACCAAAGAGCTAAGAATCCTGTTTCCATCTGTTAGAGAGGACAGGAGCCTGGCCTGGCACTGGGCTACCAGAAAGGCTCTGCTGTTATGCCAGTGTGCTGGGGCATTCACAGGGGAAGCTGGTGTTCTGTTTCTGTAGAATTACTTGAATAGGGAAGAACTAGGAGTTCCCTGGAAGGGAGCAGTGTCTCTGGTGCACTGGAGACAGAGAGAGTAACTTTTAAAGGAGTTTTATTTTTTTATTAATTAATTAATTAATTAGAGAGAGAATGGGCACGCCAGGGCCTCCAGCCACTGCAAATGAACTCCAGACATATGCGCCACCTTGTGCATCTGGCTTATGTGGAGAATTGAACCAGGGTCCTTAGGCTTTGCAGGCAAGCGCCTTTACCGCTAAGCCATCTCTCCCTAAGTCTTCTAAGAAGTGTCTGAAGTTCCTGGTTTCTAGAAAGGTTAGGTATCACCCCCTTCTAATCTGGTATTTGGAAAGCTGAGGCAGGAAGATTGTGAGTTTGAGGCCAGGTTGGGCTACATAGTCATAGAAGGACTTTAATCCCAGCACTCAGGAGGCAGAGGTAGGAGGATCGCTGTGAGTTCCAGGCCACCCTAAGACTACCACGCCTGGCTATTTTTAATTTTTTTTTTTTTTTTTTTTTTTTTTTTTTTTTTCGAGTTAGGGTCTCGCTCAGCTCAGCTCAGCTCAGCTCAGCTCAGGCTGACCTGGAATTAACTATGTAGTCTCAGGGTGGCCTGGAACTCACAGCAATCCTCCTACCTCTGCCTCCCGAGTGCTGGGATTAAAGGCATGCGCCACCACGCCCGGCTTATTTTTAATTTTTATTTATTTATTTATGAGAGAGAATGAGAATGGGCATGCCAGGGCCTTCAACCACTGCAAACCAACTCCAAATGCATGTACTATCATGTGCATCTGGCTTATGTGGGTTCTGAGGAGTTGAACCTGGGTCCTTAGGGTTCCCAGGCAAACGCTGTAATGGCCAAGCCATCTCTCAAGTCCTTTTATTTTATTTTTTTGTTGTTGTTTTGTTTTTCAAGGTAGGGTCTCACTCTAGCCCAGGCTGAATTCACTATGTAGTCTCAGGGTGGCCTCGAACTCACAGCAATCCTTTTACCTCAGCCTCCAGAGTGCTGGGATTGAAGGCGTGCGCCACCACGCCTAACTCCTTCCTGTGCGGAGAACCCTACATTCATAAATACCCACTTCTTGCAATCCAAAGCCCAGAGAAACCCAGGACTATTCAGAGAAACCGTGAGGAGGGCTCCACAGGCACACTTGGGGTATGGCAGGCACTTCCAGTGACACTGTGTGACCCAGAGCCTGCAGCTGGCCTCTCTGGGCCCCAGGAGATAGAAATATGTCCTAATCGAGGGAGGAGGTGGAGCCAGGAATTCCAACTTTGGAGTAGTCCTTGGACCCAACCCCTGAGGACATTCCAGAGGCCACTTGACCCTGGGAGGGGCTGAGTGAGGCAGAGGCCAGGCTGTTGCCCCAGGGGGCCCTGAACCTACAGATCTTCTTGCTGGATTTCAAGTGCTTTATCAATTCTGCCTCAGTTTCCTTATCTGTAAAAAAAAAAAAGGGGGGGAGTGTCTTCTAGAACTTTCCAGGTTTTTCTTCATTCAGTTAGTGCCACAGACTCTACTCAGTTCAACAGGAAGTTCCCATTTTCCTCAGTTGTTTCCCCTGAAAACTGGAATTTGGGTTCTTTCCAGCTCGGACCTGGAGGGGGGTTCCAATGTCCCCAAAAAAGTGGCAGATGGCTCTGAGGAGGAAGGCCAAGGAGCAGGCCTTGGGTGTGAGTTGTAAATATTCCCTTGTTCCAAGGCCTTGTAGGGTGGAAAGCCCACTGATGCAGGGCTTGAAGAAAAAAAAAGAAAAGAAAAAGGAAAGGAAAGGAAAGAAAAAAGAAAAGGAAAGAAAAGAAAAGGAAAAAGAAAGGTCACAGCTGCAGGTGGTGTCCCATTGGCTGGGCCAGGCTGAGTCTGCTAAACTGAGCGCCAGTGAGTGACAGCTCTAAAATCTCCCTGCTAGGGCAAAGTTCCCAGTAGAATGGGTTCACTTCCTCTCCCTCCACCTCCCCCTTCCTGCACTTCCTCTTTTCCTTTCTACCTCACCCTGCTTTCTCTCTTTGGCTCCTCTTTCCTGAACCCCCAAAACCCAGCCGCACCGCCCTCCCGACCTGCTTCCTTCTTAGGGCTCTTCCTCTCTGAGGGCTGGGGACACCCAGGCGCTCACATACCACCCAGCAGAGCAGAGTTCCTGGGTGCATGTGGTGGAAATGTGGGTGATGGGGCCCCTCGAAGACCTGGTTTGTTTCCTGGTGGGGGTGTGGAGTGCTGAGTTAGGAATATCAGCCTGGTTGGGTACCATGCCTTAATCCCAGCTACTCGGGAAACTGAGGCAGGAAGATTAGTAGGAGCTCCAGCCCAGCCTGAGCTAGAGAGTGAGACACACACACACACACACACACACACAACAGCTTGGTGCCTGGGTATGGTCTCAAGTGAATGTTGTAAATCATAAGGGGCGTGCCCAAGGCAAGGGATGGGTATTGAAGCAAGCCTGGCAGAGTATAAGGAAACGGCCACTACAGACAAGCCACCAGAAGCCAGTGGGACAGGACAGAATTGTTCCAGTTTGAGATAGGGTGGAGTTGAAGCTCTTGCCCCTTGACCAGCCTGGGACTGAGAAGAGACAAAGTGGCAACACAGGTCCTGCCTGGAAATCAGGTCTGCTTCCACTTTGTGTAGCACCTACCTGAAGCCACCCAAGAGTCTCCCACCTCATCCTGCACCCCTAGTGGGTGGCATTTCTCCCCCTCCCCCAGCCCCACTGGGACCCAGGGACTGCCCCAGGCAGACCTCCTGCACAAGCAGCACAGGGGTACCCCACCCCCACCGGTGAATTGCAGGGTTGGCAGGTCCTGAGGCAGCTGGCAATCCGCCCACATGACAGATAGATACACCAGGGCCAGGGACAGGGTAGTCCCGTCCCCCGGAGGCAGGGAGTAGACAGGCTGAGAAAGTTCACCTCGGCTCTGAACTGGTGACAGGAGAGCTTTGTTAAATCTCCGACATGCTAGAATGGTCCTGGGCCTGTTTGCTGGGAGAGTGGTCGGTCACCCTTCCCAGACAATTACAGCCTCTACCCTTAAAGCACCAGCCTTGTTACAGTGAGCCTGGTCTGGCCTCCCTGTCCACGGCCACCGTTCTGTACCCATATATGGACGAAGCCTTTACTGGTTTCAACACCCACTCTCTGTGAGTTCCTACTGTGTGTGTGTGTGCGCGCACTCACAAAGCTGGGTCAGGCCCGCAGCACCCTTCCCGTTTCTTCCCGTGAAATGAGGCTGGTCACCCTCTCTCAGAAGGCGAGTGTCCCTCCAGGCTAAGCCAGGTGGCCCCTCTGGAGGCCCATTACTCAGATCAGTGTGGGCATGAATCTGGCACATTGCAGAGCAAGAATACTCTTGAGCACGCACCCAGGTGTTGTCTGATTGTGGGCACACAGACCCAGGCAAGAAAAGGTGACAAGAAGGGGTCTTCTCCAATAGTTTTGATGCTCCAGGTCCCACCCCCAACTCCTCTCTGACACTTTGTAGCTCCCCCAAATCCCCACAACCTGCAGATTGGACCAGGGGTCCAGCTCAGCTGTTGGCTGTCCATGTGACAGATGTTAGATGGTGGGCCCTAGCCCAACAGTGCCTGGCAGCTACCCAGAGCCACCAACTAACGGCTTAGGCCTCATCTGGGTGTGACTGGGCAGCCCTCCCAAAACAGCCTGCTTCCACGACGTTTGCTTGCTCTACAGAGCACAGTTTACTTCCTCGGCCTGGAGCAGGACTCTGTGGACTTCTTAGCAGGCCATCACTAGGCATTGGACCCCTGGGGCTTGCCCTGTCCCTAAGAGCGTAGCCCTCAAACTACTAAGTGGCTCTAAGTCTCCCCAGGATCCCCCCAACCACACCCCATGACTGCAAATACTACCCAGAGCCCATTACAAGCTGGAAACCCACCAGGGGGTCCCCAGATCTGGTTTTCTGGACCACCCAGGTACTGCTGACAGGGGAGCTCTGCTCTAGACGCCTTCAAGAAGAGGAGATAATGAACCAGGCTTCCGGCCTCTATGCTGACCCTTGCCCACCTGGGTGCTCTATTCACGCGACATTCACACCCATACGGTCCTAGGGGGTGGGCAGTTGACCCCAGGGTGCAGCTCTGGCCATGGGGGGGGGACCCTGAATCGGGACAGCTGTCCACCGGGGCGGAAACCATGCAATGCATCCTGGATCCATGGGGGCCGGCCGACGCCAAAAAACTCTCTTCTTCATCCTCTTCCCCAATCTCGCTCGTTCAATCTCTCTCTCTCTCTCTCTTTTTTTTTTTTTTTTTTTTTGCAAAAGGAGGGGAGAAGGGGTAAAAAAAAAAAAAAAAAAATGCTGCACTGTGCGGCGAGGCCGGTGAGTGAGCGGCGCGCGACCAATCAGCGCTCGCCGTTCCGAAAGTTGCCTTTTATGGCTCGAGCGGCCGCTGCGGCGCCCTATAAAACCCGGCGGCGCGACGCGCAGCCAACTGTCGAGACCGCGTCCACGCCGCGAGCACAGCCCCGCGCACCGCCTCCTCCTCCTCCTCCGCCGCCGGTCCACGCCCGCCTCCCAGGTAAGCCGGGGCGCCCGCCCGCCCGTCCGGAGCTCGAGCACCCGTGCCTCGCCGCTGCAGAGACGCGGCGGTGCCCCAGGAGCCACGGGGGACGCGTGGGGGTGGGGTGGGGCGGGGGTCCCCGGGGTGGTCACTTGCAAGAGCCGCTCGGGCCTCGCTGCAACACATGCAACCGCATCTGCGCGGTGCAGACACTTGGACACCCCCTCCAAAAAAAAAAAAAAACCAAAAACCCAGCTCGGGTTACTGTGCAGATCTCGGGGACCCGCTCGAGGCGCGGGGTGGGCACTTGGGGAGCCGTTCGGCTTGCGAGTGGGGAGCTGCATCCCCCTCACTGCGGCCGCGCACCGGAGGCTACCATCCGGCTGCTGGCAGTCGAGCCCCGGTGGCTCGCGAGTCTTTTGTATCCAGAACCGGTTGCTGGTTCACGTCTATGGGGCGGGCGCGGCTGGGCCAAGGCTGGTCTGGGCTGCGGGAGGGGGGGGGGCTGGGATGCTTCTGCGCGTGCGCGCTGAGAGGGTTTGGGCAGTGCTGCGCGTGCGTAGCGAGACCTGAGGCGTAGCAGCGTCATCTCCCTCCCCACCGCCGACACCGGTAGAGGGCGTGGCCACTAGCCGGAAGGGGTGGGGTCGCCGCGGCTTCCAGGGCGCATGCGCGCGCTTCCTGCCGGGTGTGGCCGTCTCCTGCGCGCTCTGTCTCGGCGCGGGCGCGCGCGCGCACTCCGCCCCGCTGGCCAGGCGCTGTTGAGACGAGGCGGAGGGGGCGTGGCCTGCACCCGGTGGGGAGGGGGTGGGGGCCTGGCTTCCTGCCGCGCTCTGCGGGGCCGCCTCCGACCAGCGTTTGCCTTTTATGGTAATAACGCGGCCGGCCCCGGCTTCCTTTGTCCCCCGAGCTGGGCGCGCGCACCCGCGCCCCCTGGCGGCCTGGGGCCGCGGCGTGCCGGAAGTGGGCTGGGCGGGGGCGGCTGAACTTTTTTTTTTTTTTTTTTTTTGGGACCCCCGGTAGTCACCCAAGCTCCTCTTTCTCCAGCTCACCATGGATGATGATATCGCTGCGCTCGTTGTCGACAACGGCTCCGGCATGTGCAAGGCCGGATTCGCGGGTGACGATGCTCCCCGGGCCGTCTTCCCTTCCATCGTGGGGCGCCCGCGGCACCAGGTAGGACAGCTCTGCTAGCTAGCCTCGTGGACCATGGCCCCGGGACCTTCCCCCTGCTGTAGGTGGAAGGGACTTTGGGGCTTTCCGCTTGGGGATCTTGGGGAGGGGCGGTGCCCGTGCTGACGCCCGCTTGCCCATCTCCTCTGCAGGGCGTGATGGTGGGCATGGGCCAGAAGGACTCCTACGTAGGGGATGAGGCCCAGAGCAAGAGAGGCATCCTGACCCTGAAGTACCCCATTGAACACGGTATCGTCACCAACTGGGACGACATGGAGAAGATCTGGCATCATACCTTCTACAATGAGCTGCGTGTGGCCCCCGAGGAGCACCCCGTGCTGCTCACCGAGGCCCCCCTGAACCCCAAGGCCAACCGTGAAAAGATGACCCAGGTGAATAGACTTGGGGTGGCTGTCCTCCATCTTTCCCTGCCTTTCTTCGCCACACCCTCTTCTCACTTGATCTTTTCTTCTGCCATTCTCCCATAGGACTTTCTTCTCTGAGCTGAGTCTCATTGGAGCCTTGCAGGTTCTTCTGCTTTTTCTCAGATGAGGTCTTTTTCTTGCGATTGCCTTTCTGACTAGGTGTTATAAGCAAGTACAGTGCTGTGGGTGTAGGTACTAACACTGGCTCGTGTGATAAAGCTAATGAGGCTGGCATAAAGTGGCCTTGGAGTGTGCATTCAGTAGGTGAACAGTGAGTCTAAATAGAGCTCCCTTCCTAAAACTCCCAGCACACTTCCTTAGCTGTGTTCTTGCACTTTCTGCATGTCTCCAATCCATCCTGACTGCCACTGGTGGCTCTGGAGATGACAAGACCTATTTCTTCCCTCCAGATCATGTTCGAGACCTTCAACACCCCAGCCATGTACGTGGCCATCCAGGCCGTGCTGTCCCTGTATGCCTCTGGTCGTACCACTGGCATCGTGATGGACTCCGGCGATGGGGTCACCCACACTGTGCCCATCTACGAGGGCTACGCTCTCCCCCATGCCATCCTGCGTCTGGACCTGGCTGGCCGGGACCTGACAGACTACCTCATGAAGATCCTGACCGAGCGTGGCTACAGCTTCACCACCACAGCCGAGCGGGAAATCGTGCGTGACATCAAGGAAAAGCTGTGCTATGTCGCCTTGGACTTCGAACAGGAGATGGCCACTGCTGCGTCGTCCTCTTCCCTGGAGAAGAGCTACGAGCTGCCTGACGGCCAGGTCATCACCATTGGCAATGAGCGGTTCCGTTGCCCTGAGGCTCTCTTCCAGCCTTCCTTCTTGGGTAAGTTGAGGTAGCTTTCTGGTCCCGTCTTCCAATGTGTCCCAGTGTAACCCAAAAGGACTGTACTGGAATTTTAATGTGACTCCTTTCTTTTCCTCTCAGGCATGGAATCCTGCGGTATCCATGAAACTACCTTCAACTCCATCATGAAGTGTGATGTCGACATCCGCAAGGACCTGTATGCCAACACAGTGCTGTCCGGTGGTACCACCATGTACCCAGGCATCGCCGACAGGATGCAGAAAGAGATCACAGCCCTGGCACCCAGCACGATGAAGATCAAGGTGAGCTCAGCACTCCATCATGGCTGTATGCCCTGTGGTTGTCAGCAAATATGGGATGGGAGTGCAGGGATGCCCAGGGCCCTCACCAACACTGTGCCTTATCTCCATAGATCATCGCTCCCCCTGAGCGCAAGTACTCCGTGTGGATCGGCGGCTCCATCCTGGCCTCGCTGTCCACCTTCCAGCAGATGTGGATCAGCAAGCAGGAGTACGACGAGTCTGGCCCCTCCATCGTCCACCGCAAATGCTTCTAGGCGGACTGTTACCGAGCTGCCTGCGTTACACCCTTTCTTGACAAAACCTAACTTGCGCAGAAAACGAGATGACATTGGCATGGCTTTATTTGGTTTTTTTTTTTTTTTTTTAAATTTTTTTTTTTTTTGTTTGTTTTTGGCGCTTTTGACTCAGGATTTAAAAACTGGAACGGTGAAGGTGACAGCAGTCGGTTGGAGCAAGCATCCCCAAAGTTCTACAATGTGGCCCGAGGACTTTGATTGTACATTGTTCCTTTTTTTTTATAGTCATTCCAAGTATCCCATGAGATCCATGGCTACAGAAAGTCCCTCGCCCTCCCAAAAGCCGCCCCACTCCCGTAAGGAGGATGGCCCAGTCCACACCCTGAGTCCACGCAGGGGAGGCGACAGCATTGCTTTTGTGTAAATTATGTACTGCAAAATTTTTTTAATCTTTGCCTTAATACTTTTTTATTTTTTTGTTTTTTATTTTGAGTGGTCAGCCATCGTGACCCCCTTTTTGTCCCCCCAACTTAAGATGTATGAAGGCTTTTGGTCTCCCTGGGAGTGGGTTGAGGTGTGGAGGCAGCCTGGGCTTTGCCTGTACACTGACTTGAGACCAGTTCAATAAAAGTGCACACTTTACAAACAGGCAAGCATGGCTCTGTGGCATTGCTGGGCGTGGGCAGACTGGGTGGCACTAGAAGAGAGGCTGTCTTCCGTACCTGAAGAAGGAGGTGGGGTTTGGCTAAGGGCCTTGCACTTAAGCGGGCTTTTAAGGATCTTAGCTCTTAATCAAGTAAACCCCATTCCTCTGGGTTTTGAAGTCGGTACTTCATGAGTTAGGATGCTGGCTTCTCCGAGGCCGTAAGGGTGGGGAGCTAGGCACCTTGGGTGGAGGGGGGAGCTTCTCTGCACTTGGTGTATCTTTGGGATGGGCAGAGTAATAAGTGGAGTTTCTAGAGTCAACCTTGTTCTCCTGTCAGCACTACAGGCAAGTGGGACCCAAGGATCCCAGCAGGGGCTGAGGGTCCTTTCCTACTAGCTCTCTGGTCCCAAGCTAGCAGTTTCTAGGAGTGGGACAGATAGCTGGGAGGGGAATTGTGACTTGGGACTGGAAGGTAGCTACTTGGTAGCTTCACCCTGCCCTAATTAGCTGGGCTTCTAGGAGGTTGGTTTGCACTGCTGTCAGTTTTCTGGTTAGGTTCTGCCAGGGCTGTGGGGCAGGGAGGCTCCTGTTCCAATGGGAGATCAGGATTTGTCCCATGACAGCTGTTGTGCCAGAGGAGGAAGTTCCTCCCGCGACCTGCCAGTCCCCAGGGGACCATCTGTGGAGGCAAGGCAGCTCTGTGGTGGGACATTTCTCATTCTCACTAGTAGTAAGCCATTAGCTCAGGAGCTGTGCAAGTAAGCCCCACTTTGGGCCACTTAACACATTCGTGGGGTGCCAACTATGCTAGGCCTGAGGCACCTATGAAGACCTCGATAATGACCCTCTTTCCCCTCCACCCATTGCCTGCCCACTTGTTCATCCACCAGTCCTCCACTCAGCCATTCACTCATTCGTTCAACCACTTGGGTAGTACAGTGAGCGCAAACCAGGTGGCATCCTCTGACCTGGGGAGGTATCCAATGTAGGACAGAGACCATAAATGTGAACAAACGTGTACACAATTAGAAGAGGCAGCGGGCATCGTTAGATGTCAGATTTGAAGCAGACAGATCAAACCTCAGGTTAAGGCTGGAGAGATGGCTTGGCGGTAAAGGTCCTTGCCTGTGAAGCCAAAGGACCTAGCTTCGATTCCCCAGGACCCACACAAGCCTGATGCATAAGGTGGCGCATGCGTCTGGAGTTCACGTTTGCATCAGCTGAAGACCCTGATGTGTCCATTCTCTTATCTGCCTCTTTCCCTCTTTTAACAGATAAAAATTTTAGTGGAATGGGGGGAGGGGAGGGAAATATCAGGTGGGGTTTTTTTTTTTTGTATGTAAGTATAAAAGTTGTCAAAAAAATAATAATTTAAAAAAAAATTTTTAAAGATTATTAAAAAAACAAGCCAGGCGTGGTGGCACACACCTTTAATCCCAGCACTCGGGAGGCAGAGGTAGGAGGATCGCTGAGAGTTCGAGGCCACCCTGAGACTACATAAGGAATTCCAGGTCAGCCTGAGCCAGAGTGAGACCCTACCTCGCAAAACCAAAAAAAATAATAATAATAAATAAAACTGAGGCTAATACGGGGCGTGGTGGCACACGCCTTTAATCCTAGCACTCGGAGCAGAGGTAAGAGGATTGCCATGAATTTGAGGCAACCCTGAGGCTCCATATTGAGATTTAAAAAAAAATCATTTTGCCATTTTTGGAGCAAAACAAGAACTTGGCAGACTGAGGAAGAAGGCCTCAGAAGCCAGAGGATTGTGACCCAGGCAGATGGTGTGGTTTGTGTGTCATACAGCCTCCAGTTGACTAGGGACAGAAGCTCTCAAGACACAACAGGAACTGGGTTGGTTGCCAAGTCCCCATTTGAGCAATGGGCACCCCAGAAGCAGCTAGGAAGAGAGGTGTTGCACAGGTGCTCCATCAATCTTTGCCATTAAAGGCTCTGGAAATGTAAGCTTTGCCATTGGAGGTCCTCTGGCCCTGCCCCTTATTTCCTGGGACCAGTAGGCAAGCTAGCTACCCAAGGCCTGGTTTGCAACAAAGGCCCTGGCATCACTTGGCCCAGGCTGGTCTTTTAATTTTTTAAAAATATTTTATTTATTTATTTGAGAGAGAGAAAGAGGCAGATAGAGAGAATGGGCACGCCAGGGCCTCCAGCCACTGAAAATGAACTCCAGACGCATGCGCCCCCTTGTACAGCTGGCTAACATGAGTCCTGGGGAATCAAACCGGGGTCCTTAGGCTTCACAGGCAAACTTCTTAGCCACTAAGCCATTTTCCCAGCCTGTGTTTTTTTTTTTTTTTTTTTGGGGGGGGGTAGGGTTTCACTCTAACCCAGGCTGACCTGGAATTTATTATGTAGTTTCAGAGTGGCCTCGAACTCACAGTGATCCTCCTACCTCTGCCTTCCAAGTGCTGGGATTAAAGGTGTGCGCTACCACGCCCGGCTCAGCCTGGTCTTTTAATTTCTGATCATCTTGTTTCCACCTTCCAAATTCTGGGATTACAGGCATGTGCCACCAGGCCCCATGCATGCGGTGTTGGGAATTGAACTCAGGGCTTTTGTCCAGTCTAAGCAAGCCTTCTACTAATTGAGCTATATCCCCAGCCCCTCTATCTAGCCTTTACTTTTTTTTTTTTTTTTTTTTTATATTTGAGAGAGAGAATAGGCACACCAGTGGCCTCCCAGCTGCTGTGAACGGAACTCCAGACATGTGCTCTCTTTGTGCGCATGTGCAACATTGTGTGCTTGCGTCACGTTTGCGTCTGACTAAACGTGGGGCCTGGAGAATCAAACGGGTGTTCTTAGACTTCGCAGGCAGGTGCCTTAACTGCTAAGCCATGTCTCCAGCCCCCCCTCTAGCCTTTTAAAAAATATATTTATGCCGGTTGTGGTGGCGCACGCCTTTAATCCCAGCACTCGGGAGGCAGAGGTAAGAAGATCACCGTGAGTTTGAGGCCAGCCTGAGACTACATAGTGCATTCCAGGTCAGCCTGGGCTAGACTGAGACCCTACTTCAAAAAAATAAAATAAAATAAAATAAAGATAAGGAGCCGGGCGTGGTGGCACACGCCTTTAATCCCAGCACTCGGGAGGCAGAGGTAGGAGGATCACCAAGAGTTCGAGGCCACCCTGAGACTACATAGTTAATTCCAGGTCAGCCTGGACCAGAGTGAGACCCTACCTCGAAAAACCTAAATAAATAAATAAATAAATAAATAAATAAATAAATAAAAATTCTGGAGGCAATATAATCAAACTGAAGAAACACAGGCTTGTTCATTTCTTTTTCTTTCTTCTTTCTTTCTTTCTTTTTTCTTTTTTCTTTCTTTCTTTCTTTCTTTCTTTCTTTCTTTCTTTCTTTCTTTCTTTTTTTTTGTTGTTGTTTTTGAGGTAGGCTGTCACCTTCAGTGAAGGAAGCTTGGCCTTGCTGTGCAGTCATATGTGGAGGCCCCTGGTCACTTGACTAAATTTAAATTAAATAAAATGAAGAATTCAGTTCCTCAGTCACGTAACCGCATTGCAAGGGTGCAGTAACTAGCAGCTATTCGGCAACATAGATAAGACAGGTTGCCATTATCACTGGAGGACAGGCGTTAGCCAGACATTCTCGTGGAGGAGGACTGGCATGATGGTGCCAGCTAGAAACATTCCCAGCGGCAGGGGCAGAGTGTGTAGCAAGACCATGACAGGATCCTGTTGGTTTCCTTGCTGGGGACTGAGTGCAGGACCTTGAACATAATACGCTCTGTGAGTGAGCAACTCTCCTGATTGATTGGAAACAGGAAGTTGGTTTTTTCTTTTGATTGTTTTTTCTTTTTCTTTTTTCTTTTTTTTGGTTTTGCGAGGTAGGGTTTCACTCTGGTCCAGGCTGACCTGGAATTAACTATGTAGTCTCAGGGTGGCCTCGAACTCACGGCGATCCTCCTACCTCTGCCTCCCAAGTGCCGGGATTAAAGGCATGTGCCACCACACCCGGCTCTTTTGATTGTTTTTTGAGGTAGGAAGGGTCTCTCTCTAGCTCAGGCTGACCTAGAATTCACTCTGTAGCTTTGAACTTGTGGTGATCCTCCTACCTTTGCCTCCCAAGTGCTAGGATTATAGGCGTGTGCCACCAATCCCAGCAGGAAGTTTTTTTAAAAGGTCTTTTGTTTTTTCAATTTTATTTATTTATTTTGCAAGCAGAGAGAGAGAGAGAGAGAAGCGAGACAGAGAGAGAAGGAGCATGCCAGGGCCTGTAGCCATTGCAAACGAACTCCAAATGCATGTGCCCCTTGTGCATCTGGCTTATGTGGGTCCTAGGGAATTGAACCTGGGTCTTTTGGCTTCACAGGAAAATGCCTTAACTGCTAAGCCATCTCTCCAACCCAGGGCTTTTTTTTATAAGCATGTATAGCATGTGTGTGCATGCGTGTGCACTTTGTATGTGCATGTGGAGGCTGGATTGATTGTCAGGCGTCTTCCTCAATCTACTCTTTATTTATTTATTTATTTATTTATTTTTATTTTTTATATTTTGGTTTTTCGAGGTTTTTGTGAGTTCGAGGCTATCCTGAGACTACATAGTGAATTCCAGGTCAGGCTAGAGAGAGATCCTACTTAGGGAAAAAAAAAAAAATGAGCTGGGTACATAGCCCAGTGGTAGAGAATTTTCCAAGCCTATACATGTAAGTGCCTGGATTGATCCTGTGGTAGTGTGAATAGATGGCCCCCCCATATAGTCAGTGTTTTACTAGTTTGTAGTTTGGATCTGCGGCCACTTGGCTGGAGGAGGTGTCACTGGGCTGTGCCTAAGGATGTGGTGGTGGGTTTGAAATTCCAATCTAAAGAGATGCATAGTGCCTAGTTCCACCTGGAGTTCCTCAAGTGTGCTGTTGGCTTGGGGCTTCTCTCTCTCTGCTTGGACCTGTGAAGGCAGGCCAGCGTCTTCTGCCATTATGGAACTTCCCCTGGATCTGTAAGCTTCAATACATATCCCTTCCTCCATTACTGTGCCTGGTCTGGAAGCTCATCTCAGCTACAGACCCCTAGCACTGCAAAATAAATAAATATTTGTTAGAATAGTTTTAGGCTAACAGCAAAATCCAAAGGAAAGTACAGAGGGTTCCCTGTACTTCTTGTCCCTGCACACCCACAGCCTGCCCAACTGTCAACAAGGGGAAGCTGAGTACTACATTTGTTACAACTGATGAGTGCACACACACTCACGCACACACACACACACGCACGCACGCACACATCATTATTTCCCAGGGTGCCATAGTCTGTTCAAGGTTCTGTCTCTCTCTCTATTTAAATATTTTTGTTTACTTATATGTTAGAGAGGGGGGGATGGAGAGAATGGGCCCACCAGGACCTCTACCCAGTGCTAATGAACTCCAGATGCATGCACCACCATGTGCGTCTGGCTATGTGGGTTCTGGGAAATCAAACCTGGGTCCTTAGTCTTCCCAGGCAAGTGCCTTAACCACTAAGCCAGCTCTTCAGCCCTTAGTTTCCCTCTTTTGTATTTTGTGTGCATGTGTGTGTGGTGTGTGAGTGTGTGTGTATGTGGAGGCAAGAGGTTGACAATGGGCATCTTCCTCAATTGCTCTCCATGTTATTTTATTATTATTATTTTGATTTTAAAAATATTTTATTTATCTGATAGAGACGGAGGGTGAGAGCGAGAGAAAGAGACGGAGGGAGAGAATGGGTGCACCAGGGCTTCCAGCCACTGCAAATGAATTCCAGATGCATGCGCCCCCTTGTGCATCTGGCTTATGTGGGTCCTGGAGAGTCAAACTGGGATCCTTTGGCTTTGCAGGCAAATGCCTTAACCACTAAGCCATCTCTCCAGCCCCTATTTTGGTTTTTTTTGAAGTAGGGTCTCACGCTAGCCCAGGCTGACCTGGAATTCACTATGTAGTCTCAGGGTGGCCTCAAACTCATGGCAATCTCCTACCTTGCCTCCCAAGTGCTGGGATTAAAGGCATGCACCACAACTCCTGGTTTATTTTACTATTTTAAAAAATATTTTTATTTATTTGTTATTTGAGAGAAATATATACAGAGAAAGGAAGATACAGAGAGAGAGAGAGAATGGGCACACCAGGGCCGTTAGCAACTGCAAATGAACTCCAGATGCATGCGTCACTTTGTGCATCTGGCTTATGTCGTCCTGGGGAATTGAACATGGGTCTTTTGGCTTTGCAGGCAAGTGCCTTAACCCTTTCCATCTTTCCAGCCATCCTTTTTTTTTTTTTTTTTTTTTTTTTTTTTTTTTTTTTGGTTTTTCGAGGTAGGGTTTCTCTCTACATAGTGGAACTCACTATGTAGTCTCAGGGTGGCCTTGAACTCACGGTGATCCTCCTACCTCTGCCTCCTGAGTGCTGGGATTAAAGGCATGCATCATCATGCATGCCTGTCCATCTTATATTTTATTTTCTGGGTGTGGTGGCACATACCTTTAATTCTAGCACTCAGGAGGCAGAGGTTGTAGGATCGCCTTGAGTTCAAGGCCACCCTGAGACTACATAGGGAATTCCAGGTCAGCCTGGGCTAGAGCGAGACTGTACCTCAAAAAACCACCCACCTGCTTCTGCCTCCTGAGTACTGGGATTAAAGGCGTGTGCCACCATGCCGGGCTATTTATTTATTTATTTGAGAGAGATAAAGAGGCAGCTAGAGAGAGAGAATGGGCGCCCCAGGGCCTCTAGCCAATGCAAACAAACTCCAGCTGCATGTGCTTTGTATAGCTGGCTTACGTAGGTATGGGAATGGAACCTTTTGAACCTTGGTCCTTAGGGTTCACAATCAAGTACTTTTTTTTTTTTTTTTTTTGGTTTAGCAAGGCAGGGTTTCACTCTGGTCCAGGCTGACCTGGAATTAACTATGTAGTCTCAGGGTGGGCTCGAACTCTTGGCGATCCTCCTACCTCTGCCTCCCAAGTGCTGGTATTAAAGGCGTGCGCCACCACGCCCGGCTAGCCACAATCAAGTACTTTAACCACTGAGCCATCTCTCCACCCTCATCTTTTTTTTTTTTTTTTTTTTTTTTTTTGTTTGCAAGGTAGGGTCTCACTCTGGTCCAGGCTGACCTGGAATTAACTATGTAGACTCAGGGTGGTCTCGAACTCTCGGCAATCCTCCTACCTCTGCCTCCCGAGTGCTGGGATTAAAGGCGTGCGCCACCACGCCCGGCCTTTTTTTTTTTTTTTTTTTTTTTGAGGTAGGATGACTTAGAATTCACTATGTAGTATAGTCTCAGGGTGGCCTTGAACTCATGGTGATCCTCCTACCTTTGCCTCCTGAGTGCTGGGATTAAAGGCGCACACCACCATACCTGGATCATTTTATTTTTTAGGAAATACTTTTAAGGGGTTGGGGATTTAGCTCAGTGGATGAGTTCTTGACTAGCAAGCACAAGGCCCTGGGTTTGGTCCTCAGCATTAAAAAAAAAAAAATTCTTACTTATTTTGGTTTTTTCTTAAATATTTCAGGCAAACTTCTTAGCCACTAAGCCATTTTCCCAGCCTGTGTTTTTTTTTTTTTTTTTTTTTTTGGGGGTAGGGTTTCACTCTAACCCAGGCTGACCTGGAATTTATTATGTAGTTTCAGAGTGGCCTCGAACTCACAGTGATCCTCCTACCTCTGCCTTCCAAGTGCTGGGATTAAAGGTGTGCGCCACCACGCCCGGCTCAGCCTGGTCTTTTAATTTCTGATCATCTTGTTTCCACCTTCCAAATTCTGGGATTACAGGCATGTGCCACCAGGCCCCATGCATGCGGTGTTGGGAATTGAACTCAGGGCTTTTGTCCAGTCTAAGCAAGCCTTCTACTAATTGAGCTATATCCCCAGCCCCTCTATCTAGCCTTTACTTTTTTTTTTTTAATTTGAGAGAGACAGAGAATAGGCACACCAGTGGCCTCCCAGCTGCTGTGAACGGAACTCCAGACATGTGCTCATGTGCTCTCCTTGTGCGCATGTGCAACATTGTGTGCTTGCGTCATTTTTGCATCTGACTAAACTTGGGACCTGGAGAATCAAACGGGTGTTCTTAGACTTCGCAGGCAGGTGCCTTAACCGCTAAGCCATCTCTCCAGCCCCCCTCTAGCCTTTAAAAAAATATATTTATGCCGGGCGTGGTGGCGCACGCCTTTAATCCCAGCACTCAGGAGGCAGAGGTAAGAGGATCACCATGAGTTTGAGGCCAGCCTGAGACTGAGACTACATAGTGAATTCCAGGTCAGCCTGGACCAGAGTGAGACCCTACCTCGAAAAACCAAAAAAAAAAATAATAATAAATAAAATAAATAAATAAAATAAAATAAAATAAAATAAAATAAAAATAAGGAGCCAGGCGTGGTGGCACATGCCTTTAATCCCAGCACTCGGGAGGCAGAGGTAGGAGGACCGCCAAGAGTTCGAGGCCACCCTGAAACTACATAGTTAATTCCAGGTCAGCCTGGACCAGAGTGAGACCCTACCTCGAAAAACCAAAATAAATAAATAAATAAATAAAATAAAAAATAAAATAAAAATTCTGGAGGCAATATAATCAAGCTGAAGAAACACAGGCTTGTTCATTTCTTTTTCTCTTTCTTTCTTTCTTCTTCTTTTTTTTTTTTTTTTTTTTTTGTTTTTGAGGTAGGCTGTCACCTTCAGTGAAGGAAGCTTGGCCTTGCTGTGCAGTCATATGTGGAGGCCCTTGGTCACTTGACTAAATTTAAATTAAATAAAATGAAGAATTCAGTTCTTCAGTCACGTAACCACATTGCAAGGGTTCAGTAGCTAGCAGCTATTCGGCAACATAGATAAGACAGGTTGCCATTATCACTGGAGGACAGGCGTTAGCCAAACATTCTCGTGGAGGAGGATTGGCACGATGGTGCCAGCTAGGAACATTCCCAGCGGCAGGGGCAGAGTGTGTAGCAAGACCATGACAGGATCCTGTTGGTTTCCTTGCTGGGGACTGAGTGCAGGACCTTGAACATAATACGCTCTGTGAGTGAGCAACTCTCCTGATTGATTGGAAACAGGAAGTTGGTTTTTTCTTTTGATTGTTTTTTCTTTTTCTTTTTTCTTTTTTTTTTTTTTTGGTTTTGCGAGGTAGGGTCTCACTCTGGTCCAGGCTGACCTGGAATTAACTATGTAGTCTCAGGGTGGCCTTGAACTCACGGCGATCCTCCTACCTCTGCCTCCCAAGTGCTGGGATTAAAGGCATGTGCCACCACGCCTGGCTCTTTTGATTGTTTTTTGAGGTAGGAAGGGTCTCCCTCTAGCTCAGGCTGACCTAGAATTTACTCTGTAGCTTTGAACTTGTGGTGATCCTCCTACCTTTGCCTCCCAAGTGCTAGGATTATAGGCGTGTGCCACCAATCCCAGCAGGAAGTTTTTTTTAAAGGTCTTTTGTTTTTTCAATTTTATTTATTTATTTTGCAAGCAGAGAGAGAGAGAGAAGCGAGACAGAGAGAGAAGGAGCATGCCAGGGCCTGTAGCCATTGCAAACGAACTCCAAATGCATGTGCCCCTTGTGCATCTGGCTTATGTGGGTCCTAGGGAATTGAACCTGGGTCTTTTGGCTTCACAGGCAAATGCCTTAACTGCTAAGCCATCTCTCCAACCCAGGGCTTTTTTTTATAAGCATGTATAGCATGTGTGTGCATGTGTGTGCACTTTGTATGTGCATGTGGCGGCTGGATTGATTCTCATGCGTCTTTCTCAATCTACTCTTTATTTATTTATTTATTATTTATTTATTTATTTATTTTTTGTTTTGTTTTTCGAGGTAGGGTTTCACTCTAGCTCAGGCTGACCTGGAATTAACTATGTAGTCTCAGGGTGGCCTCGAACTCACAGCAATCCTCCTGTCTCTGCCTCTCCTGTGCTGGGACTCCAGGCAGGCCACCACACCCACTCAGCATTACATGCGCGCTTGAATTTCAGTCCTTATGCTTGTGCAGCAAGGCTCTATCCATGGAGCCATCTCCCTAACCCCCTGCTTTTTTGTTTTGTTTTGTTTTGTTTTTTGAGATAGGGTCTCACTCTAGCTCAGGCTGACCTAGAGCCCACTATGTATTCTCAGGCTGGCCTCGAACTCACAGTGATCCTCCTACCTCTGCCTCCCGAGTGCTGGGATTAAAGGTGTGAGCCACCATGCCCGGCTTTTTTTTTTTTTTTTTTTTTTGAGTTGGTATCTTATATATCTCAGGCTGGACTTGAAGTCATTATATATTCCAGTACAAACTTGACCTCCAGATCTTTCTGCCTCCACCTCCCAACTTAATACCGAGATTACAACCACATCTCACTCCCCACATGGACATTTTTGCCTTTAATTAGCTGGGGCTGGGCATGGTGGCACACATCTTTAAGCCCAGCACTCAGAAGGCTGAGGTATGAGAATTGCTGTGAGTTTGAGGCCAGCCTGGGACTACAGAGTGAGATCCAAAAATTTTGGGAGCCGGAGAGATGTGGCTTGGCAATTAAAGGCACTTGCTTATAAAGCCTGGATCTCCTGAGTTTGATTCCCTAGTACCCATGTAAAGCCAGATGCACAAAGTGGTACATGCATCTGGAGTTGATTTACAGTGGCGGAAGGCTTTGGCATGGCCATTTCTCTCTCTTCTTCTTCTATCTCTCTCTCTCTCTGCCTCTTATCTTCTCTCAAATAACTAACTAAAAATTTGTTTTAGCCAGGTCTAATAGCACATGGCTTTAATCCCAGCACTTGGGAAGCAGAGGTAGGAGGATCACTGTGAGTTCAAGGCTATCCTGAGACTACATAGTGAATTCCAGGTCAGGCTAGAGAGAGATCCTACTTAAGGAAAAAAAAAAAATGAGCTGGGTACACAGCCCAGTGGTAGAGAATTTTCCAAGTCTATACAAGTAAATGCCTGGATTGATCCTGTGTTAGTGTGAATAGATGGCCCCCCATATAGTCAGTGTTTTACTAGTTTGTAGTTTGGATCTGCAGCCACTTGGCTGGAGGAGGTGTCACTGGGCTGTGCCTAAGGATGTGGTGGTGGGTTTGAAATTCCAATCTAAAGATATGCATAGTGCCTAGTTCCACCTGGAGTTCCTCAAGTGTGCTGTTGGCTTGGGGCTTCTCTCTCTCTGCTTGGACCTGTGAAGGCAGGCCAGCGTCTTCTGCCATTATGGAACTTCCCCTGGATCTGTAAGCTTCAATACATATCCCTTTCTCCATTACTGTGCCTGGTTTGGAAGTTCATCTCAGCTACAGACCCCTAGCACTGCAAAATAAATAAATATTTGTTAGAATAGTTTTAGGCTAACAGCAAAATCCAAAGGAAAGTACAGAGGGTTCCCTGTACTTCTTGTCCCTGCACACCCACAGCCTGCCCAACTGTCAACAAGGGGAAGCTGAGTACTACATTTGTTACAACTGATGAGTGCACACACACTCACGCACACACGCACACACACACACGCACGCACACATCATTATTTCCCAGGGTGCCATAGTCTGTTCAAGGTTCTGTCTCTCTCTCTATTTAAATATTTTTGTTTACTTATATGTTAGAGAGGGGGGGATGGAGAGAATGGGCCCACCAGGACCTCTACCCAGTGCTAATGAACTCCAGACGCATGCACCACCATGTGCATCTGGCTTATGTGGGTTCTGGGAAATCAAACCTGGGTCCTTAGTCTTCCCAGGCAAGTGCCTTAACCATTAAGCCAGCTCTTCAGCCCTTAGTTTCCTGTATTTTGTGTGCATGTGTGTGTGGTGTGAGTGTGTGTGTATGTGGAGGCAAGAGGTTGACAATGGCATCTTCCCTCAATTGCTCTCCATGTTATTTTATTATTATTATTTTGATTTTAAAAATATTTTATTTATCTGATAGAGACGGAGGGTGAGAGCGAGAGAAAGAGACGGAGGGAGAGAATGGTGCACCAGGGCTTCCAGCCACTGCAAATGAATTCCAGATGCATGCCCCCTTGTGCATCTGGCTTATGGGGTCCTGGAGAGTCAAACTGGGATCCTTTGGCTTTGCAGGCAAAATGCCTTAACCACTAAGCCATCTCTCCAGCCCCTATTTTGGTTTTTTTTTAGGGTCTCACGCTAGCCCAGGCTGACCTGAATTCACTATGTAGTCTCAGGGTGGCCTCAAACTCATGGCAATCTCCTACCTTGCCTCCCAAGTGCTGGGATTAAAGGCATGCACCACAACTCCTGGTTTATTTTACTATTTTAAAAATATTTTTATTTATTTGTTATTTGAGAGAAATATATACAGAGAAAGGAAGATACAGAGAGAGAGAGAGAATGGGCACACCAGGCCATGCAACTGCAAATGAACTCCAGATGCATGCGTCACTTTGTGCATCTGGCTTATGTCGCCCTGGGGAATTGAACATGGGTCTTTTGGCTTTGCAGGCAAGTGCCTTAACCTTTCCATCTTTCCAGCCATCCTTTTTTTTTTTTTTTTTTTTTTTTTTCGAGGTAGGGTTTCTCTCTACATAGTGGAACTCACTATGTAGTCTCAGGGTGGCCTTGAACTCACGGTGATCCTCCTACCTCTGCCTCCTGAGTGCTGGGATTAAAGGCATGCATCATCATGCATGCCTGTCCATCTTATATTTTATTTTCTGGGTGTGGTGGCACATACCTTTAATTCTAGCACTCAGGAGGCAGAGGTTGTAGGATCGCTGAGTTCAAGGCCACCCTGAGACTACATAGGGAATTCCAGGTCAGCCTGGGCTAGAGCGAGACTGTACCAAAAAACCACCCACCTGCTTCTGCCTCCTGAGTACTGGGATTAAACTGGTGCCACCATGCCGGGCTATTTATTTATTTATTTGAGAGAGATAAAGAGGCAGCTAGAGAGAGAGAATGGGCCCCAGGGCCTCTAGCCAATGCAAACAAACTCCAGCTGCATGTGCTTTGTATAGCTGGCTTACGTAGGTATGGGAATGGAACCTTTTGAACCTTGGTCCTTAGGGTTCACAATCAAGTTCTGGTCCAGGCTGACCTGGAATTAACTATGTAGTCTCAGGGTGGGCTCGAACTCTTGGCGATCCTCCTACCTCTGCCTCCCAAGTGCTGGTATTAAAGGCGTGCGCCACCACGCCCGGCTAGCCACAATCAAGTACTTTAACCACTGAGCCATCTCTCCACCCTCATCTTTTTTTTTTTTTTTTTTTTTTTTTGGTTTTGCAAGGTAGGGTCTCACTCTGGTCCAGGCTGACCTGGAATTAACTATGTAGACTCAGGGTGGTCTCAACTCTCGCAATCCTCCTACCTCTGCCTCCCGAGTGCTGGGATTAAAGGCGCACCACCACGCCCGGCCTTTTTTTTTTTTTTTGAGGTAGGATGACTTAGAATTCACTATGTAAACATAGTCTCAGGGTGGCCTTGAACTCATGGTGATCCTCCTACCTTTGCCTCCTGAGTGCTGGGATTAAAGGATTAAGTACCACCATACCTGGATCATTTTATTTTTTAGGAAATACTTTTAAGGGGTTGGGGATTTAGCTCAGTGGATGAGTTCTTGACTAGCAAGCACAAGGCCCTGGGTTTGGTCCTCAGCATTAAAAAAAAAAAAATTCTTACTTATTTTGGTTTTTTCTTAAATATTTTATTTATTTATTTGACAGAGGGTGAGAGAGAAAGAGGCAATTAGAGAGAGAGAGAATGGATGCTCCAGGGTCTCCAGCTACAAACAAACTCCAGATACATGCACCACCTTGTGCATCTGGCTCACCTGGGTCCTGTGGAATTGGACCTGGGCCCTTTGGCTATGCAGGTAAGGGCCTTAACCACTAAACCACCTCTCCAGCCTGGTCTTAGGGAATCGAACTTGGTCTTTTGGCTTTGCAGACAAGGGCCTTAACCACTAGACAATCTTTTAGCCCTTAAAAATATTTTTATTGAGCCGGGTGTGGTGGCGCACGCCTTTAATCCCAGCACTTGGGAGGCAGAGGTAGGAGGATTGCAGGGAGTTCGAGGCCACCCTGAGAATACATAGTGAATTCCAGGTCAGCCTGAGCCAGAGTGAGACCCTACCTCAAAAAACCAAAAAAAAAAAAAAAAAAAAAAATTTTATTGTGAGCCGGGCGTGGTGGCGCACGCCTTTAATCCCAGCACTTGGGAGGCAGAGGTAGGAGGATCGCTGTGAGTTCAAGGCCACCCGGAGACTACATAGTTAATTCCAGGTCAGCCTGGTCCAGAGTGAGACCTCACCTCGGAAAAAAAAAAAAAAAAAAGAGAGAGAGAAAAGAAAAAAATTTTTAAACTTTTAAAAATTATTATTTTTAATTTTTTTTCTTGGAGAGAGACAGAGAGAGAGAAAGAGAGAGAGAGAGGGAGAGAGAGAGGGAGGAAGACAGAGATGGGCACGTCAGCAGTGTCTCAGCTGCTGAGAACAAAATCCAAATGCGTGCGCCCTTGTCGTTTTATTGTTGCATTGAAAATATTGTGTCACTTTGCATCTGGCTAAACGTGGGACCTGGAGATTGGAACCAGCGTTCTTAGGCTTAGGAGGCAGGCGCCTTAACCCCTAAGCCATCTCTCCAGCCCTTAAACTTTTTTAAAATTATTATTTTTTTATTGACAACTTCTATACTTACATACAAAAAACACATGACATTTCCCTCCCTTTCCCCCAAGAAAAAATAGTTTTATTTATTTGCAAACAGAGAGAAAGCGGGGGAGAGCAGGTGTGCAAGAGCCTCCTACCACTACAAATGAAATCCAGACACGTGCCACTTTGTGCATCTGTCTCTACACATGTCCTGGGGAATGAAATCTGGAATGGTCACGCTTTGCAAGCAAGTGCCTTAAACCACCGAGCAATCTCTCTATGTACGCACGCACACACACACTCTCTCTTTCACACACACTCTCTCTTTCACACACACATATAGTTTTTTTTGTTTGTTTGTTTGTTTAGAAGTAGGGTCTCACTCTAGTCCAGACTTGTTTTAAAATTTTAAATTTTTATTTGTTTGAGAGCGACAGACAGAGAAAGAGGCAGAGAGAGAGAGAGAATGGGTGCACCAGGGCCTCCAGCCACTGCAAACGAACTCCAGATGCACGCGCCACCTTGTGCATCTGGCTTACGTGAGTACTGGGGAATCCGACCGAGAACCTTAGGCTTCACAGGAAAGGGCTTAACCACTAAGCCACCTCTCCAGCCCCAGACTTTTTTTTTTTTTTATAAATCAAGAAATGCTTTATTAATACAATATCCACAAACTGAAAGGGAAGACAATTTTGGGGGGGTTCTTTTTTTAATATTTTATCTTTATTTATTTATTTGAGAGTGAGAATGGGCGTGACAGGGCATCCAGCCACTGCAAAGAAATCCCAAATGCATGCACCACCTTGTGCATCTGGCTTACATGGGTTCTGGGGAATCGAACCTGGGTCCTTTAGCTTTGCAGGCAAGCACCTTAACTGCTAAGCTGTCTCTCCAGTCCTTTTTTTGGTTTTTGGAAGTAGGGTCTCACTCTACCTCAAACTGACCTGCAATTCACTATGTAGTCTCAGGGTGACCTCGAACTCATGGCGATCCTTCCTGCCTCTGCCTCTTAAATGCTGGGATTAAAGGTGTGTGCCACCATGCCTGGCTGAAAAGGAAGAAATTTAAACATCTATATGATAACAAATAGGAGGCAATTCAATGTCCAGGCTGGCAGGATGCTTGAAGGAGACTGTAATAGATTAGATTTCCACGGTGAGGTCAACATCTTTAATGGTGAAAGTAGATCTAGGTGCAACAGCTTTTCAAGTTCTTTCTCCTCTTTGATGATCATGAGAGGCACTCCAAGGGGAGGCAATCTGGTGCTCTTCAGGGAGGTCAAAGCTCTCAAAATCTAGAGGATTATAGGGAAAAAAACTTCTCTATTTCTGAACAGGTGTCATTGGAGGCAGGAGCAAAGCTTTCCACTTTAACGGTTTTCTTAGTCATCTTCTTTTTGTTTGTTTGTTTGCTTTCGAGGTAGGTTCTCACTCTAGCCCAGGCTGACCTGAAATTTGCTACTTAGTCTCAGGGTGGCCTTGAACTCACAGCGATCCTCCTACTTCTGCCTCCAAGTGCTGGGATTAAAGGCCTGCGCCACCATGCCCAGCTTCTTTTTAAAAATATTATTTATTGGGTTGGAGAGATGGCTTAGCAGTTAAAGCACCTGCCTCCTAAGCCTAAGAACGCTGGTTCCAATCTCCAGCAGTTCCAATCTCCAGGTCCCACGTTTAGCCAGATGCAAAGTGAGGCAGGTGAAATGCCGCACTTGACCACAAGGGGCGCGCGCATCTGGATTTCGTTCTCAGTAGCTGAGAGGCTGCTGGCGCCTTATCGCTATCTGTCTTCCTCCCCCTCCTCTCTCTTTGTCTCTCTCCAAAAAAAAATTATTTATTTATGAGAGAAAGACAGACACAGAGAGAGAGAGAGAGACAGAAAGACAGAGAGACATACAGAGAGACATAGAGAGAGAATACAGGAATACCAGGACCTCTTTGATACTGTAATGAACTCCAGGCACATGCTCCACTTTGTGCATCTGCCTTTATGTGGTACTGGGAATTGAATTTGGGGCATCAGGTATTGCAAGCAAGTGCCTTTAACCTCCAAGCCATCTCTCCAGCCCATGGCCAGCTCTTTACACACTGCACCAGACCCCAGAGGCGCTCTTGCTGTTGAACACATTTAGAAAAAGCTTAGTGTGGCCAGGCGTGGTGGTGTGTGCACGCCTTTAATCCCAGCACTCGGGAGGGAGAGGTAGGAGGACTGCTGTGACTTTGATGCCAGACTGAGACTACATAGTGAATTCCAGGTCAGCCTGGACTAGAGTGAGACCCTACCTCGAAACCCCCCACTAAAATCTATGCATCATCCATCCATCCATCTATCTATCTATCTATCTATCTATCTATCTATCTATCATCAATCCAACCAACACAAGAGCTGGGATGGCTCAGCAGTTAAAGACACTCGCTTACAAATACTGATGGTCTGGGTTCGATTCCCCAGTACCCACATAAAGCACAATGTGGCACACGTGTCTCAAATTGCTTGCAGTGCCAGGAGTCCCTGGCGTGCCCATTCTCTTTTCTTTCTCTCTCTCTTTGCTTGCAAATAAATAAAAATATTTGCCAAAAGATCCCACAAGTTGAGGGGTACGTTTAGATAAACCATGCTGTTTTATGCAGGGTGCGGCAGTGGTCTGACAGGTGCTTTGTGAACCCAGTGGGTAGTTTGTGGGCAGACTAGTCCTGCTGGAGGCAGCATGCTGGGCTGGCAGAAGAAGGCCAGGTGGCTAGAGAAGGAACTCAGAGCCGAAACTCAGTCACGAGCGACCATCCGGCCTTCTCCGCGTCCCGGTTGTATCCAAGGCAGCGCCACACCCAACATGGCGGCGGCGCAGAGCCCGGCGGAGGGAGAGCGGAAGTACGTTTCGCGCGCGCCGGAAGTGGGGCAGACCCGCCCCCTCGCCGTGGGGTTCTCTGGCGCTGCGGACGCGCCGGCTTCGAGCATCCCTAAGCTGGCGTCTAGGCTGCTGGCTCCGGGGTGCGGCTCCGGCGGCGCGTGGCGGCCCGCCCGTGACATGGACGTGGCTAGCTTCGGAGAGGTACGGCCCGCGCCTCGCTGCGCCCGGCTCGGTCTGCGGCGACCGGGGGCAGGGCGGGGGGCCTTGGGTCCTTCCTTCCCTTCGCGACCCCCACCCCTCCCGGCCGTGGCCCGGCTCCGTCCTTCCCGCGCCCTGGTCCTCACGCGGAAGACTCGCGCGGTCCCGCCTTCCGTTCGCATCCCGCTCCCAGCCCCGCGGCCGTCGCCATGGCCAGGGTGACCCTCCTTTTCCCTTCGTCTCCTGTCTTCCCAATCCCTGGCCCCGGCTCCCGGCTCCTTCCCACCCCCAGGCCTTGGCTCCGGCCTCGCCGTCTAGGATGGCACCCCATGCGCTCCCGCTTTGAATCTGTGATCAGGTTAAGTTCAGTCCTCCTTGCTCCATGGAGGAGAGTGATGGAGGAATAACTCCTTCATCCATGGGACTTAGGGCTTCCCCTGCCCTTCCTTCTACAAACGTTCCGTAGATCTCAGTTGATGGGCAAGTCGTTTCCCCCCCCCACCCCCATGTCCTGGAATGGTGCAAGGATTTTCTCTGCAGACAAGGTATATATTGGGGAGGTGGCTGCTTCTCTCCTGCTTTCTGCCTACTTGTATGTGAGCAAGCCGCTTTTGACCACTGAGCAGTCTCCCAGCTTGGATTTATATCTATCGTTTCTGAGACTGCCACCTGCGAGGGCACTTTTAGGAGTGCCCTTTTTTAAAAAAAAAAAATTGTTTATTTGCGGCAAGGAGAGAGAGGCAGGTAGAGAGAATGGGTGCACCAGGGCCTCCAGCAAAGGAACTCCAGACACATGGGCTGCCCCGTCCGGCGTCCTGACTCAGAAATCCCTCCTCTTCTTTGAAGCACATGTTGACACATGTCCAATAAGGTCTTCCCTCTTCCTCTCTTCTTCTTCTTTTTGTTTGTTTTTGGAGGTAGGGTTTCACTCTACCCCAGGCTGACCCTGGAACTCACTATGTAGTCTCAGGGGTGGCCTTGAACTCATGGCAATCCTACTTCTGCCTCCCAAGTGCTAGGATTAAAGCATGCACCACCACACCCAACAGGTCTGACTCTTTAAATATTTTTATTGATTTGAGAGAGAAAAACGAGGCAGAGGAAGAGAGAGAGAGAGAGAGAATGGCACACCAGGGCCTTCAGCCACTGCAAATGAACTCCAGATGCATGCACCACCTTGTGGATATGGCTTACATGGGTCCTGGGGAATCGAACCAGGGTCCTTTGGCTTTGCAGGCAACACCTTAACCACAGAGCCATCTCTCCAGCCCTGGTCTGAGTCTTTGAGATCAAGTCTTGCTGTGTTGCTAAAGCTGGTGTCAAACTTACAGGCTCAAGTAATCCTCCTGCCTCAGCCTCCCAAGTAGCTGGAATTACAGACCAGGTTGTTACTTTGACAAAATAACTAGACCTGAGAGAACAAGGGAGACTACTAATTGAAGGTCATGTTTATTTACCCGCACTGTAATTCCAGGCTTAGAATCTCCCAGTAGCTGGGAGAGAGTATGGGGAGAAGAAAGGCTGTTGGAAAACCTGAAGGGTCATTCTTGTTTTTCCTTTTGGTTGAGTGTCTGTGCATTTATGTGTGTGGGTGCTCATGTATGTTTACAACGTGATGTGTGGAACCTGAAATTTGCTACTTAGTCTCAGGGTGGCCTTGAACTCACAGCGATCCTCCTACTTCTGCCTCCAAGTGCTGGGATTAAAGGCCTGCGCCACCATGCCCAGCTTCTTTTTAAAAATATTATTTATTGGGTTGGAGAGATGGCTTAGCAGTTAAAGCACCTGCCTCCTAAGCCTAAGAACGCTGGTTCCAATCTCCAGCAGTTCCAATCTCCAGGTCCCACGTTTAGCCAGATGCAAAGTGAGGCAAGGGTGAAATGCCGCACTTGACCACAAGGGGGCGCGCGCATCTGGATTTCGTTCTCAGTAGCTGAGAGGCTGCTGGCGCGCCTATCGCTATCTGTCTTCCTCTCCCTCTCTCTCTTTGTCTCTCTCCAAAAAAAAATTATTTATTTATGAGAGAAAGACAGACACAGAGAGAGAGAGAGAGAGACAGAAAGACAGAGAGACATACAGAGAGAGACATAGAGAGAGAATACAGGAATACCAGGACCTCTTGATACTGTAAATGAACTCCAGGCACATGCTCCACTTTGTGCATCTGCCTTTATGTGGTACTGGGAATTGAATTTGGGGCATCAGGTATTGCAAGCAAGTGCCTTTAACCTCCAAGCCATCTCTCCAGCCCATGGCCAGCTCTTTACACACTGCACCAGACCCCAGAGGCGCTCTTGCTGTTGAACACATTTAGAAAAAGCTTAGTGTGGCCAGGCGTGGTGGTGTGTGCACGCCTTTAATCCCAGCACTCGGGAGGGAGAGGTAGGAGGACTGCTGTGACTTTGATGCCAGACTGAGACTACATAGTGAATTCCAGGTCAGCCTGGACTAGAGTGAGACCCTACCTCGAAACCCCCCACTAAAATCTATGCATCATCCATCCATCCATCCATCTATCTATCTATCTATCTATCATCAATCCAACCAACACAAGAGCTGGGATGGCTCAGCAGTTAAAGACACTCGCTTACAAATACTGATGGTCTGGGTTCGATTCCCCAGTACCCACATAAAGCACAATGTGGCACACGTGTCTCAAATTCGTTTGCAGTGCCAGGAGTCCCTGGCGTGCCCATTCTCTTTCTTTCTCTCTCTCTTTGCTTGCAAATAAATAAAAATATTTGCCAAAAGATCCCACAAGTTGAGGGGTACGTTTAGGATAAACCATGCTGTTTTATGCAGGGTGCGGCAGTGGTCTGACAGGTGCTTTGTGAACCCAGTGGGTAGTTTGTGGGCAGACTAGTCCCGTTGGAGGCAGCATGCTGGGCTGGCAGAAGAAGGCCAGGGTGGCTAGAGAAGGAACTCAGAGCCGAAACTCAGTCACGAGCGACCATCCGGCCTTCTCCGCGTCCCGGTTGTATCCAAGGCAGCGCCACACCCAACATGGCGGCGGCGCAGAGCCCGGCGGAGGGAGAGCGGAAGTACGTTTCGCGCGCGCCGGAAGTGGGGGCAGACCCGCCCCTCGCCGTGGGGGGTTCTCTGGCGCTGCGGACGCGCCGGCTTCGAGCATCCCTAAGCTGGCGTCTAGGCTGCTGGCTCCGGGGCTGCGGCTCCGGCGGCCGCGTGGCGCGGCCCGCCCGTGACATGGACGTGGCTAGCTTCGGAGAGGTACGGCCCGCGCCTCGCTGCGCCTGGCTCGGTCTGCGGCGACCGGGGGCAGGGCGGGGGGCCTTGGGTCCTTCCTTCCCTTCGCGACCCCCACCCCTCCCGGCCGTGGCCCGGCTCCGTCCTTCCCGCGCCCTGGTCCTCACGCGGAAGACTCGCGCGGTCCCGCCTTCCGTTCGCATCCCGCTCCCAGCCCCGCGGCCGTCGCCATGGCCAGGGTGACCCTCCTTTTCCCTTCGTCTCCTGTCTTCCCAATCCCTGGCCCCGGCTCCCGGCTCCTTCCCACCCCCAGGCCTTGGCTCCGGCCTCGCCGTCTAGGATGGCACCCCATGCGCTCCCGCTTTGAATCTGTGATCAGGTTAAGTTCAGTCCTCCTTGCTCCATGGAGGAGAGTGATGGAGGAATAACTCCTTCATCCATGGGACTTAGGGCTTCCCCCTGCCCTTCCTTCTACAAACGTTCCGTAGATCTCAGTTGGATGGGCAAGTCGTTTCCCCCCCCCACCCCCATGTCCTGGAATGGTGCAAGGAATTTTCTCTGCAGACAAGGTATATATTGGGGAGGTGGCTGCTTCTCTCCTGCTTTCTGCCTACTTGTATGTGAGCAAGCGCCTTTGACCACTGAGCAGTCTCCCCAGCTTGGATTTATATCTATCGTTTCTGAGACTGCCACCTGCGAGGGCACTTTTAGGAGTGCCCTTTTTTTAAAAAAAAAAAATTGTTTATTTGCGGCAAGGAGAGAGAGGCAGGTAGAGAGAATGGGTGCACCAGGGCCTCCAGCAAAGGAACTCCAGACACATGGGCTGCCCCGTCCGGCGTCCTGACTCAGAAATCCCTCCTCTTCTTTGAAGCACATGTTGACACATGTCCAATAAGGTCTTCCTCCTCCTCTCTTCTTCTTTTTTGTTTGTTTTTTGGAGGTAGGGTTTCACTCTACCCCAGGCTGACCTGGAACTCACTATGTAGTCTCAGGGTGGCCTTGAACTCATGGCAATCCTACCTCTGCCTCCCAAGTGCTAGGATTAAAGGCGTGCACCACCACACCCAACAGGTCTGACTCTTTAAATATTTTTATTGATTTGAGAGAGAAAACGAGGCAGAGGAAGAGAGAGAGAGAGAGAGAATGGGCACACCAGGGCCTTCAGCCACTGCAAATGAACTCCAGATGCATGCACCACCTTGTGGATATGGCTTACATGGGTCCTGGGGAATTGAACCAGGGTCCTTTGGCTTTGCAGGCAACACCTTAACCACAGAGCCATCTCTCCAGCCCTGGTCTGAGTCTTTGAGATCAAGTCTTGCTGTGTTGCTAAAGCTGGTGTCAAACTTACAGGCTCAAGTAATCCTCCTGCCTCAGCCTCCCAAGTAGCTGGAATTACAGACCAGGTTGTTACTCTTTTGACAAAATAACTAGACCTGAGAGAACAAGGGAGACTACTAATTGAAGGTCATGTTTATTTACCCGGCACTGTAATTCCAGGCTTAGAATCTCCCAGTAGCTGGGAGAGAGTATGGGGAGAAGAAAGGCTGTTGGAAAAACCTGAAGGGTCATTCTTGTTTTTCCTTTTTGGTTGAGTGTCTGTGCATTTATGTGTGTGGGTGCTCATGTATGTTTACAACGTATGTGTGTGGAGGCCAGAGGTCAACAGCAGGTGTCTTCCTCAATCACTGTCCACCTTATATTTATTTATTTATTTTTGGTTTTCCAAGGTAGGGTCTCACTCTAGTTCAGACCTGGAATTCACTCTGTATTCTCAGGGTGGCCTCAAACTCATTGCAATCCTCCTACCTCTGTCTCCCGAGTGCGGGGATTAAAGGCATGCGCCACCACACCCGGTCTTGTTAACAGTTCTTATTTATTTATTTATTTATTTATTTATTTATTTATTTATTTGAGAGAGAGTGGGCACGCCAGGGTCTCCAGCTGCTGCAAACAAATTCCAGACACATGCGCCCCCTTGTGCATCTGGCTTATGTGGGTCCTGAATCAGGGTCCTTAGGCTTTGCAGGCAAATGCCTTAACTGCCAAACTATTTCCCCAGCCTCTGTTTGTTTATTTTTAAGACAGTCTCACTGTATAGCTCAGACTATCCTGACCTCATCATGTAGACCAGGCTGGCCTTGAACTCATGGAGATCCATGTGCCTCAGCCTCTCAGGTGCTGGGATTAAAGGCGTGTGACATCACGCCTGGCCCACTTAGTTTTTGAGAGAGGATCTCTCATTGAACCCAGCATTCAGTGACTTAGCTAGACCTGCTGGCCAGCAAGCCCCAGTCACCCTACTGTCTGCTCCCCAGCTAGGGTTACAGCATGCTGTTATGTGGTATCTGGGGCTTGTACTCAGGTCCTCATGCTCGTGCAGCCAGTGCTCTTATCCGCTGAGCCATCTCCCCAGCCCTGGCAAAATGCCTTTTTGTTTGTTTGTTTGTTTTTCTCCCAGGTAGGGTCTCACTCTAGTGCAGGCTGACTTGGAATTCACTATGTCATCTCAGACTGGCCTCAAACACACAGCAGTCTTCTTACCTTTGCCTGGGATTAACTGTGTGCACCACTGGCAGAGAGAGAGGGAGAGAGAGAGAGAGAGAGAGAAAGAAAGAAAATGGGCGCGCCAGATCCTCTAGCCACTGCAAATGAACTCCAGATGCATCTGGCTTTATGTTGATACTGGGGACTTGAACTCGGGTCATTGCTGGCAAGTGCCCTAACCACTCAGCCATTTCTCCAGTCCTCAAATCCGCCCCCCTTTTTTTTTTTTTTTTTTTTTTTTTTTGGTTTTTCGAGGTAGGGTCTCACTCTGGCCCAGGGCTGACCTGGAATTAGCTATGTAGTCTCAGGGTGGCCTCAAACTCTCAGGGTGGCCTCAAACTCTTGGCGATCCTCCTACCTCTGCCTCCCAAGTGCTGGGATTAAAGGCGTGTGCCACCACGCCTGGCTTTCAAATCCCTTTGAACACCCCATAATGAAGTCCTTGAAATTTTGTTGTCCCTGTTCGTTACCAGGACATGTCCAACGATGACGAGGCTCCTCCCCCAGCAACCGAGGCGACAGGTGGTGTCCACTTGCTGGGGTTCTCTGACGAGATCCTCTTGCATATCCTGAGGAACGTCCCCAGCACAGACCTGGTGCTGAATGTGCGGCGCACCTGCCGGAAGCTGGCTGCCTTGAGTCTGGACAAGAGCCTTGTCCATACCGTGCTACTGCAGAAGGACTATCAGGTGCGGGACAGAGGTTGGATCCACCAAGGTGCCAGCCTTTGGGGTCTGCCAGGTCCCTGAAGCAGGCACCATGGGTGTGTGGGGGGAGCACTCCTCACATAGATGAGAGCAGTCTCTGGGATGCAGGGTGGTTCTGGGAGGGAGTCTGGCCTCAGGTGCAGGCATCAGCGTGAGGCCTGCTTCCCTGTAGGCACCCCGGGTGGAATTAGTGCATCATAGAGTAGGTGCTGGGAGGTCCTGGAAAGTGGTGGCATGGTGGGTGGCACTGTTAACACCACCGCATCGTGTGAGGGCAGCAGGTGCTTTTGTTGAGGCCTGTTAACCCTGAGGCATGAGCCTGGCTTCCTAGGGCACAGTTCTACTCCATGCGATCTGAAGGCCCAGGTAGAAGGATTGTGGGTTGCAGGCCATTCTGGGCAATTTATCAACACACAAACAAAAAAACCAAGAAACAAGAGGCAGGACGTGGTGGCTCACGCCTTTAATCCCAGCATTTGGGAGGCAGAGGTAGGATCACCGTGAGTTCGAGGCCACTCTGAGATTACATAGTGAATTCCAGGTCAGCCTGGGCTGGAGTGAAACCCTACCTCGAAAAACAAAAACAAGTAACAACAACAACAGCAAGCTACAAAGGGAACTGGAAAGATGGCTCAGCACTTCAGAGCACTTTCTATGAAAGCACTAGGGCCTGCGGGGACCTGAGGCCACTCTTAATTCAGTTTCCCCAAACCAGGTTAAACAGCAGAGTATGGTACCTGTGCTTGTACCTGTAACTAGTGCCTATAATCCTGGACCCTGGTCCTGCAGGGGGCAGAGGCAGGAGCGTGTGCAAAACCAGCAAGTTCCTGGATCAGTAAGAGTCCCACCCAGGCAAGAAAGGGTGCAAGAGCGAAAGAGCCTGACATCTGGTGTTCTGCTCTGGGCACTACAGGCAGGTGCATGGGGCGCTCACTGCAAGGGCACATGGATGCACACACTTCTCTACCTTACATACACACACACACAAGCAAAAAGTAAATATAATTAGACGGGAGATGCTCAGTCAGAAAAGCACTTGCTGTGCAAGCGTGAGGACCTGAATTTTTTTCTTAACTATTTTATTTATTTATAAAATATTTATTTATTTGACAGAGAAAGGGAGAGAGAGCAAATGGGTGTGCCAGGGCCTCTAGCCACTGCAAACGAATTCCAGACATGTGCACCCCCTTATGCATCTGGCTTACTTGGGTCCTGGGAAATTGAACCTGGATCCTTTGGCTTTGCAGGCAGGCATGTTAACTACCAAGCCATCTCTCCAGTCCAGGCCCTGAGTTTTAATCCCCCACAGCCGCATAATGCCTGGCCTGGTGGATTGTGCCTGTGATCCCAGCACAGGGGAGGCAAAGACAGGGAATGCATGGGCCTTGCTGGCCAGCCAGTATAGCTGGATCAACACATACCAGGTTCATGAAACCCTGTCTAAAATGTAAGGTAGAGGTTGGGGAGGTGGCTCAGAGGTTAAAGGTGCTTGTTTGCAAGCCTGCTGTCCTGGGTTCAGTCCCCCAGTACTCATGTAAAGCCAATTGCACAAAGTGGTGCATGAGGCCTTGGTGCACTCGTGCTGACTGACTCAAATAAATTAAAAACAAGGTGGTGAGTGATTGACAATGACTTCAGTTTCAACTTCTGGTCTCCACATGCACACATGTGCATACCACACATACATATGCCAGACAAACACACTAAAAGAACAACAAGCTGGGCATAGTGGCACACACCTTTAATCCTAGATAGAGGTAGGAGGATCGCCATGAGTTCAAGGCCACCCTGAGACTACATAGTGAGTTCCAGGTCAGCTTGGGCTAGAGTGAGACCCTACCTCCAAAAACCAGAAAAATAAATAAAATTAAAAAAAAAAAAAAAAAAGGGCTGGAGGGATGGCTTAGTGGTTTAAGCACTTGCCTACAAAGCCAAAGGACCCAGGACCCATGTAAGCCTGATGCACAAGGTGGAGCATGTGTCTGGAGTTTGTTTGCTGTGGTTGGTGGCCCTGGTGCGCCTGTTCTCTCTCTCCCTCAAAAAAAGAAAAAAAGGGGCTGGAGAGATGTCTTGGCAGTTAAGGTGTTTGCCTGCAAAGCCAAAGGATTCCAGTTCGATTGTCCAGGACCCACATAAGCCAGATACACAAGGGGGCGCACACATCTTTAGTTCATTTGCAGTGGCCGGAGTCCCTGTCACGCCCATTCTCTTCCTCTTTTTCTATCTGTCAAATGAATATATGTATGTATATATATATATGTATGTATGTATGTATGTATATATATATATATATTTTTAAAAAGTGGTTTGCTAAAAAACTGCTTTTGGTGTTTTGTTTGTTTGTTTGAGGCAGGGTCTCACTGTAGCCCAGGCTGTCCTGATTCACTGTGTAGTCTCAGGGTGGCCTCAAACTCACAGTGATCTTCCAGCCTCTTCCTGCCAAGTGCAGGAACTAAAGGCAAGCACCACTACACCCAGCTAACCACTTTAAAAAATATATTTTTATTTGTTTGAGAGAGGCAGGCAGATTGAGAATGGGGGTGTCAGGGCCTGCAGCCCTCTAGCCACTGCAAATGAACTCCAGAAGCATGTGCCACCTTGTGCAGCTGGTTTTATTTGGATACTGGGTAATCGAACCTGGGTCCTTAGGCTTTGCAGGCAGGTACCTTAGGTAACCGCTAAGCCATTTCTCCAGGCCTAGCAAGCCTCTGTCTACAGTGGCTGCAGTACTGTTCTCTTCCCTTGAGCCTGATGGTCTCCTGACTATTAACTGTGGCAGATTTGTGGGAGGAGGAAGGGGGAGCGGGCGGTTCCCCTCTGAGCTAGAGCAGAGTGCCACGTGACTCAGCAAGTGTCCTAGGTACTGCATGCATGAAATGCCCACGGCACCCCTGCATGCGTACCTTCATCCCCTGTTCCTCTCCTGCCCATTCCTGTCCTGCAGGCGAGTGAGGACAAGGTGAAGCAGCTGGTGAGAGAGATTGGCCGGGAGATCCAGCATCTCAACATGGCTGGCTGCTACTGGCTGTCGGGCTCCACCATCGAGCATGTGGCCCGCTGCCGAGGCCTGGTGAAGGTGAACCTCTCGGGCTGCCACCTCACCTCCCTGCGCCTCTCCAAGGTCCTATCAGCCCTGCAGCACCTGCGTTCCCTGGCCATTGATGTGAGTCCTGGCTTTGATGCCAGCCAGTTGAGCAGCGAGTGCAAGGCCACGCTGAGCCGTGTGCAGGAGCTCAAGCAAACACTGTTCACGCCCTCCTATGGCGTGGTGCCCTGCTGCGCCAGCCTGCAGAAGCTGCTCCTCTACTTTGAGATCCTGGACCGTACCCGGGAGGGCGCTGTCCTCTCAGGCCAGCTCATGGTGGGCCAGAGCAATGTGCCCCACTATCAGAACCTGCGAGTCTTCTATGCACGCCTGGCCCCCGGCTACATCAATCAGGAAGTGGTGCGGCTGTACCTGGCCGTGCTCAGTGACCGCACGCCTGAGAACCTGCACGCCTTCCTCATCTCCGTCCCCGGAAGCTTTGCCGAGAGCGGGGCCACCAAAAACCTACTGGAGTCCATGGCGCGCAACGTGGCCCTGGACGCCCTGCAGCTGCCCCGATCCTGGCTGAATGGCTCGACCCTCCTCCAGCATATGAAATTCAACAGTCCCTTTTACTTCAGCTTCAGCCGCTGCACGCTGTCTGGTGGCCACCTGATTGAGCGAGTCATCAATGGGGGCAAGGACCTGCGCAGCCTGGCCAGCCTGAACCTCAGTGGCTGTGTGCACTGTCTGTCCCCAGACTCCTTGCTGCGCAAGGCAGAGGATGACATTGACAGTGGCATCTTAGAAACGCTCGTGGCATCCTGTTGCAACCTGCGCCACCTGAACCTCTCAGCTGCCCACCACCACAGCTCTGAGGGCCTGGGCCGGCACCTCTGCCAGCTTCTGGCCCGGCTGTGCCACCTGCGCTCCCTCTCCCTGCCTGTCTGCTCTGTTGCCGACTCTGCTCCTAGGGCTGACCGGGCGCCTGCCCCACCGGCGATGCATGCAGTGCCTCGCGGCTTCGGCAAGAAGGTGCGCATTGGGGTTCAGGCCTATCCCAGCCCCTTCCTGGGCCAGTCAGCTCCCCAGCCCTCTTCTGTGTTCTGGTCTCTGCTGAAGAAACTGCCCTTTCTGGAACACCTTGAGCTGATTGGTTCCAACTTCTCCTCTGCCATGCCTCGCAACGAACCTGCCATCCGCAACTCTCTCCCTCCCTGCAGCCGGGCACAGAACGTTGGGGACTCAGAGGTGGCTGCTATTGGCCAGCTGGCCTTCCTACGACACCTGACACTGGCTCAATTGCCTGGTATCGTGACAGGCTCTGGGCTGGTGAGCATTGGCCTGCAGTGCCAGCAGCTGCAGTCTCTGTCGCTGGCCAACCTGGGCATGATGGGGAAGGTGGTTTATATGCCTGCCCTAGCGGACATGTTGAAGCACTGCCAGCGGCTGAAGGACCTCAGGTGAGGGCATTGGTGTGCAGGACTGTGGTGGGCCTGGCAGGGTGGAGCTTCTGTCCTGGGTGAGGGTGCTCAGTGCAGTGTGTGGCTTAGGAAGGCAGATCTAGCTAAGTATCTTGCTATTTCTCACAGTTACATGAGTCCTTGTTTCATTGGCAATGTTTCATTCATGATACTTTTTTTCTTCCTGAGGCAGGGTGTCACTCCAGGCTGGCCTCGAACTCATGGTGATCCTTTTATTACCTCTGCCTCCCAAGTGCTGGGACTAAAGGCATGTGTCACCATGCAAGGTTTATGCTCTTTTTTTTTTTTTTTGGTTCTTCAAGGTAGGGTCTTGTTCTAGTCCAGGCTGACCTGGAATTCACTCTGTAGTCTCAGGTTGGTCTCAAACTCACTGCAGTCCTACCTCTCCCTTCCAAGTGCTGGGATTAAAGGCATACACCACTACCTCTGGCCCATTTATTTATGTATTTATTTATTTATTTATTTGGAAGTAGGGTTCTGCTCTAGCCCAGGCTGACTTGGAATTCACTGTGTAGTCTGAGACTGGCCTTGAATTCACAGCAATCTTCCTTCCCAAATGCTGGGATTAAAGGTGTACCATGCCTGGCTCACACGTCTTTTGAGGCAGGGTTTCACTCTAGCTCAGGCTGACCTGGAATTCACTCTGTAGTCTCAGGGTGGCCTCGAACTCACGACGATCCTCCTACCTCTGCCTCCCGAGTGCTGGGATTAAAGGCGTGTCACCATGCATAGCTACACTCTTAATTTTATTAATTTATTTTTATTTATTTGAGAGAGAGAGAGGAAGAGAAAGATAGAGAGAACGGGCATGTCAGGGCCACTAGCCGCTCAAATGAACTCCAGACGCATGCGCCCCTTGCACAGCTGGCTTACATGGGTCCTGGGGAATCGAACCAGGGCCCTTAGGCGTCGCAGGCAAATGCCTTAATCACTAATCTATTTCCCCAGCCCTAATTTTATTTATTTGTTAGTGAGACAGGGAGGGAGAAAGAGGCAGATAGAATGGGTGTGCCAGATTCTCCAGCTACTGCAAACAAACTCCAGACGCAAGTGCCACCTTGTGCATCTGGCTTATGTGGGTTCTGGGGAATCAAACCTGGGTCCTTAGGCTTCACAGGCAAGCGCTTTAACCGCTAAACTATCCAGCCCCATGCTTGCTTGGTCTCTTTCTCTTTCTTTCTTTCTTTCTTTCTTTCTTTCTTTCTTTCCTTCTTTCTTTCTTTCTTTTGTATTTTCAAGGTAGAGTTTCACTGTAGCTCAGGCTAACCTGGAATTCACTAATTTACTATGTAGTCTCAGGATGGCCTTGAACTCACAGTGATCCTCCTTCCTCTGCCTCCCGAGTGCTGGGATTAATGGCGTGCGCATAGATGTTGAGCCTGTGGAGGCCAGAGGACAACCACAGGTGTCATTCCTCAGGCACCATCCATCTTTATTTATTTATGTGTTTATCTATTTTTGGTTTTTTGAGGTAGGGTCTTGCTCTAGCCCAGGCTGACCTGGAATTCACTATGTAGTCTCAGGCTAGCCTCGAACTCATGATGTTCCTCCTAGTGCTGGGTCCTTTCACTTTGCAGGCAAGTGCTTTAACTGCTAAGCCATTTCTCCAGCCTATTAATTCACCTTTTCTGAGACCTTTTCTGCGGTCTCATTGTCTCGGAGGTCACCATTCTAGATTGACTGGCCAGTAAGCCCCAGAGATCCACCTGTCTTCTCCCTTCTTGAAGTTCTGGGCTTACATGAACCTGTTAACTGAGTCTGGCTTTTTTTTTTGACATGGATAGCTGGGACTATAGGCATGTATTCCTATGCTCAGCTTCAAGGATAACAGTTCTTTTTAAAAATATATTTTATTTATTTATTTATTTGAGAGAGAGAGAAAAAGAGGCAGAGAGAGAGAGAGAATGGGCATGCCAGGGCCTCCAGTCACTGCAGACGAACTCCAGATGCATGTGCCCCCTTGTGCATCTGTCTTACATGGGTCCTGGAGAGTCAAACTGGGATTCTTTGGCTTTGCAGGCAAACGCCTTAACTGCTAAGCCATCTGTCCAGCCCCAACAATTTTTTGAGGTAGGGTCTCACTCTAGTTCAGGCTGACCTGGAGTTCACGCTGTATTCTCAGGGTGGCCTCGAACTCATGGTGATCCTCCTACCTCTGCCTCCCAAGTGCTAGGATTAAAGGCGTGCACCACCACACCTGGCCCCAACAATTTTTTTTTTTTTTTTTTGGTTTTTTTGAGGTAGGGTCTCACTCTGGTCCAGGCTGACCTGGAATTAACTATGTAGTCTCAGGGTGGCCTCGAACTCTCAGCGATCTTCCTACCTCTGCCTCCCAAGTGCTGGGATTAAAGGCGTGCGCCACCACGCCCGGCTAACAATTTTTTTTATGTGTGTTTGTGTGTGCCCATCTGTGTGAGTGTGGGTATACGTGTGCATGGCACATGTATGCCGGTCAGAGAACAGGCTTGGGTATGTCTGCCTTCCATCTTGTTTGAGGTATAGTCTCATTCACCACTGTATGTGCCAGGCTAGCTGGCCCAGAAGCTTCCAAGGATTCTCCAGTGTTCCTCACTGCACCTTGCTTTTTACATGGGTTCTGGGGAATCTCAACTCGGTCATATGCTTGTACAGCAAACTCTCACCCATTGAGTCATCTCCAGAGCCCTAAGGATAAGAATTCTTTAAGGAAGGCGTAATTCAAAATCTCAGTTCTTAGAGTTGATACGAAAAATATCCCCTCCCTTCCTGTGTGGTGACGCACATCTTTAATCCCAGCACTCGGGAGGCTGAGGTGGAAGGATCACTGTGAGTTCGAGGCCAGCCTGACCACACATCCTTAGCTGAGGCCATAACATCACGTCTCAGTCTGAGGGACACTCAAGCATGGTGTCATTGTTTCCAGGACAGTTTGTGTAGACTTGGTGTCTGTGCTAAGAGCCAGGTGCCAGCGGGTTGTCCCCACATCACGGCTGAAGCAGGAAGCCTCAGCACAGCATTGTCTCAGCCCTCAGTCCACCACCAGAGCGTGACCTTGGCCTCAAGCCATAGAAAGGGAGGGCAGGTGTGTCTTACCTCTCTCACACCTCCTGGCTTCAGCATGGTAGGAAGTGAGCCACATCCGAGTGGAAGTCTCCGAGAGGAAGTTGGCAGATCCTGTGCTGCTCACAGCCTGGAACCTTCCACAGCTGCGTGTCCAGTCTGCACTCTGCCTCGTGCCTTCCTCAGAGCATATGCTGGGCTTGTCTGGTCCCTGCTGACGTTGGAGTTGCTGCCTTGTCTGGTTACGCGGCCCGGGCTCCAGCTGGAGGCGGCGGGCATCCGTGCTTGTCCGCTCCATTCCAGTTAGACTCCCTTTGGAACATGCCTGTGGGGTTCCCAACTCCTGTTTAGAAATCTAAGTCAGGGCTGGAGAAATGGCTTAGTGGTAAGATGCTTACCTGAGAATCTTAAGGTTTCAATTCCCCAGGACCCACGTAAGCCAGATGTGCAAGGTGGCACATGTGTTTGGAGTTCATTTGCAGTGGCTAGAGGCCCTGGGGCTCCCATTCATTCCCTCTCCCTTTCTCTCAGATAAATCAATAAAAGTAAAAATAATAAAAAAAAGAAAACTATGCTGGGCGTGGTGGCACACGCCTTTAATCCCAGCACTCGGGAGGCAGAGGCAGGAGTATTAAGTTCAAGTCCAGCTTGAGCTACATCCATAGTAAGTTCCGGGTCAGCCAGGGCTACAGAGTGAAAATAATCTTTTAAAAAATGGGACCAGGAGTGGTGCCATGTACCTGTAATCCCAGCAGTTGGGAGGTGGAGGCAGGAGTTCAAGGTCATCTTCAGTTACATAGGAAGTTGGTGGCTTACCTGGGCTACATGAGACCGTTTCACAGGAAGAAAAACTCATTGTCATTGCAGGCTCTCGTTGAGGAAGCTACGGGCACGTGGGAAGGTGCACTAGGAAGCCCTCCACGGTGTGCATGGACACATCCCTCCCGCCCTGTGTCTGCCACAGTTACATCATCCTGTCATGCCCCTGGCCTTTCTTGTAGCTCTAGTGATGTGTGGTCAGTGCAGGTCAGAACAGGCAAGAGTGGCCCAGAGGCAGCGGCACTCTGGGCTCCCTTCTGAGGCCATGGCTGTAGGGCTCCTGTGCTTCCTGAGGAAATGTTCTGATATGGCCACCCACCTGCTGGCTGCTGTCCCCGCAGCCCGACAAACCTGGGCATGTGTGTGCCAGCTCTGCTTCCTGTGGGTGGAGGTGCCGCAGGGACAGGTTGTTCTGGCTGTGGTCTTGGGCCACACCTCTGGCAAGAGGGTCACGTGCTGGACAGAACTTTCCCACAGCTGGAGGTGGAGTGACAGTCTGAGTCACTCTGGGCTTCCCCGAGTGGAAGCAAGAGTGGTGTGAACCAGGTCTGGCACGGTCCCAGGGGCACCTCATAGACCCCATCAGGATCAGAGTTATGTCCCCCGAGTGAGGGGAGGGGCCCACAGAGACATCTCATGAAGTGTGAGTTGATGGCTGGGTACTTGTTGGCTGGGAAGGAGCCGTCAGATGAAGCCCAGTTGGGTGGATACCATTTCCTTGTCCCCCATCCAACCTCAGATGCCACCAGGAGCTGCCTTAGGTCAGTTCTCCAAGCCATCCTGTATGCTGGGTGGCAGCTGTATTAGAGAGGGGCTTGGAAAAGACACACTGTCCCCACCATTCGAGCCTGTCGCAGGTGACTTCCTTCAGGGCAGAAGCTCTGGAAATGGGCTCTAATTGACACTGTTGCTACTTGCTGTAACTCACTTGGCCTGGGGTGACCTAGGCAGGTAGCACAGAGCCACGATGCCACCTAGTGGCTGAGGCGGAAGCTGTTTTCGGACCGGCTATTCCATTCCCTGCTGTGCGAGGGGGGGGGGAACCCTGAGGCGCTTGCTCCCTCCTCGCTTCCAGGTTTGCAGAGGCCAGCCTGAGACTACATAATGAATTCCAGGTTAGCCCTGCCCAGATTGAAACTACCTCAAAAAAAGAAAAAGAGAAAAATATTTTATTTGTTTATTTGAGAGGAAAGTCAGAGAGAGAGAGAATGGGTGCACCAGGGCCTCCAGCCACTGCAAGCGAACTCCAGATGCATGCGCCACCTTGTACATCTGGCTCATGTGGGTCCTGGGGAGTCAAACCTGGGTCCTTTGGTTTTGCAGGCAAGTGCCTTAACTGCTAAGCCATCTCTCCAGCCCACAACCTGGCTTTTAAAAATATTTTATTTAGCCGGGTGTGGTGGCGCACGCCTTTAATCCCAGCACTTGGGAGGCAGAGGTAGGAGGATCGCCATGAGTTCGAGGCCACCCTGAGACTACATAGTTAATTTCAGGTTAGCCTGGATCAGAGTGAGACCCTACCTCAAGAAAACAGAAAAAAAATTTATTTATTTATTTATTTATTTATTTATTTATTTATTTATTTGTGAGCAGAGAGAGCAAGTGGGAGTGAGTCAGTATGGGTGCACCAGGGCCTCTGTCCAGTGCCGATGAGCTTCAGGCGCGTGCTCCACTTTGTGCGTCCCGTCTTCGTGGTGCTGGGAATCGGACCCAGCTTGTTAGGCTCTAGAGGCAAGCACCCTAACCACTGAGCCATATCTCCAGCCCTTTAACAATTTTTTTCAAAGTAGGGTTTCACTCTAACCCAGGCTGACCTGGAATTCATTATGTAGTCTCAGGGCTCAGGGTGACCTTGAACTCATAGTGAGCCTTCTACCTCTCTGCTGGGATTCAAGGTGTGCTCCACCATGCCTGGCAAAATTTTTTTTTTTTTTTTTTTGGTTTTTCGAGGTACAGTTTCACTCTGGCCCAGGCTGACCTGGAATTAACTATGTAGTCTCAGGGTGGCCTTGAACTCACGGCAATCCTCCTACCTCTGCCTCCCGAGTGCTGGGATTAAAGGCGTGCGCCACCATGCCCGGCCTCCTGGCAAATATTTTTTATTCATTGAGTTAACTTATTTGTTTTGTAGTGCATGGGATGGAACCAGGAACTTACTCATGCTTGGGAAGCACTTTTTTTTTTTTTTTTTTATTATTATTACTGGTTTTTCAAGGTAGAGTCTCACTGTAGCCCAGGCTGACTGTTAATTTACTATGTAGTGTCAGTGTGGCCTTGAACTCCCAGTAATCCTCCTGCCTCTACCTCCTGAGTACTTGGATTACAGGTATGCACCACCACACCCGGCCTTCTTGTTTTTGTTTTGAGATAGGGTCTCACCTAGTTGCCAAAACAGACTTTGAACTTATAGTCACCTGCCTCAGCCTCCTGGGTAGCCGGGACTGTAAGCCTGTGTCATATGTTTTAGCTTCCATTGTGTTTGCTGGGACAAGCGACCTGAGCAGAAACTGGTGGAAGGAACGGGTTTATTTATTTCAGTTTACATATAATTTAAAAATTGTATTTTATTTTAGGCCGGGTGTGGTGGCGCATGCCTTTAATCCCAGCACTTGGGAGGCAGAGGTAGGAGGATCGCCGTGAGTTCAAGGCCACCCTGAGACTACATAGTTAATTCCAGGTCAGCCTGGACCAGAGTGAGACCCTACCTCACAAAACCAAAAAAAAAAAAAATTGTTTTTTATTTTAAGCATATATATATATATATATATATATATATATATATATATATATATAGAGAGAGAGAGAGAGAGAGAGAGAGAGTGTCAGAGCCTCTAGCTATTGCAAACAAACTCCAGGCACATGTACCACCCTGTGCATCTGGCTTATGTGGGTCCTGGGGAGTCAAACCTGGGTCCTTAGGTTTCACAGGCAAACGCCTTAACTGCTAAGCCATCTCTCCAGCCCTCAGCTTGCGCCCTTGAGGGAAGCTTCATCATAGCAGGGAAAAGATGGTAGAGCAGAGGCTGGGCATGACTTCCGCTACAGCAGCTGGCATAAAGCAGCAAGAGTTAGCTGGACTCTCGTAATGGGAAGCTGGGCTATCTCAAGCCTTATTCTGCCCCTAGCCACACACTTCCAGTAAGGCTCCGCCTCGGAGACTGAGTGTCCAGAGCACACAAGGCTACAGCGGACGTCTCATTGAACCCACCACACCATACTTGGCCAGGAGCAACATTCCCATGGTCAGACCCAGGTGGCCTGGGCAGGGTGGTGGGGTGTGGATGAACCCACATTTAGCAGAGGGAAGCTGCTTCTTGAGGACATCTTATCTTTCTGCATATCCTCCCTTTGGGGCCTTCCAAAGGTGACAGGTCTGGGGACTCTGATGTGATTCAGTCATAGTGGTTGGGTCCTTCCCACAGAAGCCCTCAACTCTCCATCATCTTCTGAAACCCTCCTGCCTACTCTGGACAGACACCTCTGCCAGCCTTGATGCTCCTCTGGTCAGATGACCAGTAACAACCATGACGGTGAGCGCAAGTTTGTAAAGTACACAGTGAGGTGTGCGCACTTACGCAGAACACAGGTGGCCCCGTTCCTTATAGGACACAGGTTGTGTTGTGTTGGTCACTGCCTGAACCCACCTTGGTCCATCTCTTTGGAGTGTTCACTTGGCTGAGGCTGGTTTTGAACTTCTGATCCTCTGCCTTCATCTTTGAAGTACCCGAATGACAGGTGTGCACCACCACTCCTGGTCTTATCACTGAGGAAGGGTTGGAAGGATCCATCTGCTGGTAGTGTCTTTGCCCTCAGCTCTCTTCTGCATGTGTGCTAAGTGTCCTGGGGCCATGGGAATGAGTGACCACCGGCTGGGGGCTTGAAGTGGTGAGTGCACTGCCTCACAGCCAGAAGTTCACAGTCTAGGTGTTGATGGCACAGGTTCCTTCCGAGGCTGGGAAGGGAGAGTCCGTCAGTGCTTTTGTCCAGCTTGTGACAGGTTGCCAGTGTCTAGTGTCAGCTGGCTTGCAGACCCACCCCTGCTTCTGTCTGGAGACAGGACCTCACTCTGTAGCCCAAGCGGGCCTCAAACTCACAGATTATGGGTATGAGCCATCATTCACCCTCTTCCCCCAGCTCTGTGGCCTCACGCTTGTGATCGTCTTGCCTCTGACTCCTAAGGTCTGTGCCACACCGGTGTTCCTGGCGTGTGGCCTGTCTGTGAGGAACTTGACACTGGATCTGGATCTGACCTTAGGCTAACTCAGTTACATGCCAGATCTTGTTTGCCAGTGAGGCTGTACCCGCCTACCACCTAGTTCTGTGGACCCGTGTCAGCATACCTCAGCTTGTTTCCTCCTCCTGTCCTCCTGTCCCTCATCACTCATCACTCCCCTCACCCTGGGCATGTCTGTCAGCCCCTTGTTCTCTTCTGCAGGGGACTCAAGTGGCCAGATGCCTCCCTGGTCCCATAGCCATGTTCATCTTTGGCAGCTAAGCAGCTTCAGTGACCTGCCCTTCCCCTTAGCCATCGTCTCATCCTTAAAACTCACCGGAGACTGGGCGTGTGGCTTGGTTGGCAGAGTGCTTGCCTTCCATGCAGGAATCCCTGGGTTCAGTCCCCAGCAGCACATAGCCCAGTGTTGTGGCACACACCTGGAATCCCAACACTCAGGAAGTGGAGGCAGAAGGATCAGAAGTTCATGTTCATCCTTAGCTACATAGTTGAAGGCCAGGCTACACGAGACCTTGTCTCAAAAGAAAAACTGGCCGGGTGTGGTGGCGCACGCCTTTCATCCCAGCACTCGGGAGGCAGAGGTATGAGGATCGCTGTGAGTTCGAGGCCACCCTGAGACTACATAGTGAATTCCAGGTCAGCCTGGGCTAGAGTGAGACCCTACCTCGAAAAACCAAAAAAAAAAAAAAAAAGACAAAACCTAAGCAGGTGTGGTAGCACGCGCCTTTAATGTCAGCACTCCAGGGGCAGAGGTGGGAGGAAAGCTGTGAATTCAAGGCCACCCTGGCACTACAGAGTGAGTTCCAGTAAGACCCTACCTCCAAAACAAAACAAAAAGACAAAAACTACAGAAACCTCGGTGGGTCTTTCTGCTTTCTGTCTGGATGGATAGATGCCTGAGGATCTGGAACGTTAGCATCTCCTCTGCCTTCACAAATCCCACCCTTCCCTGATAACCCTCTTCACAGCAGCCTGGCCTTTGGGCACACTCCTGCAAGGTTCCACATCTTCTGAGACAAGATGTGGTGGACAGGCCTCTGTCCCTACCTTATGGACTGTGTCCTCACTTGCTGGCTCCTCTCACTCTCAGCTGCCCTTGGATCTGTTTGTTGTTGTCTACCCTGTCATGGCTGGTAGGGTCCACCCTGGCCCCTCACCCACCACCCTGGTCTTCTGGGTCCCCACTTTCTCTTGCCTTTGCTGGTTTACCTTTGTCTGCCATCAAACTTGCTTCCCAGGGAAGGTCATTTCTGTACCCCAGTAAGCCCGGCAGGGTGGGGTTTATGGGGTGCTGAAGTGGAGGGTATTGAGAGAGTACAGGGATCTCAGATGGCCGTGAGCCAGCAACTCCTGACAAGGTCTTCAGAGTGGGTGGTTGGAGTAGGTCCCCCAAGCCAGGCTCTCCATGGACACCCTGGGTCCCTAGTCCTCACCCTGTGGTGCTCCCTAGGGCTGTGGTGGGGTGTGGCATGGGGGGGTGGCCCTCAGGTGGGATCATGTGCCCTCTCTCCTGCAGGCTGGAGCAGCCCTACTTCAGTGCCAACGCCCAGTTCTTCCAGGCGCTCAGCCAGTGCTCATCTCTGCAGCGCCTGTGCCTGGTCTCCCGCAGTGGCACCCTGCAGCCCGATGCTGTGCTGCCCTTCGTGACCCGGTGCCTGCAGCTTGTTGTGTGCCACATGTTTACAGGAGAGTCCCTCACCACCTGCAAGAGCCTGCAGCAGTCACTACTACGAAGGTGAGTGGTACGGACTCATGGCCAAAACACCAACAGTGTGCCCAGCGTCCAGCATTGTCAGCAACCAGTAGGGGTCTGGTGAAGGTGAAGTACCCAGTCATGGTGCAGCGGGCAGAGGGTCTGGTCTTAGCTGCATGGCAGTTCTGCACGGTCCAGGCCTGTAATTACAACCCCTTGGGAGGCATAGGCAACACAATTACAAGTTCAGGGTCAGCCTTGGTTAGAGAGTTGTCTAGATGGCTCAGGCCCTCGCACTCCAAGTACAAAAGTCCCTATGCAAGCTGAGTGTGGTGGTGTGTGTAGTCCCAGCACTCAGAGGGCAGAGGCGGGTGGATCTCAAGGTTCAGGTCAGCCTGGGCTACACGGCAGGACCCTGTCTCAAGAAGGAAAAATACACTGTTGCAGTCAGCTTTGCATTGCTGGCAGAAGACACCCGGCCAAGAGCAACTTGTGGGAAAAAAGGGTTAATATTGGCTAACAGACTCGAGGGGAAGCTCCCCGATGGCATGAGCAGAGGGTGAACATCATCTCCTGGCCAATATATGATGGACAACAGCAACAGGAGAGTGTGCCAGATGCTGGCAAGAGGAAGCTGGCTGTAACATCCATAAGCCCGCCCCCAACAGTACAGCGCCTCCAGGAGGGTTCAGTTCCCAAGTCTCCATCAGCTGGGAACCTAGTATTCAGAACACATAAGCTTACGGGGACACCTGGATCAAACTGCCACAGAGGCAGAGTCCAGATGCAGGTCTGCCCAAAGCCTGGCTCAGATATGCTTGCCTGTGACCCAGGTCAAGTCCTCACAGCTGATTGGTGGAGTTGATTACTGCAGTGTGGCTCTGCTGGACCACTTACTCCCCGTGTGTCAACAGCCTTTCCAGGTGGGCTGTCCCAGTCTTACAATCAATATCTGGCCCTTGTCGGCTCTCAGAGGCTCCCCACCCTGTCCTGCTGTGCTGCCCTGTCTCTCTGGCCCCTCTGCCTAGCAGGGCAGGGTGCTTTTCTGCAGGTTTCCAGCAGGTGGCACTGTGGGGCTCAGCAACCAGCTGCCTAGCACCTCCCCCAAGCCTGGCTCCCATGAGGATGAGTGCAAAAAAGCAGGAAGTGGGACTCATTTTCCCTCTTTGTGATTTGCTCTTTGTGGTGGTGTGTGTGGAGGTCAGAAAACAACCTCACGGTGTTTGTCCTCACCTAACTCCTTTGAGACAGGGACTTGTTTTACCAATTGGGAAGGCCGGTCCAGTTGGCCCACAAGTCTCCCCATTCTCCTGGCTCCACCTCCCATCTTGCCTGTAGGTGCACAGGGATTACAGACCTGTGTTCTACTGCACCTGGCTTACATAGGCTTGAAGAGCCAAATGGTAGTCATCAGGCTTGTGCAGCAAGTGCTTTTAACCGTGGTGCCATCTCCCCAGCCCACACTTAAAAACAATAAGTATTAGCCGGGCGTGGTGGCGCACACCTTTAATCCCAGCACTTGGGAGGCAGAGGTAGGATTGCCATGGGTTTGAGGCCACTCTGAGAATATATAATTCCAGGTCAGCCTGAGCTAGAGTGAGACCCTACCTCAAAAAAAAAAAAAAAAAAAAAAAAGATTTGTGTGAATGTGTGTGTGCCACGGGTCATGTGTGGGGGTCAGAGGATAACTTCGGGTGTCTATTTCTCCTTTTTTGAAATAGGCTCTCTTTCTGCTACAGACTAACTGCTAGACTGAAAAGGACTCGCAGTCTACTTGGCCTGGGAGTTTCAGATTCTCCTGGCTCCGCCTCCCATTGTCCTGGACACATTGATACCACAGATGCATGCGACACTTTGCATCTCACTTTATGTGTGGTGCTGGGGAATTGACTAATTATTAAGCCAGCAGGTTTTTTTTTTTTGAGAGAGATAGAGGGAGAGGAAGACAGATAGAGATGGGCGTGCCAGGAGCCTCTCAGCTGCTGTGAATGAACTCCAGATGTGTGCACCCCCTTGTGGTCAAGTGCAGCATTGCGCCCTTGCGTCACTTTGCATCTGGCTAAACGTGGGACCTGGAGATTGGAACCGGCGTTTTTAGGCTTAGGAGGCAGGCGCCTTAACCGCTAAGCCATCTCTCCAGCCCAGGCCAGCAGGTTTTACAGGCAAGCACCTTTGACTGCTGAACCATCTCCACAGTCCCTGGTTCTTTTATAGGTAGGGTTTCATTCTAGCCCAGGCTGACCTTGAGATCATGGTGATCCTCCTGCCTCAGCCTCCCGAGTACTGTGACTGTAGGTCTAATAAGCCACCACACCAAACTCTTCTAGACCTTTTTTTAAAAATGTTTTTGAAATATATTTTATTTATTTGATAGAAAGAGGGAGGGAGAGAGTGGGTGCACCAGGGCCTCCAGCCACTGCAAACAAACTCCAGATGCATGTGCCCCCTTGTGCATCTGGCTTACGTGGGTCCTGGAGAATTGAACCAGGGTCCTTTGTCTTTGCAGGCAAATGCCTTAACCACTAAGCCATCTCTCCAGCCCTTGAACGTCAGTTTTAAAGAATGGAACTAGAGGGGCTGGAGAGATGGCTTAGCGGTGAAGGTGTTTGCCTGCAAAGCCAAAAGATCCTGAGCATAGTAGTGCCCACCTTAGTCCCATCACTCAGGAGCATGGATAGAAGGGCTGCTGTGAGTCCAAGGCCAGTCCGGGGCTGCACAGTGAATTCTGTCATCCTGGGATAGAGTGAGAGCCTGCCTCTAACCCCCTCCCCCAGTGGACACAAAGTGTTGGCTCATGCCCGGCTCAATGGGTTAAGCTCTTGCCATGCAAGCATGAGGGCCTGCACTCAGAATCCCAGCACCCACGTCAAATGCTGGGCATGGTGGCATATACCTGGAGTTCTAGTGCTGGGGAGGTGGAGACAGGGAGATCCTCCGGGCTACCAGCCAGCTAGTCTAACCAAATCAGAGAGTTGTGGGTTCAGCAGAGACCCTGACTCAGAGAGTAAGGTGGAGTACAACTAAAGAAGGCATCTGATGTCATCCCGTGGCTCCCTATGCACCTCCCCAACCACTCCCCCCACATGTGTGCAAAAAAAAATGGAATTAGAATTGTTGGTAGCCTGAACAGCTTCTAAGGGAGGCGCTGGAGTCAGAGCTGCCTGGCTCGCTGCCATTCTGTGGCAGCTCTGCTTCAGGGAAGTCCCATCTGGCAGGCTGAGCACGTCGTGCTGAAGCCATGGAGTTTTGCGCAGATGCAGAGTTGGGTGGCTGCTGAGTTCCGGCTCCATAATGCACTCCCAGGAGTCTGGGCCATGAGCTGTCAGACCTGGGACCTGTGTCCAGGGTGCTTGGGCCCTATCCTAGGGAAGGTGGCTTGAGAGGTCCACAGAGGGACATTAGGGTGCTGACGGAGGCCCCTGGTCACTGTACAGTGAGGGGAGGCCCCCTGCCACTGTGAGTGTGGAGCCGCAGATGGTGGCCCAGGAATTCTGCCCTTATCCCTGAAGCCTCCAGTTTTCTTCAGAGAGAAAAGTGTGTGTGGTTGGCGGTAGAGGAGAACTGTGGAAGCCAACCATGGCATATCCCTATAATCTCAGCACTTGGGAGGCTGAGGCCAGCTTGGCTGTAGTGAGACCCTGTCTCAAAAGAAAGATAGAAGGCTGGGGAGATGGCTCAGTGGATAGTGCTTGACATGCGAGTGTAAAAACCTGAGTCCAAGCTGGTGTGGTGGCGCACACCTTTAATCCTAGCATGCAGGAGGCAGAGATAGGAGGATCACCTTGAGTTCAAGATCAATGAGAGAACTTAACGAATTGCAGGTCGATCTGGGCTAGAGCAAGACCTTACCTCGAAAAAAATAAATAAAAATAAAAACCTAAGTCTAGGTGCCAAAACCTACCCAAAACTGGATACTACAGAGGAGTGCGATGGGAGGTGGGGATGGAGAAGCTCCCAGAAGCTGGGGAGTCAGCACACATGACATGGCACAGTGCTGGACACCAGCAGAGGAGTGAGCTAGGAGGTGGGGGTGGAGAAGTCCCCAGAAGCTGGGGAGTCAGCACACATGACGCAGTGCTGGACACCAGCAGACCTCAAACAAGGTGGAAGGGTGAGGACCAGTGCTTGAGGTTCTCTTCTGACATCCACATGCGTGCCATAGTGTGCACACACCTATATTCACACAGGTGAACACACATGCATATACACTCCACAAAGAAAAGAAAAGGAGCCGGGCGTGGTGGCTCACGCCTTTAATCCCAGCACTCGGGAGGCAGAGGTAGGAGGATCGCCGAGAGTTCGAGGCCACCCTGAGACTACATAGTTAATTCCAGGTCAGCCTGGGCCAGAGTGAGACCCTACCTTGCAAAACCAAAAAGAAAAGAAAAGAAAAGAAAAGAAGAGAAAAGAAAAAAAAGAAAAGAAAAGAAAAGGCACTTGGGCAGGGGGCTTGCCTGAGTTCTGGCCAATGTCAAGGTTATCTGCTGTGTGGATGCTTTCTTGCTTTGTGCCCCAAAACTGGTGGGGTAGAATTTCTGGGTGAGTACTGCAGAATCCTCTCATCCGCACTTGAGTTTCCTTGTGCTGGCTTTGGGCCTGGTGGGCAGGGATGTCATGTACTAGGTCCTTCATCCCCTGGGTTGGGGCTCTACTTGGTCCCTGACTGGCTCAGGGTCTGCAGTCAGCCTGAGGGGTCATGAGGCTGAAACTCTGTCCTCCATCACACTCAGCATGAGACCTTGTGCGCAGTGCTGCTGCATGGAATGACACACTTGAGCTCCTGTGCGCAGTGCTGCTGCATGGAGTGACACTTGAGCTCCTGTGCACACTGCTGCTGCATGGAATGACACACTTGAGCTCCTGTGCCCAGTGGTCAAGGGAGCTGGTCTTCCTGCTTGTGGAGGGGACAGGTTGTTGGTTACACTTGTGTGTGGTTCTGGAATGACTATTGGCTGCTACTTGTTTCTGTCTGTCTGTCACAGTCTGTGTGTGCACTGCCTCCCCTGTCCGTCTGTGTCACAGCCTGCGTGTGCACCACCTCCCTTGTTTGTCTGTGTCACAGCCTGTGTGTGTACCACTTCCCCTGTCTGTGTCACAGCCTGTGTGTACACCACCTCCCCGTCTGTCTGTGTCACAGCCTGTGTGTGTACCACTTCCCTTGTCTGTGTCACAGCCTGTGTGTGCACTGCCTCCCCTGTCTGTCTGTGTCACAGCCTGTGTGTGCACCACCTCCCCATCTGTCTGTGTCACAGCCTGTGTGTGTACCACTTCCCCTGTCTGTGTCACAGCCTGCGTGTGCACCGCCTCCCCTGTCTGTCTGTGTCACAGCCTGCGTGTGCACCACCTCCCCTGTCTGTCTGTCACAGCCTGTGTGTGCACCACCTCCCCTGTCTGTCTGTCACAGCCTGCGTGTGCACCACCTCCCCTGTCTGTCTGTGTCACAGCCTGCGTGTGCACCACCTCCCCTGTCTGTCTGTCACAGCCTGCGTGTGCACCGCCTCCCCTGTCTGTCTGTGTCACAGCCTGCGTGTGCACCACCTCCCTGTCTGTCTGTCACAGCCTGCGTGTGCACCGCCTCCCCTGTCTGTCTGTGTCACAGCCTGCGTGTGCACCACCTCCCTGTCTGTCTGTGTCACAGCCTGCGTGTGCACCACCTCCCTGTCTGTCTGTGTCACAGCCTGCGTGTGCGCCACCTCCCCGTCTGTCTGTCACAGCCTGTGTGTGCACCACCTCCCCTGTCTGTCTGTGTCACAGCCTGCGTGTGCACCACCTCCCCTGTCTGTCTGTCACAGCCTGCGTGTGCACCACCTCCCTGTCTGTCTGTGTCACAGCCTGCGTGTGCACCACCTCCCTGTCTGTCTGTGTCACAGCCTGCGTGTGCACCACCTCCCTGTCTGTCTGTCACAGCCTGCGTGTGCACCACCTCCCTGTCTGTCTGTGTCACAGCCTGTGTGTGCACCACCTCCCCTGTCTGTCTGTCACAGCCTGCGTGTGCACCACCTCCCGTCTGTCATAGCCCATGCACTGCCTTTCTTGTCTTGGGGTGGTCTCCCCTTATTGCCTGGGGCTCTGTCCCTTGAGTCCATCATGCCGTGGGTCCTTGCTTTGTCAGAAGCATTGGATCTGCAGCTCGCTCAGCATAGCTGCTTCTAGAAGTCACCCTGGCTCTGCCACCCTCCAGTCCCCCAGAGAGGGCGGGGCTCCCTGGCCTGTGACTTACGTCTTTCTGTGCGTGGGCGCCACCTCCATGTCCGGAGGAAAGCTTGACAACCTCTGGGCCTGCTCCTCTGGCTCTTCCACCCTGTCCCCAGCTCTGGCTCTGTCCCTGTCAACCACATCAAGGTGACTCCCATAGACCACAATCCAGGTCTCAGAGAGACTCATGGGCTTGTGGGGATGGCCGCATGAGCATCCCCAAGCTTCCTCCTGCACAGGCCACTGCTTCCTGCTGCTCTTGTACGTTCCCTATTTGGCTTCCTTGTTGAACTTCCGGTCCTCTTGCCTCTACTTCCACAGTGCTGGAATTGCAGGCCTGCACCACCGCACCCACTTCGTGTGGTGCTATGGATGGAGCCAGGGCCTTGTACGTGCTAGTCAACACTACAGCTAAGCTGCCTCCCTAGATCCCCTGTTAATGGTTCATCTCTGGTTCAGTTTCCAGGCTGAGAGGCCTGCGTTGAACGTCGTCATCTTCCCACTGCTCCACGAGGGCCTGACAGATGTCATCCGGGATGTCCCCATGGTGCACCTGGACGAGATCACCTTGTTTAAAAGCAGAGTAGCTGAGGAGCCACCGAACCTGTGGTGGTGAGAGGGCTGTCCAGCTCCTGGTCCTGCCACTCACGCCAGCAGAGCCTCTCTCCAGCCGAGTCTCCACAGGGAGCCAGAGGACAGTGGGATTCTTGTTTTGTGACAGAGGAAGAAAGCGTCTCTTCAGTCACCCTGTGGCACCCATCCTGACTCGCTGTGTTTCCTCTTGTTCACTGTCCTGAGGACTTGTGGCTCAGTGAAGTTTGGTGACAAGAAGTGATCAGGTGGGCCATGGAGGTGAGGGCAGTGGGCAAGCCAGGCTGGCCTGCAGGGTCTGGCTAGGGGCCCTGGTCACCTCCCTGGGTGTTGTCCCTCTGCTCCTGTATTCGTGGTCATCTGCCTGCCATCAGGCTGTATGGATATGACTACCCCATATGGGGCTTGGGTGGGCTGTACTCTCCCTGTGAGAAGTCCACCCTGACATCTGAGTTTGTGACTGTAGAACTGGGGTCCCATTAACCACATTTTAGGGCTGGGGGTATGGCCTAGTGGCAGAATTTGCCTAGTATATGAAAGGCCCTGGGTTCCATCCCTAGCACCTCAAAAAAAAAAAAAAAAAACACATTGTTAACCCAGTGACCCTCTGGGGTCTTTGCAGCCCAATACTGCCTGGGGCCTGAGTGCTGAGTGGGGCCTCCCAGGCTGAGTTGGAAGGGCCACCTTGTTCCTCCACAGCTCTCTGGAGGCTTGAGTATTTCCTAGCAGATCTGTGTGTGCTGGGCTCTGTTAGAATAGCTAGAAATTACAACCCCGAGTGCCTGTGTAAGATTGGAACTGGGCATGTAGCCCTTAGACAAGTTCATGAGGGCCAGAGATGTAGCTCAACTGGCAGTGCATGCCTGGCACGCACAAAGCGTCAGGTTCAGTCCCCAGCACCGCGTGAAACTAAGCGTGGTGGCAAATGCCAGTAATTCCAGTATTTGGCAGGTGGAGGCAAGAGCATCAGGAATTCAAGGTCATCCTTGGCTACATAGTGAGTTAGAAGCCCAGCCTGGACTACATGAGACCCTGTCTCATTACCCTTGTCCCCCCCCCACTCCCCCCCGCCAACAAAAGAACAAGACAGAATTCAGTGAAGCAGTTTGGAGATGAGGAAGTGTTGGCGACCTTATTCTTTTCCTGGCAGGGTTGGATTGTGTCCCCTGGGCTCCCATCCCACCCCTGTTGGTGACGGGTGGGTCCCTTGCATCACTAGTGTGGCTTCCAGCCTAGACCCCACAGTCTGTACAGACCTCACTCACTGCCAGTGACCCTCGGACCCAGCCTGCTGTCATCTTCTGTTTCCATGACAACAGAGCCTCTCCTTCAGAGACCCTCAACTTTCCTTGCTGGTGAGCTGGCCCCCCGGTGTGGGCCCTTTGGCTCTTGGGGAAGGCTGTGCTCTGCAGCTCCGGCCTGGGGAAACCTGAAGGCTTCTGATAGGGGCTTTGGAGCCCCCCTTAATGTGCGTTGTCCCTGGGCCCCAAGAAGCACACCTCTTCTGGCCCCTTACCACTCTGGCTCTGTGGTTTGCACAGGGTCTATAGTGCAAGGCCCTCCGTTCACCCTGTTTCTCACTTCTTTCTAGAGCAGCCAGCTGATGGACCTTTGCTTCCTAACCAGAAGAACCCATCTCCCAGTTGAGGTCCCTCAGAGGACTCCCAGAGCAGGGTCACCCCAGACCTCACACAGCCTCTGAGAGCCCATCCGTCTCTGGCATTGCAGTCATGGGATAGGCTGCAGTGGTTCCTTGTCCACATGGCTGTAGACAAGGTGGTAAAACATCTCCCCTCACACACACGCAGCCCACCCAGCCACCCCACAGGCCACCATGAGATGTGCGGCCCTGTGCTGTGGGCCCTTGGGGACCCACACTGCTTATCCTCGAAGCAAGGATGTGGCTGTTCACAGCCCAGGAGGAAGCCAGCGGCCTGGAGATCCTGGGTCAGCTGGTGCTCTGGCCCTTATGGCTTTCTTTCCTCCAGTCCAGTCATACTCAAGCAGGAAACCATCATTTCTCTGGAATGTTTCCCGAATGAAGGCTCTTCCTGTCCTCTCTGCTGGCCAGTTCTCATGATCAAGTGGGCTTAGTCAGTGGTATCAAACTTGTCAAGGGTCTAGGAATGGGATGCTGGGGGCAAGCACCCCCAAACAGTAGAGCTTGTGTTGTCGGCATCCCCTGCAAGAGTCCTTTCACTTGGAGCAAGAATTTCTGCCCCTCCTCCTCCACCGGAGACGGTTCACCAGATGTCAGTAATGTGCTTGTTTTCACTAAGTGCCGTTTTGGCACCGGTGATAATTGCAGTTTATATTCTGCCGCATTTCATGCTGGAAAGGAACCCACCCTAATGGTCCCCAATTGGCAGGACTGGGCTGTTAAGTGGTAGACCATATGCTGCTTGCCAAGAGAGCCGGGTCAGCACTCCTGCCCGTGCGTGTGCACGCGCGTGTGCACACACGTATGCCTTCGTTTGTACCTGCATGTGCGAGTGCTGTGTGTGTGTGAAAGCACATGCACACATGGGAAGGTGAGAGAGTGCGTTCTTCCCGGTGTGTAAACAGAAGTCCCTGCCCCCCGCCCTCCCGTGGCTGCTGTATCTCCACCTCAGCCTCACACAGTTCTGCCTGCCCTGCTCTCCAGACTCTGTGTCCCTTGGCCATGCTCCCCGGACTCCACATGCAGAGACCCTGTAGCTTGCTGCATATTATCAAGCTAAACTCCCTGAGAGGCTTTTGTCATTTTTACTGAGAGAAATTGACAGAATCCATCTTTCCCCTGCCCGTCAGGTGCCATAGAAGTCCTGCAAGAGCGAGGCCTGAGAGCCCAAGTCTGGCTTCTAGATCCATCAGGTGCTGTGTACCCCTAGGCAGCAAGGCCAGTTTGATGGTTAAAATCACACCCTCTACTTCTCACTGTTGAAAACTGCTTAGCAAAAGGCTGTGTGCTAGACTGGCCTGAGCCTGGAGGGGCCTGTGGCGAAGCCAGACCTACCCAGTGCAGCTGTGCAGCCTCAGATGTGGGCCTGTGAGAGTCTAAGGCCTCATACTCCCCTCAAAGATGTGCCAGGGTGCCCCCTTCATCTTGCTCTGTCTGTGACCTGTCCCTTTAAGATATGGAAATTGGGGCCGAGCGTGGTGGCACACGCCTTTAATCCCAGCACTCGGGAGGCAGAGGTAGGAGGATCACTGAGAGTTCGAGGCCACCCTGAGACTACATAGTGAATTCCAGGTCAGCCTGGACCAGAGTGAGACATTACCTCACAAAACCAAAAAAAAAAAAAAAAAAAAAGATATGGAAATTGGGCTGGAGAGATGCCTTAGCGGTTAAGCACATGCCTACGAAGCCTAAGGACCCCAGTTCAATTCTCCAGATCCCACGTAAGCCAGATGCACAAGGGGGCACAGGCATCTGGAGTTCGTTTGCAGTGGCTGGAGGCCTTGGCATGCCCATTCTCCCTCTCTCCCTCTCCCTTTTCCTCTCTCTGTCTCTAATTAATAAATAAATTTTTAAAAAAAAGATATGGAAATTGCCCAGGACTTAGGAAGGAAGAAAGAAGAGAGTCAGTTGTGGTGGCACACGCCTATAATCCCAGCTCTTAGGAGGTTGGAGGCAGGAGGGTCAGGAGTTCAAGGCTAGTCTCAACTACATAATGAGTTTGAGGCTAGTTTGGGCTGCATGAGACCTTTCAATAAGGAGAGAGAGAATGATTTTGCATCCCCCACAGATGACACGTCCTAGCCTTAAAGCCCAAGGTCCTGAGGGGACAGTGACCACCTTCTGTGGATGTGGCAGTCACCATTACTTGCCATTGGTGGCCCCGCTGTAATGCTGGGGGCTCTGTGACTGGTCTTATTTAATGTTGGGGCCGGGTCGTAATAGAAGCTTGTAGGCCCTGCTGGCCGTGGTGAGCTGATAGTCCACAACATTGTAGAGCAGCCATGGGTCTGAGGCAGGCTGCTCAGTGGTGGTGTTGAAAGGACTGCTTCATAGAGCTCTTTGGAGAGCCGCTGGCCAGCAAGCCCGACTTTGCCACCACAAAGCTAGCTCTGGCTTGCCGTTCAGGGAGCCCAGGGCCAGAGCCACTAGAACTGGCACTGCTACGCTAACCAGGGTCTGTTCCTGAACCAGGGGCATGCTAGCCAGATCCCTCGCCATGTTGGCAAGATGTCTTATTGTGCAAGGCTGTGTCAGGGTTTCCAGAGCAGGAGGAGTGTGCTGTGTGTGTGTGTGTGTGCACAGGTGACAGACAGTCTGCAGCCAGCAGCGGCATCTCCCTAGGTCTCCTCGCTGCCACTTCTGATGGTGACCCGTGGGGCGTGACTTTACCCAGAACCATCAGAGCTCAGTGTATTTTTTATGTGTGGAGGGGGGAAGGCCATTCCCTGGCCTAGGGGTCATGCCATATCTTGTGACCTGGTGCTAAACGACCATTCCCTGCCTTTCAATGCCGACTGCCCCCTCCCTGCCCAGCTGGTGTAGCTGTCTGTGGTTGGTCAGTCGGCATCTGAGCCACACCCACTCCTGAATTCTGTGTTGGCACTAATGAACTGCATTCTGAATGGGTGTTTTCATGTAAATTTGTGGCATGTGGAACATTTCAAATAAAGTGGACTTGGTTTAGAAAGCTAGGTAGCCATGTGGTCATTCTGAACACAGACACTTTTTTTTTTTTTTTTTTTTTTTTTTAAATTTGAGAGAATGAATGGAAACTTCAGGGCCTCCAGCCACTGCAAATGAACTCGAGATGCATACGCCACCTTGTGCATCTGGCTTTATGTGGGTACTGGGGAATCAGACCTATTCACTCTTCAGCCATCTCTTCAGCCCTGTTTTTGTTTATTACTTATTTATTTGAGAGTGACAGAGAGAGAAAGAGGCAGATAGAGAGAATGGGCATGCCAGGGCCTCCAGCCACTGCAAACAAACTCCAGATGCATGCACCACCTTGTGCATCTGGCTTACGTGATTCCTGGGGAATCGAGCCTTGAACACCGGGTCCTTAGGCTTCACAGGCAAGCGCTTAACCATTAAGCCATCTCTCCAGGCCCCAGCCCTGTTTTTTAAATATTTTATTTTGCCGGACGTGGTGGCGCACGCCTTTAATCCCAGCACTTGGGAGGCAGAGGTAGGAGGATTGCTGAGAGTTCAAGGCCACCCTGAGACTACATAGTGAATTCCAGGTCAGCCTGGACCAGAGTGAGACCCTACCTCGCAAGACCAAAAAAAAAAAAAAAAAGTATTTTATTTATGTATTTATGAGAGAGAGAATGGGCACGCCAGATCCTCTACCCATTGCAAGCAAACTGCAGATGCATGTGCCACCATGTGCATCTGGCTTACATGGGATCTGGGGAATCAAACCTGGGTCCTTAGGTTTCACAGGCAAGAGATTGCCTTAACCACTAAGCAATCTCTCTAGCCTTTTTTTCTTTCAAGATAGGGTCTCACTCTAGCCCAGGCTGACCTGGAATTCACTATGTAGTCTCAGGGTGGCCTCGAACTCACTTGATCCTTCTACCTCTGCCTCCCAAGTGCTGGGATTAAAGGCGTGCACCATCACGCTCTGCTGCTTAGCCATTTTTATTTATTTGAGAGCAACAGACAGATAGATAGAGAATGGGCATGCTAGGGCCTCCAGTCACTGCAAATGAACTCCAGATGCATGTGCCCTCTCGTGCATCTGGCTTACGTGGGTCCTAGGGAATCAAGCCTCGAACCGGGGTCCTTAGGCTTCACAGGCAATCGCTTAACTGCTAAGCCATCTCTCCAGCCCTAGCCTTTTTTTTTTTTTTTTTTTAATGAGAGAGAGAAAGAATTAGTGTGGCAGGGCCTCCAGCCACTTCAGTCAAACTCCAGATTGTGTGTGGCATCTTGTGCGCATGTGTGACCTTGCATGCTTTCATCACCTTGTGTATCTGGCTTACATGGGACCTGGAGAGTCAAACATGGGTCCTTAGGCTTTGCAGGCAAGCACCTTAACTGCTAAGCCATCTCTCTAGCCCAATAAAATGTTTTTGAAAAAGTTTCAGCATGCCAAGTGTGGTGGCACATGCCTTTAATCCCAGCACTTAGGAGGCAGAGGTATGGGGATCTCCCTGAGCTCGAGGCCACCCTGAGACTACATAGTTAATTCCAGGTCAGCCTGCGCTAGAGTGAGTTTCAATTTTTCATTTAAGTAGAAGGTATTCAACAGTTCTGCACATTATTAAGCATTTTCACATTTTCAATACATTGGTGACGAAGCCTTCCGTGTGGTGACAGGGTTTGAGTCAGAGGAGTATTGTGGTCTATAGCTGCAACATCTGTCACTCCAGCACCCGGCTTCTCCACACCTTTTACATCTAGAGCGGGATGAAGCTCAGAACGTGTTAGAAGCCAGTGGCGATTGCCCAGCCTCCTGAATCTCCTCCTTCCATCACCTCCTGCCTGACTCAGTTCCTGGTGCTGGGCCAGCACACATGGACTCCTTTATGTGGCTGGCGCTAGTTCCCGTGGTCAGTGCACACAGCCTGCGGTCTCGTGACTGTATATGACCCCCTACAAGGGCCCAATTGGGTTCCTTTCCCTCACCCCCCCTCTTTTTTTTTTTTTTTTTTTTTTTTTTTTTGAGACATAGTCTGATGTAGCTTAGGTTGCCCTCAAACTTGTTAAGTAGCTGAGGAGGATCACTTTGCACTCCTGGTCCTCCTGCCTCCAGGAGGGATTATATATGTGTACCACCATGCCCAATGTTTTCATTCATGTGTTTGGTGGGTACTGGTGTTGGCCTTGACCTCACCTGGGCCTCTGGCAGTCTCATGGCTGCCTCTGTGGGCTAGTTGGGGGGCTATCTCACAAGGTGGCCACTGAATCCCAAAGCAGATATTGGAAAAAAAGAAAAGAAAAAAAAGAAAGAAGAAGATGTGCCTGGCCTTGGATGCCACCTAGTGTCACTTCCATATCTGACAGGCACTCACAGGGGTCCGCTGCATTCAGAGGAAGAGAACAGGAGCCCCCAGTGTAGTCAGGAGGTGGGAGGGTCTCATAGTGCAGGCCCTCATGGGGGGGTTAGGTAGCATTATGGGCATGTTCAGAAGGGTGTCTGGCTACACCCAGAGCTGCACAGACTGGGAGGCGTAGGGCATGCTGCTGCAGTGGGCTCGGTACTAGGGAAAGAATCACTGGGGCATCCCACTTACGAAAAGCAGGTGGTGCACACCTTTAGTTCCAGCACTTGGAAGGCAGAGGTAGGACAATTGCCGTGAGTTCGAGGCCACCCTGAGACTACATAGAGAAGTCCAGGTCAGCCTGAGTTAGAGCGAGACCCTACCTCAAAGAAAAAAACTAAGGTGGAGACTGGGCGTGCTGGGGCGTGTCTTCAGTTCCAGCACTTGAAACTGAGATAGGAGGGTGGCTGTGAGTTTGAGACCAACCTGGGGCTACAGAGGGAGCTCCAGGTCAGCCTGGATCTAGTCTAGAGCAAGACCCCACTGTGGAAAAGCAAAAATAAGCCAGGTGTGGTGGCACATGCCTTTAATCCCAGCACTCAGGAGGCAGAGGTAGGATCGCCATGAGTTCGAGGCCACCCTGAGACTACAAAGTGAGTAGTTCCAGGTCAGCTTGGGCTAGAGTGAAACCGTACCTCAAAAAAACAACAACAACAAAATCAGCCTCTGGCCTCCACACCCCATATATGTGTGCCTGCACATATGAACATGCATGCACAGATAGATACTACATGCAAAAGAAAGAAAAGAAATGCAGACAGACCTAGGTGAGTCCATTCACAGGGCTGCAGCCCTGGTGAGAAGTGCTGGTGAGAAGTATCCGCTTCTGTTCTGCTGTGTCTGCCCAGAGGGGGGCGCTGTTACCCTCCCTCTGGCCACCTGCACAGGCCCTGGCTGGATCCCAGCAGCAACTGCCCTGTGGCCATCTGTGGAGGGGGCACAGCCGCCCCCAGAGATAGCTTTGCCAAGTCTCAGATACTGTGACTGTGTGGGGTCACACAGCACAGGGGACTGTATTGTTCATCCACTGGCCTTGAGCCACCGAAATCGTCTGGCATCATTCCTAACCTCCAGGCAGGAGAAGCATCCTGGAGAGGGAGGGCTGCGTGGGAGGATGGCCCCAACAAGGCTGGAGGAAGGACCCTGAAGCTGAGCCTGGGTCTGGATAGCCTCCCCAGGCTGGGAAAGGCCAGAGCAGGTAGGAGGAGCTATCTCTGCAATACCATGCCCTTGCCTGCAACCCAAATTTGATTCCCCAGGACCCACATAAAGCCAGATACCCAAGGTGGTGCGTGTATCTGGAGTATATTTTCAGTGGCTAGAGGCCCAGGCGCACCCAGTCTCTCCCAAATAAATGAAATATTTTTTAAAAAGCTGAGTGTGGTGGCGCACGCCTTTAATCCCAGCACTCGGGAGACAGAAGTAGGAGGATCATTTTTTGTTTACTTTTTTTATTAATTATTATTTTTTTATTGACAACTTCTATACTTACATACAAAAAACACATATTTCCCTCCCCTCCCCCTTTTCCACTTTAGAATTCCAATCTCCATCATATCCCCTCCCTCTCTCCATTAGTCTCTCTTTTAATTTGATGTCATCATCTTTTGCTTCTATTTTTGAGGGTCTTGCAAAGGTATCGCTAGGCATTGCAAGGTCATGGATATCGAGGCCAATTTCTGCCTGGGCGGTTGCATTGTAAGGATCATTTTGAGTTCAAGGCCACCCTGAGACTACATAGCCTAGGCTAGAGCAAGACCCTACCCCCCCAAAAAAAAAAAAAAAAAAAGCCGGGTGTGGTGGCACACGCCTTTAATCCCAGCACTCGGGAGGCAGAGGTAGGAGGATCGCTGAGAGTTCGAGGCCACCCTGAGACTACATAGTTAATTCCAGGTCAGCCTGGACCAGAGTGAGACCCTATCTCACAAAACCAAAAAAAAAAAGAAAGAAAGAAAGAAAACTGAAGCAAGAGACCTGTAATTTCACAGCTTTCCTAAGCAACCCAGTGAGTTCAAGGTTACCGTAGGCAGCTTAGCAAGACCCTGTCTCAAAATAAAAATAAAAAAGAACTGGGGGGCTGGAGAGATGGCTTAGCAGTTAAAGCACTTGCCTGCAAAGCCAAAAGATGTAGGTTTGTCTCCCCAGAACCCAGGTAAACCAGATGCACAGGGGCACATGCGTCTGGAGTTCGTTTGTAGTGGCTGGAGGCCCTGGCGTGCCCATTTTCTCTCTCTCTCCTTGCCTATTTATCTCTCAAATAAAATAATAAAATAAATTAAAAATAAAAAGGGGGCTGGAGAGATGGCTTAGCGGTTAAGGCGCCTGCCTCCTAAACCTAACAACACCGGTTCCAATCTCCCTCCAGGTCCCACGTTTAGCCAGATGCAAAGTAACGCAAGGATGCAATGCTGCACTTGACCACAAGGGGGCGCGCACATCTGGATTTCGTTCTTAGCAGCTGAGAGGCTGAAGGAGTGCCCATCTCTATCTGTCTTCCTCTCCTTCTCTCTCTCTGTCTGTCTCCAAAAATAAAAAAAAATATTTATGTATTTTCAGAGAGTTGAGAGTGAGAATGAGCACATAAGGGCCTCCTACCGCTGCAGACAATCTCCAGACGCATGCACCACTTTGAGCATCTGGCTTTACCTGGGTACTGGGGAATTGAACCCAGGCTATTAGGCTTTGTAAGCAAGTGCCTTTAACCGCTGAGTCATCTCTCTAGACCCCCTCCACAGCTGCTGCTGCTGCTGCTGCTTTTTTCTTTCTTTCTTTTTTTTTTTTTTTTTTTTGGTTTTTCGAGGTAGGGTCTCACTCTAGCCCAGGCTGACCTGGAATTCACTATGTAATCTCAGGGTGGTCTTGAACTCCTACCTCTGCCTCCCAAGTGCTAGAATTAAAGGTGTGTGCCACCACACCCAGCTCCATTCATCTTTTCTTCTTTTTCAGGATCAGGGTGTCCCACTGGTCTGGGAAGTCACTGAACAGGCCGGACTGGCCGGTGGCAAGCCCAGGGGTCCTTCTGCTTTCACCCCCCCCCCCCAGTGTTAGTGTTACAGGCACCATAAGCACTTTTCTTAACATTCACGCCCATATGTTAATGCTGCTCTTGCTTTTGCTTAGAGAAGCGACTCTCCCTCTGTGTGTGTGTGTGTGTGTGTGAATTTAAAAAAATTCTGATTTATTTTTATTTATTTATTCAAGAGAGGGGAGAGAGAAAATGAATGCACCAGGGTCTCTAGCCACTGCAAACAAACTCCAGACACATGTGCCACCATGTGCATCTGGCTTATGTGGGACCTGGAGAATCGAACCTTAGGCTTCACAGGCAAGCGCCTTAACCACTAAGCCATCTCTCCAACCCTATATTGCCATTAAAAAAAATATGTATGTATTTATTTATTTATTTGCAAGCAGAGAAAGAGAGAGACAGACAGACAGACAGAAACAGAAAGAATGTGCATGCCAAGGACTGTAGCCACTGTAAACAGACTCCAGGCACATGCCACATGTTTTGCCTCTGGCTTTACGTGGGTAGTGGAGCATTGAACCCTGGTCATTAGGCTTTACAGGCAAGTGCCACCACTAAGCCATCTCTCCAATCCCATATTTTGCAATTTTTTATTTTTTGATTTTTGGCTTTTTGAGGTAGGGTCTTGATCTAGCCTACGCTGACCTGGAATTCACTACGTAGTCTCAGGGTGGCCTTGAACTCATGGTGATCCTCCTACCTCAGCCTCCCAGAAATACCTGGCAATTTTGCAAATTTTTAAGAAAAATATTTCTATTTATTTGTTTGAGAGAAAGACACAGGGAAGGGGGAGAGAGAGAGAGAGAATGGCCTCCAGTTACTGCAAATGAACTCCAGATGCTTGTGCCACCTTGTGCATCTGGCTTACATGGGTTTTGGGGAATTGAACTGAGGTCCTTTGCCTTTGCAGGCAAGTGCCTTAATTGCTAAGCCATCTCTCCAGCCCAATTTTGCATTAAAATTTTTTGTTTTAACTTTAAAAATTTTTCATTTATTTATTATTTGACAGAGAGAGAGAGAGAGAGAGAGGGAGGGAGCACTAGGGCCTCCAGCCACTGCAAATGGACTCCAGACACATACACCCCCTTGTGCATCTGGCTAACGTGGGTCCTGGGGAATCAAACCTGGTCCTTTGGCTTCACAGGCAAGCGCCTTAACCTAAGACATTTCTCCAGCCCCCAAGCTTCTTTTTAGATGGCGGTGACCACTGTGATGATTCAAAAGGCACCATAGTGCTAAGAAGTGACAGTGGAGTGCTCAGCACTGAAACATCTCTATCACATCTTCCAAGGCTCAGGGTCCATTGCAGACGAGGTGACAGAAAGAATGTAAGAGCCAAAGGAAGGGTAGGACTGCTTACAGTGCACTTTTCCAGACACAAAATGGCCAGGATATCCATGACATCGCAGTGCCTGACACTACCTACACAGGATCCTCGTAATAGGAGGGAAAGATGATGACATCAAAATAAAAGACTATTTGAGAGGAGGAGGAGAAGATATGATGGAGGGTGGATTTGTGAGGGGGAAGGGCAGAGGGGAGGGAATTATGGTTTATTGTCTGTAACTATGGAAGCTGTGGATAAAAAAAAGTTAAAGAGCCAGGGTGTGGTGGCGCACGCCTTTAATCCCAGTACTCAGGAGGCAAAGGTAAAAAGATTGCTGTGAGTTTGAGGCCAGCCTGAGACTACATAGTGAATTCCAGGTCAGCCTGGGCTAGAGTGAGACCCTACCTCGAAAAAAAAGCTTATCTGTGAAACCTAAGGATCCCGGTTCGAGGCTTGATTCTCCAGGACCCATGTAAGCCAGATGCATAATTTATTTTTACTCATGCATCTGGAGTTTATTTGAGACCGAGTAGCAAGAGGCCCTGGCGCGCCCATTCTCTCTCTCTCTCTACCTGCCTATTTCTGTATCTCTCTCTCTCTCTCAAATTAATAAATAAATAAAAATAAAGGGCTGGAGAGATGGCTTAGCGGTTAAGACGCCTGCCTGCTAAGCCTAAGAATGCTGGTTCTAATCTCCAGCGGTTCCAATCTCCAGGTCCCACGTTTAGCCAGATGCAAAGTGAAGCAAGGGCGCAATGCCGTACCTGCCCTTGCAAGCCTCCTGAATGCTGCACATCATCTGGAATTCGTTCACAGCAGCTGAGAGACTGCTGGCGCGCCCATCTCTAGCTGTCTCCCTCTCCCTCTCTGTCTGTCTCTCTCTGTGTCTCTCTCCAAAAATAAATAAAATAATAAAAATTTTTAAATAAAAATAAAATATTTAAAAAAATTGTTTGCGGGGCTGGAGAGATGGCCTAGTGGCTAAGTGCTTGCCTGTAAAGCCTAAGGACCCTGGTTCAAAGCTCCATTCCCCGGTACCCACGTAAGCCAGATGCACAAGGTGGCGCATGCATCTGGATTTCATTTCCAGTGGCTAGAGGCCCTGGTGTCCCCATTCTCTCTCTCTTTCTCCCGCTTTCTGTCTGTCGCTCTCAAATAAATAAATAATAAATAATTTTAAAATTGTTTTTGCTTACCACTGAGTACTGGATATGGAAATCAGGGTCTACAGCCTGATTAGGCAAACACTGTGTTGCTGAGCCACACCCCCAGCCCCTCACTGGGGCATTCTAGGCAGGTGCTCTACCACTGAGCCACACCCCAGCCCCTCACTGGGGGATTCTAGGCAGGAGCTCTACCACTGAGCCATGCCCCCAGCCCCTCACTGGGGCATTCTAGGCAGGTACTCTACCACTGAGCCACACCCCCAGCCCCTCACTGGGGCATTCTAGGCAGGAGCTCTACCACTGAGCCACACCCCCAGCCCCTCACTGGGGGATTCTAGGCAGGAGCTCTACCACTGAGCCATGCCCCCAGCCCCTCACTGGGGCATTCTAGGCAGGTACTCTACCACTGAGCCACACCCCCAGCCCCTCACTGGGGCATTCTAGGCAGGCGCTCTACCACTGAGCCATGCCCCCAGCCCCTCACTGGGGCATTCTAGGCAGGTACTCTATCACTGAGCCACACCCCCAGCCCCTCACTGGGGGATTCTAGGCAGGAGCTCTACCATTGAGCCACATCCCAGCCCCTCACTGGAGGATTCTAGGCAGGAGCTCTACCACTGAGCCACACCTCAGCCCCTCACTGGGGGATTCTAGGCAGGAGTTCTACCACTGAGCCATGCCCCCAGCCCCTCACTGGGGCATTCTAGGCAGGTACTCTACCACTGAGCCACACCCCCAGCCCCTCACTGGGGGATTCTAGGCAGGAGCTCTACCATTGAGCCACATCCCAGCCCCTCACTGGAGGATTCTAGGCAGGAGCTCTACCACTGAGCCATGCCCCCAGCCCCTCACTGGGGCATTCTAGGCAGGTGCTCTACCACTGAGCCACACCCCCAGCCCCTCACTGGGGGATTCTAGGCAGGAGCTCTACCACTGAGCCACACCCCAACCTCTCACTGGAGGATTCTAGGCAGGAGCTCTACCACTGAGTCACACCCCCAGCCCCTCACTGGGGGATTCTAGGCAGGTGCTCTACCACTGAGCCACACCCCCAGCCCCTCACTGGAGGATTCTAGGCAGGAGCTCTACCACTGAGCCACATCCCCAGACCCTCACTGGAGGATTCTAGGCAGGTTTTCTACCACTGAGCCACACTCCAGCCCTCAAAGATTCTTAGCCATTTTCCTCTCACATTCCCTCTTTGGTCAGATTTTACAACTGTAGTGTTCCTCAGGATGGATGTATCGTAATTTATTTAATCTCTCCCCTGTGGCTGGACATTTAGATGGTTTTCAGTCTTTTGCAATTATATGCAGTGCTGAAAATTAATGTCATCTATCTGTCATTCTGTGTATGTGTAAGGGTCTGTGAAATAATTCCCAGAAGTGTTATTGTTAGGGCAAAGCTACATGCTTGTGTAATCTTAATAGCTGCTGCCCAAACTGTCTCCGTCAGGATTTAGTGGAGTCAACTGCCATTCCCACTAACAATGCACAAGAGTACATGTGTCTGCCACCGTCTTGCTAATAGAAGCTTTTCTCCCATTTTGTATTTTGCTGCTTTGATTGGTGATGTGGTATTTTGAATGGATGGCCCCCAATATAATCCGGAGTTTATTTAAGTTCGTAATTTAGATCTGCATGCACCTGGCTGGAGGAGGTGTCACTGAGCAGATCTTAGAGTCCAGCCCTAAGGTGTGTTGCTATATTTGGAATTCTAGTCTAAAGATACGCAAAGTTGGGGCTGGAGAGATAACTTAGCAGTTAAGACGTTTGCCTGCAAAGACAAAGGACCCAGGTTCAATTCCCCAGGACCCACATAAGCCAGATGCACGAGGTGGAGGCCCTGGCACGCCCCTTCTCTCTGTCTGTCTCTCTGTGTCTGACTATTTCAAATAAATAAATAAATAAAACTTTTTTAAAAATTTAAAAAAAAAAAGATATGCAAAGTGCCTGAATTCTGCCTGGAGTTCCTGGAGAGTGCTGTGTGGCTTTTTTGGCTGTGTGGCTTTTTCTCTCTCGGCATGGACCTGTGAAAGTGGGCCAGCTTTTTCTGCCATCATGGAACTTCCCCTAGATCTGTAAGCTTCAATAAATATCCCTTCCTCCACAACTGCTTGGTTTGGAAGTTCATCTCAGTGACTTGAGGCTGTCTGCTGCTACAGGTGACAAATGGTTTCACAGTGTCATTTCACTAAGCATGTATTTAACTAACTTTCTTTCTCTCTCTCTCTCTCTCTCTCTCTCTCTCTTTCTCCCTCCCTCTCTCTCTCTTTCTTTCTTTTTCTTTTTTTTTCAAGGTAAGGTCCACAGTAGCCCAGGCTGACCTGGAATTCACTATGTCGTCTCAGGGTAGCCTTGAACTCACAGCGATCCCCCTACCTTTGCCTCCTCAGTGCTGGGGGTTTAAAGGCGTGCACCACCACACCCAGCCGCCAAGCATTTCTTTTGTGGTCCGAGGTGAACATGTTTCTATGCGTTGTAGGGGATTTTTCTGCCTTTTTCCCCCCTTTCTGCTATGTAGCTCTTCTGTGTGTGAGCAGGCAAAAGTGTGCATGTGTGTTGGGGGTGCGTGTGTGGAGGTTAGAGGATACCCTCCTCTCCTTCCACCCTCTCTGAGACAGGGTCTTTCGTTTTGCTGCTGTGAGCACCAGGTGAGCTGGCTGTGGGGCTTTGGGGTTCTCTTGGTGCTTCCTTCTATTGCTGTAGGTATGCTGGGGTTACAGACATGTGTGCAACTCGGTATCGAGCCTTACACGGGTGCTGGGGATCCAAGTTTAGGTCCTCCTGCTGCACTGTATGGTGGTTTGAAAGGCTGAGATTAGAGGAGTGAGCCATCACAGTAAGTTTATAAGGTGCTGCGGATGGAACCGGAGGCTTCATGCCTGCTTTTAGTTCTTTAATGACAAGTAAGACATGACACCCTTCACACGTAGGTGCTCAATAAATGTCACTCACTGTCCTTGCTATTTGCCATGGAGTCACAGGACTTGGAAGCAGCCAGCCTGTGGCTATGGGTCCGTCAGAGGCCCCTTGTGCGCACATATGGGACCTTTCATGAATCATCTTAACTCCATTTCCACAGCTGGTTCTCTCTTCGTGGGCCTAACCCAGCTAGGGCCAGATGCCTCAGGAAGATGGGCAGAGAACACACACAAGCAGAGCAGGATGGCATGTGTAGACAGGGCACTGGTGTACGGAAGGAAGATGTATCTTTGAACAAACTAGACTCTCAGCCCAGGGTGGGGATGTAGCTCAGTTGGTAGAGAGCCTAACCGACACGCACAAAACCCTGGGTTTGGGGCTGGAGAGATGGCTTAGCAGTTAAGGCGTTTGCCTGCAAAGCCAAAGGACCTAGGTTCGATTCCCCAGGACCCACATAAGCCAGATGCACAAGGGTCACATGCGTCTGGAGTTTGTTTGCAGTGGCTACAGGCCCTGGTGTGCCCATTCTCTCTCTGTCTCTCTCTTCTCTCTCTCTCTTTGCTTACAAATAAATAAATAAAATTTAAAAAAAAACACAAAAAACCCTGGGTTTGACTCCCAGAACCAATTAAATAGGATATGATGGTGCTCAACTGTAACCCTAGCCCTCAGGAGGTGGAAGCAGGAGATCAGGAGTTCAAGGTCATCCTCAACTACATATAGGGAGTTCAAAGCTACTTATGACCTTGTCTCAAGAACGGGGTTGGGGGCATAGAGGCATGATGGCTCACACTGGTAATCCCAGCACTCAGGAGGCTCAAGCTGCTCGATGGCTGTGAGTTCAAGTCCAGCCTGGGCTAAAAACAGAGAGAAAACAACAAGCCACGTGTGATGGCACATGCCTTTAGTCCCAGCACTTAGGACGCTGAGGTAGGAGGATCGCTGTGAGTTCTAGGTCAGCCTGGGCTAGAGGGAAATCCTGCCTCAAAAAATGAAAAGCAACATTAACAAGAAAAATATGTCTGAGGGCTGGGGAAATAGCTTAGCGGTTAAGGCATTTACCTGCAAAGCCTAAGGACCCTGGTTCGATTCCCCAGGACCCACGTAAGCCAGCTGAACAAGGGGCGCATGTGTCTGGAGTTTGTTTGTGGCTAGAGGCCTTAGCATGACCATTTTCTCTCTCTCAAATAAATAAATAAATAAATAAATAAATAAATAAATAAATAAATAAATAAATAAAATACTTTTTAAAAAAGAAAAATATGGGCTGGAGAGATAGCTTAGTGGTTAAGGCACCTGCCTGCTACGCCTACGAACCTGGTTCCAATCTCCAGGTCCCATGTTTAGCCAGATGCAAGGTGATGCAAGAGTGCAATGCCGCACTTGACCACAAGGGGGTGCACACATCTGGATTTCGTTCACAGCAGCTGAGAGGCTGCTGGTGCACCCATCTCTATCTGTCTCCCTCTCCCTCCTGTCTCTCTCTCTGTGTCTCTCTCCAAAAATAAATTTAAAAAAATTAAAAAAAAGAAAATTATGTCTGAGTACAGCTTCCCAGAAGCACAGTTATCTCAGAACGATGACAGTGAAGGGGGCTGGAGAGATGGCTTAGCAGTTAAGGCACTTGCCTGCAAAGCCTAAGAACCCAGGTTCAATTCTCCAAGTCCCATATAAGCCAGATGCACAAAGGGGCTCATGCATCTGGAGTTTGTTTACAGTGGCTGGAGACACTGGCATGCCCATTTTCATTCTCTCTCTCTCTTTCTCTCTCCCTCTCTGTCTCAAAAAAAAAAAAAAAAAAAAAAAAAAAAAAAAAAAGACAGTGCGGGGATGGGGAGAGGAATAGATGCCTGTGTGGCCAGCAGGGTTGCAGGGCTGGGGTCTGGTCCCCGCTGCTGAGGGCAGTGTCAGGTCCTGCTTCCTGCTGTGAGAACTTCATTTCTGCTACAGATGCTCTGTGGTGCTTCCTTCTTTCTTTGAGATGGGACCTTGCTGTGTAGCCCAGGCTGGCCTGAAACTCCAGATCCTCTGCCTCCGCCTTCCACGTGCTGGTCCTCCAGGCATGCGCCCCTACGCCTGGCTTGGGAAGGTGTTCTTGCCTTCTTAGCACACACAGCTCTTCTCTCATCGTCCCCTCCCCCTCTTACCAAATCCTGTGAGCAAAACCCTTGGAGATAAGAAAGGCCCTGGGGAGCCCTCCTTCGGGGGAGCAATCCGAGCAGCCAGGAACTCTGGGCCCTTCTCCCCTCAGGTTTCTTGCACTGTTACCCAGGCAACCATCTACCCCTTATCAAGCTCCAGCCAATTCCTGAAGGGCCCCACCTGTTTTTCAGTTTGTGGTTAGAGTATTGGTTTTTTTTTTCTTTTTTAAATTGTAGCAAGTAAAATGAACAGCCCTCAACTCTGCAAGAGGGAGATAAAGCTGGAATCCACCACAGCCTTGTCTGTTGGAAAGAAATCTCTTTTAACTCACGGGCGATTTTCCAACATGGCTGTGGTGCAGGCAAAGGTGGGATCCTGCAGTAACAGATTTAGAGGGAGGCTCCATCATAGCAGGGGTTTTCTGGCCCTCGCCAGGTGGGCCAAGCTCCAGGCAAACACTAGGATGAGCTGGAGAGCCCGTGATTGAGCCAGGAGGCTCCAACCCCTGCCCAACCACTGTCTTCTGGCCCAGGCGCTTCGCAGACCTTCTGCTGCTTTTTAAAGCATAGCTTGATCCTCCGTGACACTTGTCCGCTGGCTTCCTGCCATCTGGAAACTGTCCTGTCTTCTGCCTGGCTTCTCTGCAGGAACTCCTGCTCTCTGTTCCTGATAGATGGGCTGGGATGTAGCTTAGTTGGTAGAAGACTCACCTAGCATTCCTGAAGCCCCGGAGTTTGATCCCCAGCACCACATAAACTCGATGTAACGTACATACCTGTATTTCCAGTACGTAGGAGGTGGAGGCAGGCAGATCAGGAGTTCAAGGTCATCTTTGGCTATATTATGAGTCTGAGGCTGTCTAGCCTGGGCTACATGAGACTGTGTTCAAAAAAAGAAAGAGAGGCTGGAGAAATGGCTCAGTGGCTAAAGGCACTTGTTTGCAAAGCCTGGTGGCCTGGGTTCGATTCCTCAGTACCCATATAAAGCCAGATTCACAAAGTGAAGTATGTGTCCGGAGGTCATCTGCAGTGGCAAGAGACCTTGGTATGCTAATTCTCTCTCTCTCTTCTCTTTTTAAAAATATATTTTATTTATTTATATGAGAGAGAGAGAGGAAAATGCAGAGAGAAAGAGAGAATGGGCATGCCAGGGCCTCCAGCCACTGCAAATGAACTCCAGATGCATGCATCCCCATGTGCATCTGGCTTATGTGGGTCCTGTGGAATTGAACCTGGGTCCTTTGGCTTTATAGGCAAGGGCTTTAGCCACTTAGCCATTTCTCCAGCCTGCTAGTTCTCTTTCTCTCTCTCTCTCTTTCTCTTTTGAAGTAGGGTCTAACTCTAGCTCAGGCTGACCTGGAATTAACTATGTAGTCTCAGGATGGCCTCGAACTCATGGTGATCCTCCTACCTCTGCCTCCCAAGTGCTGGGATTAAAGGCGTGTGCCACCATGCCCGGCTTTCTCTCTCTCTTAAATAAATAAATAAATAAATAAATAAATAAATAAATAAATGTTTTTGAAAGACCTAGCTCAGGGACGGGAGCGATGGCTTAACTGTTAAAGCATTTGCCTGTGAAGCCTAAGGACCCAGGTTCGATTCTCCAGTGCCCACATAAAGCCAGATGCACAAGCGTCTGGAATTTGATTGCAAATGGCTAGAGGTCCTGGTGCACCCATCTTCCCTCTCTCTCTCTCTACCCCTTCCTTTCTCAAATAAATAAATAAAAATAGGGCTGGAGAAATGGTTTAGCAGTTAAGGTGTTTGCCTGCAAAGCAAAAGGAACCCGGTTTGATTGTCCAGGACCCATGTAAGCCAGATGCACAAGGGTGCAAATGCATTTGGGGTTCATTTGCAGTGGCTGGAGACCCTGGCATACCCATTCTCTCTCTCAAACAAATATATAAATAAAATACTTAAAAATAATAAAAATTTAAAAATATTTATTTATTTATTTATTTGGGAGAGAGAGACAGAGGCAGAGAGAGAGAGATTGAATGCACCAGGGCCTCTAGCCACTGCAAATGAACACCAGATGCACAAGGGGCACATGCATCTGGAGTTTGTTTGCAATGGCTGGAGGACCTGGTGTGCCCATTCTCTCTCTCTCATCTCTCTTTCTCTTTCTCTCTCTCAAATAAATAAATAAATAAATAAATAAATAAATAATTGCTTTTATTTTATTTTATTTTATTTTTTTATTTTATTTTATTTTATTTTATTTGGTTTTGCAAGGTAGGGTCTCACTCTGGTCCAGGCTGACCTGGAATTAACTATGTAGTCTCAGGGTGGCCTCAAACTCTCTGCGATCCTCCTACCTCTGTCTCCCGAGTGCTGGGATTAAAGGCATGCGCCACCATGCCCAGGTGGAGCTGGCTCTGGATCAGAGCACTTGCGGCAGAAGCATGAGGACCTGAGTCCAAGCCCAAACACCCATGGAGAAAGCCCAGCATGGCCACCCATGCCTGCAACGCCAGCATGGGAACCTCAGGAGGATTGCTGAGGGTCTCTGATCACCAGCCTGGCTGGCACACATTGAGAGGGTTAGGGAGATCACTCAGCCATTAGAGGCACTTGCTTGCAAAGCCTCCAGTCCAGGTTCAATCCCCAGACCACCCAGTAAGCCAAACACAAAAAGTGGAGCAAGTGCCTGGTATTTGCTTACAGTAGCAAGAAGCTCTTATGCATGTACATGCATGTGCACAGACATGTGCAAATAAATTCTTTTAAAAAACAGGGCTAAGCCGGGCGTGGTGGCGCATGCCTTTAATCCCAGCACTCGGGAAGCAGAGGTAGGAGGATCGCTGAGAGTTCGAGGCCACCCTGAGACTACATAGTGAATTCCAGGTCAGCCTGGACCAGAGTGAGACCCTACCAAAACAAAAAAAAAAAAAAAAAAAAAAAAAAAAAGCCGGGTGTGGTGGCGCACGCCTTTAATCCCAGCACTCGGCAGGCAGAGGTAGGAGGATCACCGTGAGTTCAAGGCCACCCTGAGACTACATAGTTAATTCCAGGTCAGCCTGGGCCAGAGTGAGACCCTACCTTGAAAAACAAAAAAAAAAAAAAAAAAACAGGGCTGCAGAGATGGCTTAGTGGTTAAGACGCCTGCCTACAAAGCCTAAGAACACTTGTTCGAATCTCCAGGTCCCTTGTTTAGCCAGATGCAAAAGTGTACAAGCACACAATGTTGCACATGCTCACAAGGGGCGCACGCGTCTGGAGTTTGTTCACAGCAGCTGAAAGGCCCTGGCGTGCCCATTCTCTGCCTCTTCCTCTCGCTCTCTCTCTCTCTCTCTCTCAAAAAACAAACAAACAAACAAAACAGCCAGGCATGGTGTACACCTTTAATCCCAGCACTCAGGAGACAGAGGTAGGAGGATCGCTGTTAGTTTGAAGCCACCCTGAGACTACATAGTGAGTTCCAGGTCAGCCTGGGCTAGAGTGAGACCCTACCTCAAAAAAACAAAACAACAACAACAACAAAAAAAAAAAACAGGGCTGTGTGTGGTGGCGCATGCCTTTAATCCCAGCACTTGAAAGGCAGAGGTAGGCAGATCGCCTTGAGTTCGAGGCCACCCTGAGACTACATAGTGAATTCTAGGTCCACCTGAGCTAGAGCAAGACCGTACCTCAAAAAACAGGGCTGGAGGGATGGCTTAGTGGTTAAGGCGATTGCCTGCAAAGCCAAAGGACCCAGGTTCAATTCTCCAGGCCCCACGTTAGCCAGATGCACAAGGGGAGGCCCTGGTGCACCAATTCTGTCTCTCTCTGTCTCCCTCTTTATCAAATAAATAAATAAATAAAAATAAAATATTTAATTAAAAAATTGTGCTGTAGGTTCAGTGGGGCATCAAAGAGCCTGGGAAACAGTTTACTTTTCAGCTGTTCTCAGAGCACTATGGCCACAATGTTTTCAACCCTTGGGCAGCAGACCTGCTTGGGTCTGAGATGGGGGTGGGTCACCCACTTGTAGGGTCAGTTCTTAGCAAGCTGTCACAGCGTTACCCTGCCTCATGTGAGTCGCCCTGCAGCTCAGTGCCCTGCACGGATGGCGAAAGTCAGAAGTTTTGCACTCTGCTTCTCGGGACCCAGAGAGGACAAAACTGTGCAGAGGGCACACACTCAGCCTGGGTGGCAAGGATGGGAGCTGGTGGGTGGCCCAGAGCCCCGATGTGGTCCCCAGGTGACAGAATGGCAGAGGAGTTGTTTATGTAAAGGGTTGTCAGGGGAGGGCTCAAGTTGTTTGCTGAGAAGCAAAGGCTGAGACAGACAGAATTACGGTGACAAGATTTGTGTGTAGGGGAATGTGGGGGTGGGAAGCTGGACAGATCCAGGAGAAGTGACATAGCAGAGACTGATGGATATTGGAGACACCGTTCTAGGAGCACAAACTGTAGACTCAGAACATGTTCCCAAACTGTCCTAAAAAATCCACTAAGGTAGCCAGGCGTGGTGGCGCACACCTTTAATTCCAGCACTGCTGGGAGGGTTTCTTGCACTGTTACCCAGGCAACCATCTACCCCTTATCAAGCTCCAGCCAATTCCTGAAGGGGCCCCACCTGTTTTTCAGTTTGTGGTTAGAGTATTGGTTTTTTTCTTCTTTTTAAATTGTAGCAAGTAAAAATGAACAGCCCTCAACTCTGCAAGAGGGAGATAAAGAATCCACCACAGCCTTGTCTGTTGGAAAGAAATCTTTTAACTCACGGGCGATTTTCCAGCATGGCTGTGGTGCAGGCAAAGGTGGGATCCTGCAGTAACAGATTTAGAGGGAGGCCCATCATAGCAGGGGTTTCTGGCCTTCGCCAGGTGGGCCAAGCTCAGGCAAACACTAGGATGAGCTGGAGAGCCCGTGATTGAGCCAGGGAGGCTCCAACCCCTGCCCAACCACTGTCTTCTGGCCCAGGCGCTTCGCAGACCTTCTGCTGCTTTTAAAGCATAGCTTGATCCTCCGTGACACTTGTCCGCTGGCTTCCCCGCCATCTGAAACGGTCCTGTCTTCTGCCTGGCTTCTCTGCAGGAACTCCTGCTCTCTGTTCCTGATAGATGGGCTGGGATGTAGTTTAGTTGGTAGAAGACTCACCTAGCATTCCTGAAGCCCCGAGTTTGATCCCCAGCACCATAACCCATGTAACGTACATACCTGTATTTCAGTACGTAGGGGTGGAGGCAGGCAGATCAGGAGTTCAAGGTCATCTTTGGCTATATTATGAGTCTGAGGCTGTCTAGCCTGGGCTACATGAGACTGTGTTCAAAAAAAGAAAGAGAGGCTGGAGAAATGGCTCAGTGGCTAAAGGCACTTGTTTGCAAAGCCTGGTGGCCTGGGTCTCGATTCTCAGTACCCATATATAAGCCAGATTCACAAAGTGAAGTATGTGTCCGGGAGGTCATCTGCAGTGGCAAGAGACCTTGGTATGCTAATTTCTCTCTCTCTCTCTTTTTAAAAATATATTTTATTTATTTATATGAGAGAGAGAGAGGAAAATGCAGAGAGAAAGAGAGAATGGGCATGCTAGGCCTCCAGCCACTGCAAATGAACTCAGATGCATGCATCCCCATGTGCATCTGGCTTATGTGGGTCCTGTGGAATTGAACCTGGGTCCTTTGGCTTTATATAGGCAAGGGCTTTTTCTAGCCACTTAGCCATTTCTCCAGCCTGCTAGTTCTCTTTTCTCTCTCTCTCTTTCTCTTTTGAAGTAGGGTCTAACTCTAGCTCAGGCTGACCTGGAATTAACTATGTAGTCTCAGGATGGCCTCGAACTCATGGTGATCCTCCTACCTCTGCCTCCCAAGTGCTGGGATTAAAGGCGTGTGCCACCATGCCCGCTTTCTCTCTTAAATAAATAAATAAATAAATAAATAAATAAATAAATAAATGTTTTTGAAAGACCTAGCTCAGGGATGGAGCTTTATGGCTTAACTGTTAAAGCATTTGCCTGTGAAGCCTAAGGACCCAGGTCGATTCTCCAGTGCCCACATAAAGCCAGATGCACAAGCTGTCTGGAATTTGATTGCAAATGGCTAGAGGTCCTGTGCACCCATCTTCCCCTATCTCTCTCTACCCTTCCTTTCTCAAATAAATAAATAAAAATAGGGCTGGAGAAATGGTTTAGCAGTTATGTGTTTGCCTGCAAAGCAAAAAGGAACCCGGGTTTGATTGTCCAGGACCCATGTAAGCCAGATGCACAAGGGGGCGAAATGCATTTGGGGTTCATTTGCAGTGGCTGGAGACCCTGGCATACCCATTCTCTCTCTCAAACAAATATATAAATAAAATACTTAAAAAATAATAAAAATTTAAAAATATTTATTTATTTATTTATTTGGGAGAGAGAGACAGAGGCAGAGAGAGAGAGATTGAATGCACCAGGGCCTCCAGCCACTGCAAATGAACACCAGATGCACAAGGGGCACATGCATCTGGAGTTTGTTTGCAATGACTGGAGGACCTGGCGTGCCCATTCTCTCTCTCTCATCTCTCTTTCTCTTTCTCTCTCTCAAATAAATAAATAAATAAATAATTGCTTTTATTTTATTTTATTTTTTTATTTTATTTTATTTGTTTTGGTTTTGCAAGGTAGGGTCTCACTCTGGTCCAGGCTGACCTGGAATTAACTATGTAGTCTCAGGGTGGCCTCAAACTCTCTGCGATCCTCCTACCTCTGCCTCCCGAGTGCTGGGATTAAAGGCATGCGCCACCATGCCCGGCTTAATAATTGCTTTTAAAAACGTCAGGTGGAGCTGGCTCTGGATCAGAGCACTTGCGGCAGAAGCATGAGGACCTGAGTCCAAGCCCAAACACCCATGGAGAAAGCCCAGCATGGCCACCCATGCCTGCAACGCCAGCATGGGAACCTCAGGAGGATTGCTGAGGGTCTCTGATCACCAGCCTGGCTGGCACACATTGAGAGGGTTAGGGAGATCACTCAGCCATTAGAGGCACTTGCTTGCAAAGCCTCCAGTCCAGGTTCAATCCCCAGACCACCCAGTAAGCCAAACACAAAAAGTGGAGCAAGTGCCTGGTATTTGCTTACAGTAGCAAGAGGCTCTTATGCATGTACATGCATGTGCACAGACATGTGCAAATAAATTCTTTTAAAAAACAGGGCTAAGCCGGGCGTGGTGGTGCACGCCTTTAATCCCAGCACTCGGGAAGCAGAGGTAGGAGGATCGCTGAGAGTTCGAGGCCACCCTGAGACTACATAGTGAATTCCAGGTCAGCCTGGACCAGAGTGAGACCCTACCTTGCAAAACCAAAAAAAAAAAAAAAAAAAAAAAAAGCTGGGTGTGGTGGCGCACGCCTTTAATCCCAGCACTCGGCAGGCAGAGGTAGGAGGATCACCGTGAGTTCAAGGCCACCCTGAGACTACAGTTTAATTCCAGGTCAGCCTGGGCCAGAGTGAGACCCTACCTGAAAAACCAAAAAAAAAAAAAAAAAAAACAGGGCCGCAGAGATGGCTTAGTGGTTAAGACGCCTGCCTACAAAGCCTAAGAACACTTGTTCGAATCTCCAGGTCCCTTGTTTAGCCAGATGCAAAAGTGACATAAGCACACAATGTCACACATGCACACAAGGGGCGCGCACGGTCTGGTGTTTGTTCACAGCAGCTGAAAGGCCTGGCATGCCCATTCTCTGCCTCTTCCTCGCTCTCTCTCTCTCAAAAAAAACAAACAAACAAACAAAACAGCCAGGCATGGTGTACACCTTTAATCCCAGCACTCAGGAGACAGAGGTAGGAGGATCGCTGTTAGTTTGAAGCCACCCTGAGACTACATAGTGAGTTCCAGGTCAGCCTGGGCCAGAGTGAGACCCTACCTCAAAAAACAAAACAACAACAACAACAAAAAAAAACAAAAACAGGGCTGGGTGTGATGGCGCATGCCTTAATCCCAGCACTTGAAAGCAGAGGTAGGCAGATTGCCTTGAGTTGCGAGGCCACCCTGAGACTACATAGTGAATTCTAGGCCCACCTGAGCTAGAGCAAGACCATACCTCAAAAAACAGGGCTGGAGGGATGGCTTAGTGGTTAAGGCGGCGATTGCCTGCAAAGCCAAGGTTCCCCAGGCCCCATTCTCAGATGCACAAGGAGAGTCCAGGCCACCACGTTAGCCTCCTTTATGCACAAGGGGAAAAATAAAATTTTTTTTTTTTTTTTTTTTTTTTTGGTTTTAAGTAGGTGTCTCTCTCTGTCCAGACTGACCTGGAATTCACTATGTAGTCTCAAACTCCTCGCAACCTAAATAAATAAAAATAAAAATAAAATATTTAATAAAAAAATTGTGCTGTAGGTTCAGTGGGGCATCAAAGAGCCTGGGAAACAGTTTACTTTTCAGCTGTTCTCAGAGCACTATGGGCCACAATGTTTTCAACCCTTGGGCAGCAACCTGCTTGGGTCTGAGATGGGGGTGGGTCACCCACTTGTAGGGTCAGTTCTTAGCAAGCTGTCACAGCTGCTACCCTGCCTCATGAGTCACCCTGCAGCTCAGTGCCCTGCACGGATGGCGAAAGTCAGAAGTTTTGCACTCTGCTTCTCGGGACCCAGAGAGGACAAAACTGTGCAGAGGGCACACACTCAGCCTGGGTGGCAAGGATGGGAGCTGGTGGGTGGCCCAGAGCCCCGATGTGGTCCCCAGGTGACAGAATGGCAGAGGAGTTGTTTATGTAAAGGGTTGTCAGGAGGGCCAAGTTGTTGTTTGCTGAGAAGCAAAGGCTGAGACAGACAGAATTACGGTGACAAGATTTGTGTGTGTAGGGAATGTGGGGTGGGAAGCTGATGATCCAGGAGAAGTGACATAGCAGAGACTGATGGATATTGGAGACACGTTCTAGGAGCACAAACTGCAGACTCAGAACATGTTCCCAAACTGTCCTAAAAATCCACTAAGGTAGCCAGGCGTGGTGGCGCACACCTTTAATTCCAGCACTGCTGGGAGGCAGAGGTGGGAGGATCACTGTGAGTTAGAGGCCAATCTGAGACTGCAAGTGAATTCCAGGTCAGCCTGGGCCAGAGTGAAACCCCACCAAAAACAAAAAACAAAAACAAAACGCACGCAAAAATCCCAGCACCGGGAATAGGAGGATTGCTGGAGTTTAGGCCAGATGCAAAGAAAGTGACACAAGTGAGACCCAATGCTGCAAAAAAAAAAACAAAAAACAAACAAACAAACAAAAAAAAAAAAACAGGGCGAGAAATGGCTTAGCAGTTTTGTTCACACAATGCCGCACAGCTGAGACACTGCTGGCATGCCCATCTCTATCTGTCTCCCTCTCCCTCTCTCTCTGTCTGTCTCTCTCTAAAAAAAATTAAAATTAAATTAAATTTTTAAAAAAAGCAGACAAGGCATGTGCCTGCAAAGCCAAAGGTTCGATTCCCCAGGACCCACATAAGCCAGATGCACAAGGTGGCACATGTGTCTGGAGGACATTTGTAGCAGCTAGAGATCCTGGTGTGCCCATTCTCTCTCTCTCTCTCAAATAAATAAAAAGTTAGTATAAAATAAAATCTTAATATGTATATATTTTTTGTTTGTTTGTTTTTATTTTTTGAGGTAGGGTCTCACTCTAGCCAGGCTCTGACCTGGCGTTCACTATGTAGTCTCAGGGTGGCCTTGAACTCACGATGATCCTCCTACCTCTGCCTCCCAAGTGCTGGGATTAAAGACGTGTGCCACCATGCCCAGCTTTAAAAATTTTTTTTTTTAAAAAAAAGAAAGAAAACCCCAACAACAGCAACTTCCTGAGCAATGTACTCTTAGCAGCATTCGAGGGGTAGTGAGGGAGGATTCCCGTGGTATAGTGTCTCCTCTGGGACCTGGCGCTGATGGGGTCCTGCTGGCCTATCCCCAGCCTGGCCATATTGCTCCGTCACTGTGAAGACTTGGGCAACTTTCTGAACCCCTCTGAGATGCACTCAGGTGCCCAGATTGGGGCCCATGAGGTGGATGCACCCACTCTCAGGTATTAGTGGGGAGTACTCTCCTTAAACCTCAGTTTCCCCTCTGTGAAAGGGACCACAGCATTGCCATGGAGGGCCACAGGGATGACAAAGAAGTTACTGGAGCCCAGTATGCAGTAGGTGCCAAAGCATGGAGTATGTGCCTCACATTTACTAGGTACTCAGCATGCAGGAGGCAGAAAGTCTACAGTAGACACTGCACACAGTAGGTGCCCAGCACATAGTAGGCACCCAGCAAGTTAGGAGTGTTCCCTCCCTCAACAGGAGCCTGTTTGGGGAGGAGGACAAGGCCTGGGCACCACATCCCTCTTGCCAGTCAGCTGATTCGGCTAAGTGGATCTGAAGATGAGAGCCGCTAATCCTCACGAGACGGTCGGTCGTGTGACTTAAGAAGATTGTCATGACAAGCCAGACCCACAAAACTCCATCTCAGATTAGAGTTGAGCAAGCGGGCATGGATGGGGCCCGGGGAGACCATGGGGAGTGTGGGCAACACAGCAAGGCAGGGCCAGCCCATTGTCACTGCCAGCTAGCCAGCAACTCCTGGCCCGTTGGACCTGACATGAGAGGGTCCGAACCCTGTGAGGTCACCGCAAGGACTTCTGGGAGAGGCATCTACACCTCCTATGCTCCACAGCCACCATGGAAAACAGGCTGTGCGTCATCAGCATTTCAGGAGAACTAGTGATACTGCTAACCTCATCCTGCCACAGCCTCTGCTTTCCCCACTGGCTCTTTTATACGGAAACATGGCCATATTTGATCCATCTCATGGGTGCCAGGCAAGCCTCCCTCCCAGCTCCTCACTGGGAGTTTTGAGGACACTCTAGTGATAGACAAACCTCTCTCGTTGAGCCACACCCCTAGCCCTTAACCTTTAAAATAAATTAGTTCATTACAAGTAACAGAATTTTCCATCTTGGGGTTAGGGAGATGGCTTAGTGGTTAAAGGTACTTGCTTGCAAAGTTTGCCAGCCAGGACTCAGTTCCCCAGTACCTACTGTAAAGCCTAATGCTCAAAGTGGTGCATGTATCTGTTCTCACAGCAAGAGGCCTTGGTGCACCCTTTTTTTTTTTTTTTTGGTTTTTCTAGGTAGGGTCTCACTCTGGTCCAGGCTGACCTGGAATTAACTATGTAGTCTCAGGGTGTCCTTGAACTCATGGCGATCCTCCTACCTCTGCCTCCCGAGTGCTGGGATTAAAGGCATGCACCACCACACCCGGCTCTTTCTTTCTTTCTTTTTTTTTAAAATTATTTATTTATTTGAGAGAGAGAGAGAGAGGCAGAGAGAGAGAGAGAATGGGCATGCCAGGACCTCCAGCCACTGCAAACAAACTCCAGACGCATGTGCCCTCTTGTGCACCTGGCTTACGTGGGTCCTGGGGAATTGAACCAGAGTCCTTAGGCTTTGCAGGCAAACACCTTAACCCCTAAGCCATTTCCCTGGCCCTTTTTTATTTAAAAAAAAATTTTTTTTGTTTGTTTTTTGAGGTAGGGTCTTACTTTAGCTCAGGCTGACCTGGAATTCACTCTGTAGTCTCAGGGTGGCCTCGAACTCACGGAGATCCTCCTACCTCTGCCTCCCAGTGCTGGGATTAAAGGCGTGCACCACCACACCCGGCTGACTTTTACTTTCTAATGGACAAATAAAAATATTTTTAGGGCTTGAGAGGTGGCTTAGTGGTTAAAGGTGATTGCCTGCAAAGCCTGAGGACCCAGGTTCCATTCCCTCAGCAACCACATAAGCCAGATGCACAAGGTGGCCCATGTATCTTGAAATTTGTTTGCAGTGGCTAGAGGCCTTGGCATGCCCATTCTCTCTATCTGCCTCTATCTCTTACAGTAAATTAATGAATAAAATATTAAAAATATTGCCGGGTGGTGGTGGCGCCGCCTTTAATCCCAGCACTCGGGAGGCAGAGGTAGGAGGATCAGCCAGAGTTTGAGGCCACCCTGAGACTACATAGTGAATTCCAGGTCAGCCTGGACCAGAGTGAGACCCTTCTCGAAAAACAAAACAAAAAAAAAATTTTAAATTTTTTAAAAATCTTGTTTTTGGGAAGGGTCTCACTCTGGTCCAGGCTGACCTGGAGCACTCACTAGGCAGAGGCAGAGGATCAAACTTTCAAAACACCTATTGAGACTACATAGTGAATTGGGATCAGCCTGAAAAGGGGACAAAAACTTGGGCAAATCTAGGAGGGAAGTCAGGCGTGGTGGTTCACAACTTTAATCCCAGCACTGTGAGGCAGAGGTAGGAGGGAGCAGGGGAGTTCCAGGCCACCCTGAGTCTACATAGTGAATTCCCAGGTCACCTGAAGGAGATTTCCCCCTACCTGAAAAAAAAAAAAAAACTTTGGTGTTGCACAACTTTAATTCCAGCACTGAGGTGACCACCAGGAAGAGCACTTGGTGAGTTCCTGGTCACCCTGAGTTGATACAAGCCTGTGAAATCCCTTCTGTCCACCTGAGCAAACCAAACCCAGCTTTGAAAAACTAAGAAAAAAAAGAGTCTTGTACATACTAGAAGAGAGAATTGGGTGTAATCAGGGCCTTCAGCCACTGCAATCATGACCTATTTGTCCATGTTGGCATCATGTCCCCTGGCTTATAAAAAGTTTTGGCTGGAGAGATGAACCTGGTCCTTCTAACTTCAAGAACACAAATGCCTTAACCACTGTTGATCCCGTGAGCCCCAAATGTTTCCAAGATTCAAACTGAAACTATTCCCCACCACACAAGGGGGCACAATATAGAAGAACTACAGTTAACATTGCCATTCTAGTGTGTCCGTGAATTGGATGGCTCCAGGGTCTTTGTGCATGGAATCTCCAAAAAATTTGTCCTGGTCACCTCATGTCCCCTGCACGCCTTTAATCCCAGCACTCAGGAGGCAGAGGTAGGAGGATCGCGCTGTGAGTTCACTTGAGGCCACCCACCTTCCAGGTCAGCCTGGGGACCAGAGTGAGACCCTGTTCCAAAACAAAAAAAACAATAATAATAATAATAATTAAAAAAATAGTTTAAAATTTCTTCCCTAGCCTGGTTGGTGGCACATACCTTTAATCCCTGAACCAGAGTCCTTAGGCTTTGCAGGCAAACACCTTAACCCCTAAGCCATTTCCCCAGCCCTTTTTTGTTTAAAAAAATTTTTTTTGTTTGTTTTTTGAGGTAGGGTCTTACTTTAGCTCAGGCTGACCTGGAATTCACTCTGTAGTCTCAGGGTGGCCTCGTACTCACGGAGATCCTCCTACCTCTGCCTCCCAGTGCTGGGATTAAAGGCGTGCACCACCACACCCGGCTCCTTTTTCACTTTCTAATGGACAAATAAAAATATTTTTAGGGCTAGAGAGGTGGCTTAGTGGTAAAGGTGCTTGCCTGCAAAGCCTAGGGACCCAGGTTCCATTCCTCAGGAACCACATAAGCCAGATGCACAAGGTGGCCCATGTATCTGAAGTTTGTTTGCAGTGGCTAGAGGCCTTGGCATGCCCATTCTCTCTATCTGCCTCTCTATCTCTTCAGTAAATTAATGAATAAAATATTAAAAATATTGCCGGGCATGGTGGCGCACGCCTTTAATCCCAGCACTTGGGAGGCAGAGGTAGGAGGATCGCCGAGAGTTTGAGGCCACCCTGAGACTACATAGTTAATTCCAGGTCAGCCTGGACCAGAGTGAGACCCTACCTCGAAAAACAAACAAAAAAAATTAAAAATATTTTTTAAAAATCTAGGAGGGAAGTCAGGCGTGATGGTTCACAACTTTAATCCCAGCACTCGGGAGGCAGAGGTAGGAGGATCAGAGTGAGTTCAAGGCCACCCTGAGACTACATAGTGAATTCCAGGTCAGCCTGATCTAGAGTGAGACCCTACCTTGAAAAAAAAAAATCTAGGTGTGGTGTTGCACAACTTTAATTCCAGCACTCAGGAGACCGAGGTAGGAAGAGCGTTGTGAGTTCCAGGCCACCCTGAGTCTACATAGTGAATTCCAGGTCCACCTGAGCTAGAGTGAAACCCTACCTCGAAAAACTAAAGGAAAAAAAAAGAGTCAGATAGAGAGAATGGGCAAATCAGGGCCTTCAGCCACTGCAAATGACCTCCAGACACATGTGCAACCTTGTGTTCCAGGCCACCCTGGTCCTACATAGTTGAACCTGGGTCCACCTTCACAGACAAATGCCTTAACTTCTAAGCCATCCCGTGAGCCCAAATGTTTCCTTTTCAAACTGAAACTATTCCCATTAAGAAGTAACTCCTCCCTTTCTGCCCCGACACCTGCCATTCTACTTTGACCTCCAGAATTGATGGCAACCTTGTGCACATGGAATCATACAGTATTTGTCCTGTTGGCATCATGTCCCTGGGGCTCATTCAAAAATTTCTTCACAGAGAAATGGCTTAACTTAAGGTGCCATCCCTTCTAAGCCCAAATGTGGTTCCAATTCCAGCGTTCCAAACCAGGTCCCACATTTAGCAAGATGCAAAGTGACGCCCTTTGCAATGCCGCACTTGACCACAAGACCTGCCATTCTGGACTTTGTTGTCCGTGCAGTTGAGACACTGATGGCTCCATCTCTGACTTTGTCCTCTCCTTCTCTGGAATCATCTGTGTCTGTCCAAAAAAATAATTAAAAATTGAGCATCATGTCCCCAAGGCCTTTAATCCCAGCACTCGGGAGGCAGAGGTAGGAGGATCGCTGTGAGTTCGAGGCCACCCTGAAACTACATAGTTAATTCCAGGTCAGCCTGGACCAGAGTGAGACCCTACCTCGAAAAACAAAAACAATAATAATAATAATAATAATAATAATAAAAATAGTTTAAAAATTTCTTCCTAGCCTGGCATGGTGGCACATACCTTTAATCCCAGCACTCGGGAGGCTGAGGTAGGAGGATCGCTGTGAGTTCAAGACTACATAGTGAATTCCAAGTCATCCTGGGCCAGAGTGAGATCCTACCTTGGAAACTAAAACAAAAAAAAAGAAAAGAAAAAGAAAACAATAACAACAAAAATCTCTTCCTTTTAATAGCTGAGCTGTAGCTAAGGTATAATGTTGCATTGTGTATAAGACCACATTTGGTTTTTATTTATTTTTATTTGAGATAGCATCTTAGGTAAGCAAGGCTGGCTTCAAACTCAATATGTATCCAAGAATGGCCTTGAACTCCTAACCCTCTGCCTCTGCCTCCCAAGTGCTGGGATTATAGGCATGTACTACCATGCCCTGCCTCAGAGGATTTTAATCTTGTGTGATGGAGAAAGAATTCCTTTTAGATCATCCTGCACACTCGTTTTGATTCCTGGTGCATGCAAAGCCTCTCTTTCTTTCTTTCTTTCTTTCTTTCTTTCTTTCTTTCTTTCTTTTCTTTCCTTTCTTTCTCCCTCCCTCCCTCCCTTCCTTCCTTCCTTCCTTCCTTCCTTCTTTCTTTCTTTCTTTTTTCTTTTTTTTTGGTTTTTCAAGGTAGGGTCTCACTCTAGCTCAGGCTGACCTGGAATTCACTATGTATTCTCAGGGTGGCCTCGAACTCTGCCTCTCAAGTGCTGGGATTAAAGGCATGTGCCACCACTCCTGGCTTTTTTTTTTTTTTTTTTTTGTTTTTGTTTTTGTTGTTTTTGTTTTGTTTTGTTTTTCGAGGTAGGATTTCACTCTGGCCCAGGCTGACCTGCAATTCACTATGTAGTCTCAGGTGGCCTTGAACTCACTCAATCCTCCTACCTTTGCTGGGATTAAACTGGGATTAAAGCACCACCATGCTCTACTAAAGCATTTCTCTTAAGCTGTGTCTGAGGTTGCCTGTTGCTCTTGTCCTCCCACAGAGCAGATGCCAGCCTACTTCTGGGCAAGGAATATTCTAGAAGAAAATATAAAAAAAAGAATTTTTCATCTTGACTATTTTTCAGGTGTGTGGTGCAGGAGCATTGAATTGATAAACTCACAGTGCTGTGCAGCCATATGGGGTGGCACCTGTTGTGTGCACTGCAAGGAGTTTGTGGGTGTTCCAGTGATGGCAGGAGGCCCTGGCAGAGGCTCAGGCTACTGTGGCTGGGTGCCACCCCTTGTGGGACGTTTTATTCAGGGCTCCTGTGTCTCATGTTGTCACAGACCCTGGAAGCATCCACTCAGCGCAGGGAGCTGAGACCAAGCTTGTGCTGGAACACAGCTTGAAGACAGGTCAGTGGAAGAGGGCAGTGGCTCAGAGTCTCCACAGCCACCCGACGCCCAAGCTCACGTGACTCTGGCTCTACCCACGCTAGTCTGGGACTGAAGGATGTTGGGGTCTGTCACCAGGATGAAGTATGATGGCCTCCATGCCAGGAAGAGACACCAGGGCCCTCACCTCCCCACCCCAAGTATCCTTAGCTCCCTCTGCCAAAGGGCTCAGGCGTGAGTTGTGTGACACACCTCAGCCTTGTCAGAGTCCAGGAGGGAGGAAGGTGGGTCTGGGGCTCACTGTGCAGCCATGTCTCAGCTTCAGTGGAGAGACCAAGAGAGACAGAGACAAGGAAACAGTCTACAGCCAAGACACCTCATCTGATCTTGGAAGCCAAGCAGGGTTGGGCTTGTTTAGCACTTGGATGAGGGGAGAGAGACAAAGAGGCATCAGAGAGGGATAGAAACAGAGAAAGAGACGTAAAAACAGACAGGGCAGATGATACACAGAGAGCTAAAGAGAAAAAGACATGAATAGACATAAAGAGAACATAGGCCCATCAGGGCCTCCAGCCAGTGCAAATGAACTCCATACGCATGTACCACCTTGTACATCTGGCTTACGTGGGTCCCGGGGAACTGAACCAAGGTCCTTTGGCTTTGTGACAAATGCCTTAACCGCTAAGCCATCTCTCCAGCCCCGACAACCTCTTCTGTGACCAGCTGAGGTTTGGTGTTTTGGGGGAGCACTGCTAACACCGGTGTTGTGTCTGCCACCAGGCTGCTGGGTAAGGGACCCAGGACAGTCCCTTGGCTGGATGTCCAGCGTCAGGGCTGGGCATTCCACAGGGCATTGTGGGCATCAGATGAAGGGCAGTGGCCTAGTTGTCAGAGTTGTGAGCCCACGCTGTCCAGTGCTGAGGCAGAATGCTGACCTCCCAGCGTAAGAGCCATGGCCATCTTCTGAGCAGGGGTGACAAGAGGTCCTCGAGGTGGTGTCCCTTCCTAGGAAGGGGTGTGGAAGGTCATGAGACCCTCACCTGAAATCTCAGCCACTCCCTCCTGCACCTCCTCCCAGCTGTATGTAATTCTGCCCAGCTGCATGTGGTCATGGGTGGTGCTAGGGGAAGGTTAATTAAAAGTGAGGGGCCCTCCGTCTATGCGGCTGTGGGGAGAGGTCTGACACTTTTCAGAGCTGAGGTTGCTTTGGGGTCACCTGCGCTCCTTAGAAGTAACCCCTCACCCAGGCTTTGTAAAGAAACCCTGAATCAGTTCCTCGGTTCAATAAGCTAGTCTTGGGTGGGAGTGTTCCTTGGATCTGTCTATCTAAGGGGGCAGACATTTGGTTCCGCCTCTTCAGGAACAGTTTATGCAACAAGTGCAGCTGAGGAGACCGAGTGTCTAAAGCAGGGATCAAGGTCATGGGCCACCTTGGTGTTGAGACGGGTCAATGCAGGGGACAGACACCTGTGGCAATGACAGAAGAGGGCGGGTGCTGCAGCTCCCCACCTCACACCTCCACCATTCACCTGGGTGACCCCCTCCCTCCCACCTCAGTTGTGTGAGGGTGCTAGCAACCTCCGCTAACGTTGCCCTGGTGATAGGATGCGTGGCCAGCAGGTGTCACCAGAGCCTGCAGAATCTGGAGAAGCAGCAGAACCAGGTAAGGGCGCCTGGGTCCCCTCTCCCCAGGCAGGTGTCCCAGCCTCCCAGACCACCTATTTCAGGGGCCCAGGTGAGCAGCCTGCCATCAGGTACAAAGCCCAGGGCAGTGAGAAGATGAGAGCCTGGGACGGTGTCCCCTCAATAGTAGTTGAGCACGTCAGCTCCTCACTGCAGGGTCCTGAGCCAGGAACAACTGCCCTTCTCTATGAAATTGTGCCAAGGAGGCTGGGGAGAGAGCTCACTTGGTAAAGGGCTTATCTTACAAGCATGGGGACCTGAGTTCCAGATCTAGAATCCACTTTAAACAAAAAAAGCTGGACTGGAGGGATGGCTTAGCAGTTATGGCACTTGTTTGCAAAGCCAAAGGACCCAGGTTCAATTCCCCAGGACCCACATAATCCAGATGCACAAGGTGGTGATGCAGTGGCTGGAGGCCCTGGTGCACCCATTCTCTCTCTGTGTGTGTCTGAAATATATATATATATTGCCCAGGCATGGTGGCACATGCCTTTAATCCCAGCACTCAGGAGGCAGAGGTAGGAGGATCACTGAGTTAGAGGCCACACATAGTGAATTCCAGGTCAGCCTGAGCTAGAGCAAAACCCTACCTTGAAAAATACAAAAAAAAAAAAAAAAAAAAAAAAAAAAAGAAAAAAGAAAAGAAAAAGAAAAAAGAGCCAGGTGTGGTGGCTTGTGCCTGTAATCCCAATGCTGAAGAGGTGGACACAGGTGGATTCCTAAGGCTCGCTAGCCAGCTAGTGTAGCCTACTTGGTGAGCTCCAGGCCAGTGACAGACTTTGTTTCCAAAAAAAAAAAGTAGGGTTAGGACTGGTTAAGGTGATTAAGGCACTTGCCTGCAAAGCCTAAGGACCCACTGTCCAGCTCCCACGTAACCCACCTTACAAGATGATGCAAGCATGCAAGGTCACACATGTGCACAAGGTGGCACATGCATCTGGAGTTCAACTGCAGTGGCTGGAGGCTCTGGCATGCCAATTCTCTCTTGCTCTCTCTCTCTCTCTCATAAAAACAAGTAGGGCTTCAGGGCTTGAAGGATAGCTTAACAGTTAAGGCCCTAGCTTGCAAAGCCAAAGGACCCCCGTTCGATTCCCCAGGACCCACGTAAGGCAGATGCACAAGGTGGCTGGAGGCCCTGGTGCACTCATTCTCTCTCTCTCTCTCTCTCTCTTTCTGTCTGCCTCTTTCTCTCTCTCAAATAAATAAATAAATAACAAAATATTTTTAAAAGAAAAGGTGGGTGGTGCAGAGGAATGACACCTGAGGTTGTCTTCTGACCTCTACGCAAACGTGCACACCCTTTCCCTCTTCCTCCCCCCTTGTCCTTCTTAATCTGGCCTTCTCTTTCCCTCCTTGTCCCTCTCCTTTCTTTTTTTCTTTTTTTTTTTTTTTTTTTTTTCAAGATAGGGTCTCACTCTAGCCCAAGCTGACCTGGGACTCACTATGTAGTCTCAGGGTGGCCTCAAACTCAATTCTACCTCTGCCTGCTGGGATTAAAACCATGCCCGGCTTCCTCTTTTTCCTTTTCTTTTTTTTTTTCAAGATAGGGTCTTCACACCCAAGCTGACCTGGGAGGCTCCCTCTTTCTACCTCTGCCTGCTTAAAATCCCCCACCCAGGTCCCTTTTTTCTTTCCCCTCCCTTCCCTCCCCTGGTCTTTTTCCTTTCCCCACCCTTCCCCAGTTTCTTCTCCCTCCCCTTCTCTCTTTCCTCCCCCCCCCCGCCTCATCTTCTTGCCAGCACCTGGAAAATGCTGAGACTAGTGTTTTTCCTGAGGGAGCCTCTGCTGCCTGTGTTACCTACAGAACTTGTTTCCTAAGATGCAAACTGAAGACACTGCGAAGGGAGGTGGCACTCGGATCCCAAGGGCACCTTCTACAAGTCCCCGCACCTGCCCAGGCATGGGTGCTTCCAGCTTGATGGCCACTGTGGTCCCTGGGACCCAGTATTGAACATGGAGACCCCAGCTCCTCACTGTGTGGACCACCTACTGTCTTGCCTTGGACCCCAAGCACAGACCTTTGAATGGATATCACTTCCCAGCCACAGGGAGGGAGGGGGCCACCCTTGTTTGAGATGTTCCCCATAAGCCTGCAGGTCTTGCTCTGTCGCAGAGCTCCATGGCTTCGTACCCGCCCCTCTATGGGCGCAGTGTCCTTAACACTCACTATAGGGGTTGGGGACATGGCTCAGTGGCTAAAAGCACTTTGTTGCAAAGCCTGCTGCCACCGGGGTTCAATTCCCCAGTATCCACATAAAGCCAGATGTACAAAGTGCTACGTGAGTTTGGAATTCGTTTGCAGTGGCAGGAGGCCCTAATGTGCCATTCTCTCTCTCTTTCCCCCATCTCAAGTAAAGAAACTTTTTTTTTTTTTTTTTTTTTTTTTGGTTTTTCGAGGTAGGGTCCCACTCAAGCCCAGGCTGACCTGGAATTCACTCTGTAGTCTCAGGGTGGCCTCGAACTCATGGCAATCCTCCTACCTCTACCTCCCGAGTGCTGGGATTAAAGGCGTGTGCCACCACACCTCAGAGGGAGAGGGAGACAGAAATGGGCGCGCCAGCAGTCTCTCAGCTGCTGTGAACAAAATCCAGATCCCAACCTGGTGCTGGACATTGGAACCAGCATTCTTAGGCATGTGCTACCACACCTCAGTTAAAGAAACTTTTTTTTAAGGTGCATGCCTTTAGTCCCAGCACTCAAGAGGCAGAGGTAGGAGGACTTCCATGAGTTCAAGGCCACCCTGAGACTACATAGTGAATTCCATATCAACCTGGGCTAGAGTGAGACCTTACCTCAAAAACAAACAAACAATAAAAGGCCGAGCATGGTGGCACACACCTTTAATCCCAGCATTCAGGAGTTTGAAGCAGAGGAATTCAAGGTCACCCTTGGCTATATAAGTTTGAAGCAGCCATGACTACATCAGACTGTGACTCAAAAACAAACCTCCCCACAGAATTTAAAAAAATATTTATTTATTTATTTATTTATTTATTTGCAAGCAGAGAGAGGAGAGAAGACAGAATGGGCATGCGTCAGGACCTCCAGCTGCTGCGTATGGGCCACCTTGTTCATCTGGCTTTACATGGGTACTGGGAAATCAAATCCAGGTTGTTAGGCTTTGCAGGCAAGTGCCTTAACTGCTGAGCCATCTTTCCAGCCCCCACTACAGAATTTGTGTGTGTGTGTGTGTGTGTGTGTGTGTGTGGTGCATGCACATGTATGAGCCCTTGTAGCATCGTGGGCTCTTTTGTCCATGGAAGGTGCTTGCCTGCAGTGACTGGAGCAGAAAGGTGTCCTGGTCCATTCATCCATTCTCATTTTGAGTCAGTCTCTTACTGATCCTTGGTCTCAGCTCCCCTTCTTCAGATGGGCTTATAGGCACATGGCCATACCCAGCTGTTTGCATGGGATCTGGAGATTCCAATTTGGGCGGTTTCAGGTCCCCTCAAGCCGCCATCTCTCCAGCTCTCATCTTTTTTTTTTTTTTTTTTTTTTTTTTTTTCAAGGTAGGGTCTCACTCTGGCCCAGGCTGACCTGGAATTCACCATGTAGTCTCAGGGTCGCCTTGGACTCATGGCGATCCTCCTACCTCTCTCTGCCTCCCGAATGCTGGGATTAAAGGCGTGCGCCACCACGCCAGGCTCATCTTTTTTTTTTTTTTTTTTTTCGTTTTTCAAGGTAGAGTCTCACTCTAGCTCAGGCCTCCTACCTCTGCCTCCCGAATGCTGGGTTAAAGGCATATACCACCATGCCCAGTTCTCCTTTTGTTTTTGTTTTTTGTTTTGTTTTTTAAGGTAGGGTCTGGCTTTAGCCCAGGCTGAGCTGGAATTCATTACGTAGTCTCAGGGTGGTCTTGAACTCATAGCAATCCTCCTGCCTCTGCCTTCCAAGTCCTTTGGCTTTGTAGGCAAGCACCTTAACCAGTAAGCCATCTCTCCAGCCCTCACCTTATTTTTGGAGACAAGGTCTCTCACTGTACCTAGAATTCACTAATTTGCCGAGATTAGCCAGCAAACAAGCTCTGGAGCTCTTCCTTCTCTGCCTTCTCAGCATTGTGATTACAGGCATGCACTGCCACACTCTTGTTTATTTTTTTATTTATTTATTTTTTTTTAGGTAGGGTCTCACTGTAGCCCAGGCTAACCTGGAATTCCCTATGGAGTCTCAGGATGGCCTTGAACTCACAGTGATCTTCCTACCTCTGCCTCCCAAGTGCTAGGATTAAAGGTGTATGCCACCACACCTGGCTACACACTCAGTTTTTTTTTTTCTCAAGGTAGGGTCTCACTCTAGCTCCGGCTTACCTGGAATTCACTATATCATCTCAGGGTGACCTTGAACTCAAGGTGGTCCTCCTATATTTGAGTGCTGGGATTAAAGGCATGTGCCACCACACTCATGTTTGTTTGTTTTTTTAATATTTATTATTATTTATTTATTTGGGGGGGGGGAGGAGAAAGAGAGAATGGACATGCCAGGTCCTGCAGCCACTGCAAACAAACTCCATACACATGCGCCCCTTTGTGCACCTGGCTTACTTGGATCATGGGGAATCGAACCGGGGTCCTTAGGCTTCACAGGCAAATGCCTTAACCGCTAAGCCATTTCCTCAGCCCATACACAGTTTTTATGTGGTGCTGGGGATCCAAATTTAGGACCTCATGTTGCCCAGCAAGCACTTTTCCCCCACTGAGTCATCTCCCCAGCCTCTCACAACAGTTTGTCTGGTTATGCAAGCAGTCATTGCCCCTGGAGAAACATTGTGAAATACAGAAGCGTAAATAACCAATTCAACAGCACATGTATCCTCCCCAGCCTCTGCTGGCATGGCATTCACAGCCTGGAGGGTCTCCTCCCCCCGGGCTCTGTCCCCCTGCCCTAGACTGCCTCCCAGTTGGCAGGCAGAAGAGTGGGTGGTGAGACAGGGTCTGAGCCATGCTGGGGATCCACAGGTTTCTTGCCAGGTCTCCCCTGACCTATGAGCTGGCAGAGGAGGCTCCTGCAGGGTCTGGGGTTGACCAGCAGCATTCAGGCTGGAGAGCTGGCTCAGTGGTTAAAAGTACTTGCTTGCAGGTTGGAGAGATGGTTTAGTGGTTAAGGTGCCTGCCTGCCAAGCCCAAGAATGCCCATTCAATCTCCAGGTCCCACGTTTAGCCAGACACAAAAGTGATGCAAGCACGCAATGCCTCGCTTGCCCACAAGGGTGCGCGGGTGTCTGGAGTTGGTTCACAGCCGCTGAAGTGGCCCTGGCATGTGCATTTTCTCTCTCTCTCTCTCTCTCAAAAAAGTGCTTGGGCGGCCTGGGTTCAATTCCCTAGTACTCATGTAAAGCCAGGTGCACAAAGTGATGCATGCATCTGGAGTTCATTTGCAGCAGCAAGAGGACCTGGTGTGCCCATTCCCCACTCCATTCTCACTCTCCTTGCAAATAAGTAAATATATTTTTTTAAGCCAGGCTTGGTGGCACCTGCCTTTAATCCCAGCACTTGGGAGGCAGAGGTAGGAGGGTCACCATGAGTTCAAGGCCACCCTGAGACTACAGAGTGAATTCTGGGCCCGCCTGAGCTAGAGTGAACCCCTACCTTAAAAACTAAAAAAAAACCTTAAAAAAAAAAAAAAAAGGTGTGGTGGTGCACGCCTTAAATCCCAGCACTTGGGATGCAGAGGTTAGAATTGCTGTGAGTTCAAGGCCACTCTGAGACTACATAGTGAATTCCAGGTCATCCTGAACTCAAGTAAACCCCAACAATAAATGTAATAAATAAATATAAAGAAATAACTTTTTCTCTGTCTTCTCTCTGCTTTCATCAAATCTAGACCCTCTGAGTGTGAGAAAATGCCATCATGAAGCTGGGTCTCAGGCAAGACCCAGAACAGACCCAGGTGGTCCTCATCTGTCTCTCATCAGGCAGGAATGTTGAGTTATGTTTCTGGTGACTCCTTTTATTGTACTTTATTTTATTTTATTTTATTATTATTATTGGTTTTTCGAGGTAGGGTCTCACTCTGGCTCAGGCTGACCTGGAATTCACTATGTAGTCTCAGGGTGGCCTTGAACTCTCGGCAATCCTCCTACCTCTGCCTCCCGAGTGCTGGGATTAAAGGCGTGCGCCACCACGCCCGGCTTCTTTTATTATACTTTATTTATTTATTTATTTATTTTATTATTTTATTTTTTTTGGTTTTTCAAGGTAGGGTCTCACTCTGGCCCAGGCTGACCTGGAATTAACTATGTAGTCTCAGGGTGGCCTTGAACTCATGGCGATTCTCCTACCTCTGCCTCCCGAGTGCTGGGATTAAAGGCGTGCGCCACCACGCCCGGCCTTTATTTATTTATTAAAGAGCAAGAGAGCAAAAGAGGCAGATAGAGAAAGGAGAGAATGGGTATGTCAGGGCTTCCAGCCACGGCAAACAAACTCCAGATACATGCGCCACCTTGTGCATCTGGCTTATGTGGGTCCTGGGGAATAGAACCGGGGTCCTTAGGCTTTGCAGGCAAATGCTTTAACCACTAAGCCATTTCCCCAGCCCCAAAGGTGGGTTCTTTAGCTTCACAGGCAAACGCCTTAACCATTAAGCCATCTGTCCTGCCCTCTGGTGTCTCTTTCTGTTCAACTGGGGAAATGGCTTGCAAACCAGGGTAGGAGCAGAATGCATATCCACCCATTCATCCATCCACCCACCCACCTACCTGTGCATGCATTCATTCACTCACCCACCCATCTGTCCATCTACCCATCCACCTGTGCATCTATCCAGCTGTCCACCTATCTGTACATCCATTCATTGACCCACCTAGCCACCCACCCACCCACCTTTCAATTCCATCAACCCATCTGCCTATCCCTCTTACCACCCCAACCATCTACGCCACACACATTCACCTGTCCATTCAGCCCTCACCTATGCATCCATTCATCCCTTATCCATCCATCATCCATCCATCCATCCCATCCATCCATCCATCCATCCATCCATCCATTTAGAGGAAGGTTTCCTCCCAGCTGGGTCCTAGTAGGAAAAAAAGTAATTTTGACATGGTAGCTCACACCTGTAATCCAAGCACCTGGGAGGCCAATGTAGAAGGATTGCTGTAAGTGTGAGGCCAGCCTGGGCTATATAGGGAAACCTCGTCTCAAAAAGAAGAAAGAAGGGCTGGAGATGCTTAGCGGTTAAGGCACCTGCCTGCTAAGCCTAAGAACGCTGGTTCCAATCTCCAGGTCCCACATTTAGCCAGATGCAAAGTGACACAAGGGCACAATGCCGCACTTGACCACAAGGGGACACACATCTGGATTTCGTTCACAGCAGCTGAGAGACTGCTGGCTGTCCCATCTCTGTCTGTCTTCTCCCTCTCTGTCTGTCTTTCTCTGTGTCTCTCTCCAAAAATAAATAAAATAGGGCTGGAGAGATGGCTTAGTGGTTAAACGCTTGCCTGTGAAGTCTAAGGATCCCGGTTCGAGGCTTGATTCTCCAGGACCCATGTAAGCCAGATGCATAAGGGGGCGCATGCATCTGGAGTTCGTTTGCAGTGGCTAGAGGCCCTGGCGCGCTCATTCTCTCTCTCTCTCTCTCTCTCTACCTGCCTATTTCTGTATCTCTCTCTCTCAAATGAATAAATAAGAATAAAATATTTAAAAAATAAATAAATAAATAAATAAAATAATAAAAAAACTTAAAAAAAAAGAAGAAGAAAGAAGACAAGGAGCCAGGCATGGTGGTGCACATGTTTAATCCCAGCACTCGGGAGACTGAAGTAGGAGGAGGATGGCTGTGAGTTTGAGGATACCCTGACTCTACATAGTGAATTCTAGGTAGCCTGGGCTAGAGCGAGAAGACTTTATCTTGAACCTCTCCCCTCAAAAAAAGAAAGAAAGAAAAGGGGGGCTGGGAAAATGGTTTAGTAGTTAAAGGTGCTTGCTTACTACAAAGCCAGCCAGGTTCAATTACCCAGTACCCAGGCAAAGCCTGATGCACAATGTGGTACATGCATCTGGCATTCCTTTGCAGCAGACCCTGTGTGTCCATTCTCTCTCTCAAAAAGTAAATGAAAGCTGGGCGTGGTGGCGCACGCCTTTAATACCAGCATTTAGGAGGCAGAGGTAGGAGATCGCGGCGTGTTCGAGGGCACCCTCAGACCTTCATAGTGAATTCCAAGTCAGCCTGGGCTAGAGTGAGACCCTACCTCAGAAAAACAAACAAAGACAGAAAATGAAAAGGGGAAGAGGAGGATCCTGGGAGGACCCAACCTCAGGGCACTGGGTTCTGGGCACCTGGCCGTGGCACCTCTGGGTGGCAGGAACCAATTGTCAGAACCGCTTCATCTACATTCATAGACTCAGACGGGACAGAGGAAACAAATTAAATTAAAACAGAAAGGACAGAGAGTGCCAGCAAAATAAGGAAAAACCCCAACAAACCCGTAGAACATTCTTCCTCCCACGTGCTCCACCCAGTCTGGGCATCCTCTCCCAGACTCTTTTCTTGGGTGAGAAAAATGAAATTCGGTTCAAACAAGTGTTTATAGAAAAACAGATTATGTGTCCAGCATTGGCTGCATCCTGGAGGAGCTAGCTGTCTGCCTTCAACAAGAGGCCGCTCTGAGGCCCTTGTCCACGTCCACCAAGGGGGACAGGTACTGCAAGGTTGAGGAGCTAAGGTTCAAGGTCATGCCAACTCTGTTCTCAGAAGTCAAACATCCTGGGGGAAGCTGGGCATGGTGGCATTCCTTTAGTCCCAGCACTCAGAAGGCAGAGGTAGGAGGATCACCATGAGTTCAAGGTCACCCTGAGACTACATAGTCAGCCTGGGCTACAGTGACACTCTACCTCAATGCCCCCCAACAAAACAGCCTGGGGAAAGGGGATGTCAATGTCCAGGTCTGGGACAGACTAGGTGGCTTCAAACACTGAGAATTATGAAGAAATTATTCTCTCTTTCTCTCTCTCTCTCTCTCTTTGGGGGGGGGGTTTCGAGGTAGGGTCTCACTGTAGCTCAGACTGACCTGGAATTCACTATGTAGTCTCAGGATGGCCTTGAACTCACAGCGATCTTCCTACCTCTCCTCCCGAGTGCTGGGATTAAAGGCATGCACCACCACACCCAGCTCTCTCTTTTTTCACTTTATTTAGTTATTGTTTTATTTATTTTTTATTATTATTATTTTTTTTTTTTTGAGGTAGGGTTTCACTCCAGTCCAGGCTGACCTGGAATTAACTATGTAAGGGTGGCCTCAGCCCTCCTACCTGCAGTCAAACTGGGATTAAAGGCGTTTAGTTATTGTTTTAGCCACCTAGAGAGAGAGAGAGAATTGGCATGCAAGGGCCTGGCAGTCATGTGCAATGGGCATGTGCAACCTTGTGCTTGCCTCACCTTTGTGCATCTGGCTAATGTGGGATCTGAAGTCAAACATGGGTTTGACTTAGGCTTTGCAGGCAAGTTCCTTAACTGCCAAGCCATTTCTCCAGCCCTCTTTTTCATTTTATTTATTTATTTTTTTAGACTTTCATGGTAGGGTTTCACTCTAGCTCAGGCTGACCTAGAAGTCACTATGTAGTCCCAGGGTGGCCTTGAACTCATGGCGATCCTCCTACTTCTGCCTCCTGAGTTCTGGGATTAAAGACGTGTACCACCATGCCTGGCTTGTTCTCTCTCTCTCTCTCTCTCTCTTACATATATGCATGTGTGTACATGTGTATAGTGTTTGTATGTACATGGATGCATGTGTATGTATCTGTGCATTTGCAGGCCAGAGCTCGCTGACTCAGCTAGATTGGCTAGCCCACAAACCCTATGGATCCTCCAGTCTCTACCTGCTGGTATTTTATATGATTTTGGAGATCTGAACTCAGGTCCTCATGATTGTATAGCAAGCATTTTACCCACTGAACAGTCTTCCCAGACATCTTCCTTCCTTCCTTCCTCCCTCCCTCCCTTCCTTCCTCCTTTCTTTCTTTTCTTTTCTTTTCTTTCTTTCTTTCTTTCTTTCTTTCTTTCTTTCTTTCTTTCTTTCTTTCTTTCTTTCTTTCTTCTTTCTTCTTTTTGGCCAGGTCTCACTAGCTTAGGCTGACTTGGAACCTGGAACTCACTCTGTAGCCCATGTGGGCCTTGACCTCACAGTGACCTTGATCCTTCTACCTCAGCCTTCTAAGTGTTGGGGTTATAGGTATGAGCTATCACACCCTGCTTGCTTGCTTTCTCTCTTTTTCTTTCTTTCTTTTTTTTTTTTTTTGGTGGGGGGGAGGGTTTCCAAGTTAGGGTCTCACTCTAGCCCAGGCTGACCTGGAATTCACTATGTAGTCTCAGGGTGGCCTTGCACTCATGGTAGTCCTCCTACCTCTGCCTCCCGAGTGCTGGGATTAAAGGCGTGCATCACCACACCTGGTCCCTTTTTTTTTTTAACTTATGTGTACGTGTGCAGTTGTGCATGTGTGTGTGTGTGGGGGGGTGATATAGGACAGAGGGCAGCCTCAGATGGCTTTCTTTAGGAACACCTCCATCCCCCCTCCTTTGAGACAGGCCCCTCATTGGTCTGGAGCGCACCAGTTAGGCAGGCCCCAGGGATCTGCCTTGTTCTGCCTCCCCATCACTAGGATTGCAGGCACCAGCTTCTGGTTTTATGTGGTGCTGGGGATTAAATCCAGGATTTCATGCATGTTAGGTAAGCATTCCATCAACTGAACCACATCCCCAGCCTGGATTTGGGTCTTTAAAGCTTTTTATTTTTATTTTTAATTAATTTAATTTGAGAGAGAGAGATAATGAGAGAGAGAGAGAATGGGTGTGCCAGGGTCTTCAGCCACTGCAAATGAACTCCAGATGCATGCGCCACCTTGTGTATCTGGTTTCTGTGGGTCCTGGGGAATCGAACCTGGGTCCTTTGGCTTTGTGGGCAAGTGCTTTAACTTACTAAGCCATCTCTTCAGCCCTGGATTTGGGTTTGTATACAGACACTAGTGGGCTGGTCTCTAGGCTGAAAGGCTTGGGTGCTAGTGGGAGGGGAGAACCCTACTGCCTCCTTTGGGTCAGCTAACCCTGCACCCTGTAGAGGTGTCAGTTTTGAGCCCAAGCCTGGCTCTCTCTGTCACGTGGGCACCAGGGGTTACTCCTGTCTTTTTCCAGAGCCATGGAAGGGCGGTTCCTGGGAACATCAGGGGCTCAGATGTGGAGGTAGAGGTTGCTTGGCACTGGGCAGGCCCCTGTCATTCCTGTGGGCAGCCCAGCAAGACAGACAGGGAGGGTGGTTCGAAAGCCTCTTGCTGGCACTAAAATCAGTCCCAATAAAAGCGGAGGAAGAGCCGGGCGTGGTGGCGCACGCCTTTAATCCCAGCACTTGGGAGGCAGAGGTAGGAGGATTGCCGAGAGTTCGAGGCCACCCTGAGACTACGTAGTTAATTCCAGGTCAGCCTGGACCAGAGTGAAACCCTACCTCGAAAAACCAAAAAAAAAAAAAAAAAAAAAAAAGCGGAGGAAGCTAGCATCTTCACAGGCTACAGCTGGCCTCTTGCTCGGTACAGGTTTGATTCTTTTATTTTTTATTTTTATTTTTTTGGTTTATTTATTTTTTTTTTTGAGGTAGGGTCTCACTCTGGTCCAGGCTGACCTGGAATTAACTATGTAGTCTCAGGGTGGCCTCGAACTCACGGCAATCCTCCTACCTCTGCCTCCCGAGTGCTGGGATTAAAGGCGTGCGCCACCACACCCGGCTTTTTTGGTTTTTTTTTTTTTTTTTTTGGTTTTGCAAGGTAGGGTCTCACTGTGGTCCAGGCTGACCTGGAATTCACTATGTAGTCTCAGGGTGGCCTCGAACTCTCGGCGATCCTCCTACCTCTGCCTCCCGAGTGCTGGGATTAAAGGCGTGCGCCACCACGCCCGGCTAGGTTTGATTCTTTTAAATTCCCGAGGGACCAGGTCTCTAGGGCCAAGCTGGTTCCAGGAAGAAGAGCATCAAATGCATGTCCCCACGGTGCCCTCTCAAGGCAGCAGGATGTTCGGATTCCTGATTTCCACTGGAACAGCAGCTGCTCCATCAGAAGGTGAAGGTCAGTGCTGCAAGTGCTCCTGGGAAGAGGGACGTGGCTGCAGGGGTCTTGATACTGCAGGATCCTGCAGGGGTCAGGGTTGTAGGGCCAGCACTGGCCACTTAGCCAAACAGCTGCCCAGACGTGTCTCCTTTTCACACTTGAAATGACTGTGGCCAGGTATGGTGGTGCATACCTTAGGAGGTCGAGGCAGGTGGATCGGGAGTTCAAACGCGATGCCAGCTTGGGGTATGTGACACTGTGATCGTTTGAATGAGAGGGTTCTCCACAGCCTCATGTGTTTTCAATGCTTGGTCCCCAGCTGGTGGTAATTTGAAGATGGAGCCTTGCTGGAGGAGGTGTGGTGCTGGGTGCAGGCTTTGGGGTGTTAGAGCCAGCACCCCCTTCCCAGAGCCAGCAATCTGTTGCTGCTGTCTCCCAGCTTCTGTGGCCAGACATGACGTCCAGCCTCTGCTCTACCATTCTTTCCCTGCCATCATGAAGCTCCCCCCTCGAGACTCTAAGCCAAAACAAACCCTTTCCTCTCATATGCTGATTTTGGTTGAATGTTTTGTCTTAGTAATGTGAAGATAACGACAACGTAGACCCTGTCTCAAAAAAAAAAAAAACAGTGGGGCGTGCCTTTAATCCCAGCACCCAGGAGACAGAGGTAGGAGGACTGCCATGAGTTTGAGGCCATCTCGAGACTATATAGTAAATTCCAGGTTAACCTGGGCTAGAGTAAGGAGACCCTGCCTCAAAAAAAAAGGGTGCGGGCGTGGTGGCGCATGCCTTTAATCCCAGCACTCGGGAGGCAGAGGTGGGAGGATCACTGAGAGTTCGAGGCCACCCTGAGACTACATAGTTAATTCCAGGTCAGCCTGGACCAGAGTGAAACCCTATCTCGAAAAACCAAAAAAAAAAAAAAAAAAAAAAAGGGGCTGGCGAGATGGCTTAGCAGTTAAGTGCTTGCCTGTGAAGCCTAAGGACCCGGGTTGGAGGCTCAATTCCCCAGGACCCATGTAAGCCAGATGCACAAAGTGGTGCATGTATCTGGAGTTTGTTTGCAGTGGCTGGAGGCCCTGGCGCACTTATTCTTTCTCTATCTGCCTCTCTCTCTCTCTCAAATATAAAAAAATAAAGTGAGCCGGAGTGGGTTGCGATGATGCATGCCTGTAATCCCAGCACTTGGAAGGTAGCGGCAGGAGGCTCACTGTAAACTCAAAGTCAATTTAGTCTACATGCAGAATGCCAGGCCAACCAAGATCACAAAGTGAGACCTTCTCAACAAACAAGGCTGGGGAGATGGCTTAGTGGTTAAAAGCACTTGCTTGCACAGTCTGCTGGCCTGGGTTCAATTCCTGAGTCCCTATGTAATACCATATGCATAAATAAAGTGGAACGTGCATCTGGAGTTTGTTTGCAGCAGTAAGAGGCCCTGGTGTGCCCATTCTCTCTCTCTCTCTCTCTGCCCCTCTAAGCTTGCAAATAAGTAAATAAAGATATTTAAAAACAAACAAGCCAGGCATGGTGGTGTGCACCTTTAATCCCAGCACTCAGGAGGCAGAGGTAGGAGGATTGTGGTGAGTTCAAGGACAGCCTGTGGCTTCATAATGAAGTCCAGGTCAGCCTGGGTTAGAGTGAGACCCTACCTCAAAACAAAACAAAACAAAACCCCCCAAAAAAACACACACAAAAAAAAATAAACCCTACAGGACTGGGGAGGGATGGCATGGTCAGTAAAGTGCTTGTCACACAAACATGAGGACTTGAGTTCTCCCCCCAGAACTCACATAAAAATGTTGGGCCTGGGCTGGAGGGATGGCTTAGCAGTTAAGTCGTTTGCCTGCAAAGCCAAAGGACCCAGGTTCAACTCCCCAGGACCCACATAAGCCAGATGCACCGGGGGGTGCATGCATCTGGAGTTTGTTTGCAGTAGCTTGAGGCCCTGGTGCACCCATTCTCTCTCTCTCTCTCTCTCCCTTTCTATTTCTGTCTCTCTCTCTCAAATAAATAAAAATAAAATATTTTTAAAAAATGTTGGGACTGGCTGGGTATGGTGGTGCACACCTTTAATCCCAGCACTTGGGAGGCAGAGGTAGGAGGATCGTGATGAGTTTGAGGCCACCCTGAGAATACAGAGTGAATCCCAGGTCAGCCTGGGCTAGAGTGAGACCCTACTTCAAACAAACAAACAAACAAACAAAATGTTGGGCCTGTAAGTCCAACACCAGGGAGGTAGAGACAGGAGGATCCCTCAGGTTTGTCGGGGTCAGCCAGTCTAGTGTAATTGATGAGTTCCAGCCAATGAGAGACCCTGTCTAAAACAAAAAAGGTGGCCAGGGCTGGAGAGATGGCTTAGCAGTTAAGGCCCTTGCCTGTGAAGCCATGTTCTATTCTCTAGGTCCCACATAAGCCAGACATGCAATCACAAGGTCACACATGCCCACTAGGTGGCACAAGTGTTTGGAGTTCGATTGTGGTGGCTTAGGCCCTAGCACGCCAATTCCATCTCTCTCTCGCTCTCCCTGTCTCTAAAATAAAGAAATATAGTGGACAGTGTTCCTGAGGATGACACACAGTTATCCTCTGGCTTCCACACATACACGCACACACATGTGCACATACATGTACACACATGAACACACACATGAAGGCACACATAAAACAAAAAAAATTGTGGGCCAGGTGTGGTGGCACACTCCTTGTACTCTCACTCAACACTCAGGTTGTTGAGGCAGGAGAACCAGGAAAACTGTCTCCTATGGATATAAATAAATTAGAAAGGGCTAGAGAGATGGCTCAGCAGTTAAGGTGCTTGCCTACAAAGCCTAACGACCCAGGTTTGGTTTGATTCCCTAGTACCCACATAAAGCCAGATGCAAAGTGGTACATGGATCTGGAGTTCATTTGCAACAGCTGGAGGTCATGGTGCGCCCATTCTCTCTATCTCTCTGCTTGCAAATAAATAAACAACATATATTTTTTAAAAACTTTTTAAAAATTTTATCTTATTTTTTGGAGAGAGAGAGAGAGAGAGAGAGAGAGAGAGAGAGAGAGAGAAAGAGAGGTTGGGAGGAAGACAGATGGGCACTCAGAGCAGTGTCTCAGCTGCTGCGAACGAAATCCAGATGTGCGCGCCCCTTGTGGCCGAGTGCGGCATTGGCGCGCGCCGCTGCATCACTTTCCATCTGGCTAAACGTGGGACTTGGAGATTGGAACCGCTGGAGATTGGAACCAGTGTTCGTAGGGTTAGGAGGCAGGCGCCTTAACCCCTAAGTCATCTCTCCAGCCCTAAACAACATATTTTAAGAAAAAAGAAAGCAGCTGGGAACAGTCTCGCAGGCCAGGCTATGTGAAGAGGAAACAAAAGCCTGTGGCTGGTGTTCTAAGCCAGGCTCCAGGCCAGCCCTGTCTTTCTCTCCAACCCTTGATTTCTGGGACTTGACCAGGATGAGCCGGGGCTGGGCCAGTATTTGGAGGGCAGGAGTCTGAATGGTGTGGGGAGAGCTCAGGAGGCGACTACTTGCCCACACCAGGCCCCAGCCTGTTCCAAGACCTTGGCTGTTGAGAAGCCATCAGGGGACTGTCTCCTTCCACGCTAGCTTTCTTTCCAGAATGTTGGTGGGGCTGGACCTCATCAGACTGGCATGGGCTCGTCCAGCTGGAAGTATGTGAAAGGCCTTCTGATCTGGTCTCATGCTGTTCTGAACTACAGATCCTCCTACCTCCATCTCCCAAGTGCGAGCTACACCACCAGCCATTGTTTTTTTTTTTTCTTTTTCTTTTCTTCTTTTCTTTTCCTTTCTTTCCTCTTCCTCCCTCCCTCCCTCCCTCCTTCCCTTCCTTTCTTCTTCCCTCCCTCCCTCCTCCCTCCCTCCTTCCCTTCCTTTCTTTCTTTGAGGTAGGGTCTTGCTCTAGCCCAGACTGACCTGAAATTCACTATGTAGTCCCAGGCCTCAAACCCACAGTGATCTTCCTACCTCTGCCTCCCCAGTGCTGGGATTAAAGACATGTGCCACCATGCCCAAACCAGCTTTTTTTTTTTTTTTTCTTTTTGGAAGTAGGGTCTCACTCTAGCTCAGGCTAACCTGGAATTCATTATGTAGTCTCAGGGTGGCCTCAAACTCTTGGCAATCCTCTTACCTCTGCCTCCCGAGTGCTGGAATTAAAGGTGTGTGCCACCATGCCCAGCTTTATTTATTTTTTTATTTGTACTTATGTGTACTGAAATGAATCCCTGTCCTGCTTCATGTGTGTAGCTGGTGAATTGAACCTGGGCTTTAACTGCTGAGCTATCTCTCCAGCCCCTGTAAAGTTTTTTTTTTTTTTTTTTTTTTTTTTTTTTTTTTGTTATTTGGTTAATTAATTAATTTGAAAGGAAAGACAGAATGGGCATGCCAGGGCCTCTTGCCATTACAAATGGACTGTACACACTTGTGCCACTTTGTGCATATGGCTCTACATGGGTCCTGGGTAATTGAACCCAGGCTTTTGCAAGCACGTGCCTTTAACTGCTGAGCCATCTCTCCAGCCCTCTTGTTTTCCTTTTTCTTTTTTTGGTTTTTCGAGGTAGGGTCTCACTCTAGCTCAGGCTGATCTGGAATTCACTACATAGTCTCAGGACAGCCTCAAACTCATGGTGATCCTCCTACCTCTGCCTCCTGAGTGCTGGGATTAAAGGTGTGCGCCACCACGCCTGGCTTTGTTTTCTTTTTTCTTTCTTTCTTTTTTTTTTTTTCTGTGAGACAAGGTCTTACTTTATAACCACTCCTAGGCTAGCCTTGAACTCTATATTCTGGGATTACAGGTGCCCATTTTTCAACAAGAGGAGTGTCAAAAAATTGGGGTGAAGCTGGGTGTGGTGGCACATGCCTTTAATCCCAGCATTTGGGAGACAGATGTAGGAGGATTGCTGTGACTTCGAGGCCACCCTGAGACTACATAGTGAGTTCCAGGTCAGCCTGAGCTAGAGTGAGACCCTATCTCAAAAAAAAAATTGGGGTGCAAGGACTGGGGATGTACCTCAGTTGGTAGGTGTTTGCCTGGCATGCACAAAGCCCTGGGTTCCAGAAAACCAGGCAGAAAACCAGCCTGGTGGTGCATGCTTGTGTTCCCAGCACTAGGCTAGGGAGGTGAAGGCTGGAGGATCAGAAGTTCAAGGTTATCCTTAGCTACATAGCAAGTTGGAGGCCAGCCTGTGCTACATGACACTGTCTCAAACAAACATAAGCATTTTGGGGCCATCCCCAAAATTAGCAGATGCTGTGCTTGAGGCTAGCTCAGGCTCACGAGTCTTTCTGTTTCCCCAGCATCTCCCATTCTCATTTCCTTGAAGGACTGTGGAAGGCTCCCTCAGGCCAGGGTGTCTCTGCACACCGTGCACACCAACGCCCACTTCACAGACAGAAGACTGAGCTGAGCCCATAGTGGACAGGCTACCTGAGGGGAAATGGTATTTGTTTCCAAGCCACACTCCTAATTTCTCATCCATTTTCTCTTCCTCTATCCACTGTGGGGATTGACTCATTCTGGCCCTGCCACTTCCTGCCAGACCTAGAAGTTTCCAGGGCCTCCCCAGAGCCTCTGGTGCTTGAAGCTGGGCATGACCACTGGCTGATGGTGACTTGATCTGACACTTAATTTGTACCTTGAGTCCAAAGACGTGGCTGTTGCCAAAAGCAGCCATGAATAATTCCTGTGCCTTAACAAAAACACCAGTAAGATGAAAGTTTGAATGAGTACCACTCCAGCCAGCCTTGCAGGGGAACTGTGATGCCTAAATTACCCAGGCTGGGCTCTGGAGAGCTGGCGCTGCTGCCCTGCTGTGTGTAGAAGCTGGAAGGGCCTTGGCTTCCTGGAATGGGATGCAGGACAATGATGGGCACCCCAGGCCACTGCTGTTGATGATGGAGGGTGATCAGTCCCCTCACCTCACTTCCATGCACCATTTTTCCTAACCCCAGGTTCAGCTTCCAACCTGAGAACCAGACAGGACTTGGGGGGCCTCGGCTCAGGCTGTCTTTCAGCTTAGAATGCCTTGCTGTGTCTTCCCTGCTTAACAAACTCCCATTCATCCTTAAAACCCCGAGGAGCTAGGTATGATGGCTTATGCCTCAGCCTGGGCTATAGTGAACTGTCGCACAAAACCAACCCCCAAAAAAAAAAAAAAAAAGAAAGAAAAGAAAAGAAAAAACAGGGCTCAGGCAGGGGAGATGGCTTAGCAGTTAAGGTGCTTGTAAAGCTTACAGGCTCCAGTACCCATTAAAACCCAGATGCACAAAGTGATACCTGCATCTGGAGTTCATTTGCAGTGGCAGGAGGCCCTAGCATGCCCCCCCCACTCTCTCTCTTTCTCTGTGTCTTTCTCAAATAAATGAATAATGAACTGGAGAGATTATTTAGCGGTTAAGGCATTCGCCTGCGAAGCCTAAGGACTCATGTTTGACTTTCCAAGTCCCACGTAAGATAAGCGCACAAAGTGATGCAAGCACACAGAGTCGCATATACACACAAGGGTGTACATGCATCTGGTGTTCTATTACAGTGGTTGAAGGCCCTGGAATTCACTATGTACTCTCAGGGTGGCCTTGAACTCCCAGCGATCCTCCTACCTCTGCCTCCCAAGTGCTGGGATTAAAGGCATGTGCCATCACGCCTGACTTCATCTACTCATTAAAAAAATTTTTTTTTAATTTATTTACTTATTAGAGACAGAGAAAGGGGGAGAGAGAGAGAGAATAGGCACGCCAGGGCCTCTAGCCACTGCAATTATCAATTATCTCTTTCTCTCATTAAAGAAAAGAATAACAGGGCTGGAGAGATGGCTTAGCAGTTAAGACACATGTCTGCGAAGCCTAAGGACCCCAGTTAGATTCTCCACATCCCATGTAAGCCGGATACACATGGTAGCGCAAGCGTCTGGAGTTTGTTTGCAGTGGCTAGAGGCCCTGGCGCGCCCATTCTCACTCTTTTTCTCTCTCTCTCTGTCTCAAATAAATAGAAATAAAAAAAACTATAAAAAATGAATAACAAAGTAAAGTTTATATGTTTGCATATGCTTGTGTGTGTACGGGTATGAGTGTGCCACAGTCTCTTCCATTACAAACAAGGGCCAGATGCACACGCCACTTTTTGCATCCAGCTTTATGTGGGTTGTTGGGGAATTGAACCCAGGCCAGCAGGCCTTGAAAGCAAGTGTTATTAATCACTGATCAATCTCCCTAGCCCTGTTTGCTTACTTTTAAAAATATTATATATTTAGTCAGGCATGGTGGCACATGCCTTTAATCCCAGCACTTGGGAGGCAGAGGTAGGAGGATCTCTGTGAGTTCAAGGTCACCCTGAGACTACATAGTGAATTCCAGGTCAGTCTGGGCTAGAGTGAGACCTTATCTTGAAAAACAAGAAGAAAAAGAAAAAAAAAAAATCTTTACTTTCCATATGTTTATTTTTTGACAATTTCAAGCATATATAGTATATTTTGATCATATTCACCCCTCCATCACCCTTTTGTTCCCCTCTCACTCATATATTATATTTATCTATTCATCTACTCATTTTTTTTTTTCCAGGTAGGGTCTCACTCTAGCCCAGGCTGCCCTGGAATTCACTATGTACTCTCAGGGTGGCCTTGAACTCACAGTGATCCTCCTACCTCTGCCTCCCAAGTGCTGGGATTAAAGGCATGTACCATCACGCCTGACTTCATCTACTCATTTAAAAAAAATTTTTTTTATTTATTTACTTATTAGAGACAGAGAAAGGGGGAGAGAGAGAGAGAATAGGCACGCCAGGGCCTCTAGCCACTGCAAACGAACTCCAGATGCATGTGCCACCTTGTGCATCTGGCTTACATGGGTCCTGGGGAATAAAGCCTCCAACTGGGTTCTTAGGCTTCACAGGCAAGTGCTTAACTGCTAAGCCATCTCTCCAGCCCCATCCACTCATTTTTTGAGACAGGGTCTCATGTAGCCCAAGCTGGCCTAGAACTGACTATTTAGCTGAGGGTGACCTTGAAGTTCAGATCCTCCTGCCTCCCATAGCTGGCTTATGTGGTGTTGGGAATTGTGCAGGCTAGGCAAGCACTCTATCAACTAAGCTACACCCCCACTCTGTGTTTCTTTTTTCTTTTTCTTTTTTGAGATAGGCACTTACTAAATAGCTGAGAGTAACCTTGAATTTCTGATTCTCCTGCCTCCACCTCCAGAGTACAAAGATTACCGGTACATACTACCATGCCTGCAAAGCTTCTATTTCCAAATAAGGCCATTTTGACGCATTAAGGACTAGGATATGAATTGGGGGGGGCACCACTCAACTCATGACAGAGCCCCTATAGAGAAAGGAGTTTTGTCAGGAGAGCAGAGCTGGGAAGGGCCCCCTGGGGAGAACCCAGATGTTTCCAGCAAAAGGAATCAAGTGTGCAGGTCTTTCTAGCAGAAGCAGTTCTAGAAGGTTCTTTTGGAGATTCTCTGTGGCTGCTCAAGCTGGTTGTGCTTGAGTTGGTGGTGGTGGTAGGGTACTTTCCAGTTTGCTGGTGTCTAGGGTGAAGACAGAGCCAGGGGTGAGAAGTTGAGAGGGGCCTGTCAGGTTTGGTTTTACAGGGGCTGTTTTTGACTTTATGCTTAAGGTGGGAAGGGATTGATGTGGGGGTGGGAGTGGGCTGGCTCAGAGAGGAGAGGGGAGCTTTCAAAGGTGTAGCCATAGGAAATGTTTTTCTTTCCTGCTTGAAAGAAAATGCCAGAGAAAGATTAAAAGGGGGAAAGCATAGGGAGAAAGGTGGTGTGTGTGTGTGTGTGTGTGTGCGTGCGCGTGCATGCTTGTGTGCACATGCATGCCAGGATGTCCTGCCACTGCAAATGACAGCCAGACACTTACACTACTTTTTTTTTTTTTTTGGTTTTTCGATGTAGGGTCTCACTCTAGCCCAGGCTGACCTGGAATTAACTATGTAGTCTCAGGGTGGCCTTGAACTCATGGCGATCCTCCTACCTCTGCCTCCCCAGTGCTGGGATTAAAGGCATGCACCACCACGCCTGGCTTTTACACTACTTTTTACATCCAGTTTACATGGGTGGCTTGGGAATTGAACCCAGGCTGGCAGACTTTGCAAGCAAGTCCCTTTAACAGCTGAGCCCCAGGTACCTCCCATTTCTTTCTTTTTTTCTTTTTTTTTTTGAGGTAGGGTTTCAGTCTAGCCCAGGCTGACCTGGAATTCACTCTGTAGTCTCAGGGTGGCCTGGAATTCAGTGATCCTCCTACCTCCTGCTTGCTGAGTGCTGGGATTAAAGGTGTGCACCACTATGCCTGCCTGTCTTCCTTCTTTCCTTCCTTCTTTCTTCCCTTCCTTCTTCCTTCCCTCCCTTCTCCCTCCCTCCCTCCTTCCTTCCTTCTCTTTCTTTCTTTCTTCTTTTTTTCTTCTTTCTTGAGGTTGTCACTGTTACCCAAACTACCCTGAACTCACTTTTTTTTACCTCCGCCTCCTGAGTGTTGGGATTATAGGCCTAAATCACCACCATACTCAGTTTTTTTTTTTTTTTGGTTTTGCGAGGTAGGGTCTCACTCTAGCCCAGGCTGACCTGGAACTCATTATGTAGTCTCAGGGTGGCCTCGAACTCTCCGCGATCCTCCTACCTCTGCCTCCCCAGTGCTAGGATTAAAGGCCTCCGCCACCACACCCGGCTCAGTTTTTTTTTTTTTAAACAGGATACCCACTAGCCAGGCCTCTACTGCTGGGATGACCTTGAACTGTCAGTCCCAAAGTGCTGGGATCACAAGTATGTGGAGGATCATCTGGATATGCGGGTTAGACTGGCCTCAAACTTCAGATCTTCCTGCTTTAGCCTTTCCAACGCTGGGATTACTGGCATAAACCGCCCATGTGTCTTTAAAGAGAGCTCAGGAGCTAGAGTGTAGTCTGAAGAGTGCTTGCCTAGCATGCATGAGGCCCTGGCTTCCATTTCTAGCACTCCCCCCAAAAAGATGGGGTGTTAGGGCTCCATGTTACTCCCCAGCACCTGCCCCAAGGCACTTTTTTTTTTTTTTTTTTTTTTTGGGAGGTAGGGTCTCAATCTAGCTCAAGCTGACCTGGAATTCACTATTGTTGTCTCAGAACTCACAGTGATCCTCCTACCTCTGCCTCCCAGTGCTGGGATTAAAGGCATGCGCCACCACGCCGGGTCCCTGTGGCGATCACTGCAGCTCTCTCCTGTGTGAAGTGGGTAAGTCAGTTCTCAGACCACAGGGCTATGAGCCTACAGGGCATTCTCAGTGCCCAACATAGCGGGTGCTGGGGAGGGCTCTGCCACAGGGGTGGGGCAGCCCTTACTTGGATGTGGCCAGCCCAGATTTGGAGGCACCACGTGGGTTAGGGAGGCAGGAGGCCTGGAGGCCAGGCATGCAGTGGTATTTGCGCCACAGCTTCTAGCATGCACAGGCCTGCCAGGGCGCCGCAAAGGCCCAAACAAAGCTGGGAGCCAGGAGGAGAGGAGGAGGGGAGGGGAGGGAACTTCTGAGAGCAGGCAGCCCCCTCCTGGGGCACCGACTCCCCACCTAGGTGCAGCGCCCCTCCCCAAACACACGTGCTGCCAAGCCCTCCATTAGTCACCCTGGCACTCACACACATAAACCCTATTAGTCACACCCCGCACAAACTCGCTGCGGAACACACCCGGTCACACCCAGACAAAGACCTGAGGTCCCCAAAGAGGCCTCGTCTGTCCACCGGGGTTTGTTCCCCAGGGCCTAGCGCGGTGCTGCAGGGGGTCACTGCAAGCTGGACAAGAGTCCTTCGCCCCATTAGCGCGCACACTGCACCCCCTAAATAACCACAGCACGTCCACTCTCATTCCAAACTCCCCTCTGCTCACGATCAACACCCACCGATGTCCTTGGCTAGCCCCTCTGCGTGGGCAGGGGGAGGGTGGGCTGACACCGGGCCCCCTCCCCCACGCCCGTCCTCGGACGGGTCTGGCAGGAAACATTCCCCAAGGTCACCAGAGCTCTTCAGCAGGCGGCCGGGGAGGGGTGTGTGTGGAGCTGATTTATTGGCGGTTTATTTGTAGAAACGCTATCGCTCTGATTCCGGAGAGGGAGAAGGGAAAAAAAAAAAATGCTCGTGGTGGATTTTAACCTTGGGCCGAGACCACAAGGCTTTGTTTTCCGAGGCGCTTCCTGGGGCCCCCGCAGACCCGCTGGGGCCGGAATGTGGTTCTGCAGCTCAGCCTCTGGCACTTAGGCTGCGACCCGGGACGGGGACCGCGCTCACATCTCTCCGCGCCTGCTCAGCCCCTCCGAATGTGCCTCAAGAAGTTCCAGGAAAGACCTAAAAAAAAAAAAAAAAAAATAATAATAATAAAAAAAAATGGAGGAGAGGGACCTGAGTGAGTTTTCCAACACTAGCCTCCCTCCCCCATCCCCCGTGCCAGGATTCTGGCACGGAGAGGTACCCGGGAGTGGGGTGGTGGTGAATGCCAATCGGTGGTTCCATGTGAAAGCCCCTTCCGTGGTGGCCTGGTTTCCAAAGCGCGCATAGCTCGTCCTGCAGATGTGGGACATCCGCGGGAAGTTTTGTTCCCTGCCCTTTGGCGAAGAGATACGGATGGTGGTGGCATTCAACGGTATTATGGCAAATGAACCCTCTCTGGGGCAGCCCCGAGGGGACCGTCGCCCACACTGAGCTGCCACCAGCGCGCACCCAGCTCTTTGCTTTCCAGATGGTTAATATGTGACAAGGCGGGCGGTGTACTTGGGTCCCCTGACCCCCAGGTGAAAAACTTCGGGATGTTCTTGGCACGGAGGGGATGGTGGTATGGTAGCATGAGGCAGGCAGCCCCCTTCGGGGTCACCCCGATCGGCTGTAACATCTACTCCCATCAAAAGTCCCCAGTGCGCCCACAGAGTACTGTAGGGGCGCGGGATTAATGCAGGGTCCACAGCAGTAGGTTAGGTGGTCGGCTGAATTCTGAGAAAACGCCCAGACTCTTATCCCCGGGTTGCCTCTCCATGGTCAGGGTGGCCCACACGCCCAGCCCAGCCTCACCAAGAAGCCTTCTTAGGAGGAAATGGCCCGATCCAAACACCCCTAACCCAGTGATCGGTGAGGCCCCAAAGCCACTCGGGGTTCGACACTCGTGGAGATGGGTGGCGGTGGCACCGAGTGAGTAAGGCCGTTCCCTCTCTTTGGCGAACGGGAAAGCTCCCTTGGCTTGATTCCCCGTGCAGTTGCGGGGTAACCCCCCAACCCCCCGTCCCGAGGCCGTGACCAGAACAAGGCACCCGTGGCGGCCCGGGATTCAAGGTGGGCCCGGAACACCCGAAGAGTGAGCGGTGGTGAGGAGGGCCCCAAGGAGATTTATGGCTGTAGCCGATCCCGAGTGCATAAGGCGCGTCTCCAGGTCTCTCCGAGCCAAACAGTGGAGTGGAAGGTAGAGGCCCGGCGGAGAGGACTGCCCGGGTGTGCAGCGGCCGGGCCTGGCGCGATGGCCCAGGGGTCGCCCGCGGTGAGCGTCCGGGTTCTGGCACCACGTCCTTGCTCCTTGCAGGCAGATCCCGGCGGCTCAACCTCCGCGCGCAACGCCGAGAGCCAGGCTGTCCGGAGCCTCTGGCCTTTCCGGGTTTTAGCAGCGCCCGGGCTGAGAGCTCCCGGGTAGTCGGATCTGGGACCTGCAGAAAGTCACACGTAGGTGCCCCAGCCAGCAGCTCATTTGTCCTGGGAAGCAGAAGCCAGCGATCTCTTAGGGTCCCTTTCACCCAGGCGCCGGTACTTAACCCACCCCCTGGGAAAGACGATTCAGGGTTATGGAGAGTGTCCTCTCCTGGGGACGGATACTGGCCTCTCGCCCCCCTTTTTTTTTTTTTTCCTGGGGAGGGGCGGGAAGGAGCATGGGAGAGTGGGGTCCAAGCGGCCAGTGCCAGCAGGGATTCTGGAAGAGCGGGGTTCACCCTGGCCAGGGGCCAGGAAGGAAGGAGGTGCGGGCTCCTTGGAGCCAGACAAAGAAGCGCGGCGGGGGAGAGGCCGCCGCATTCAAGGTTGGCCTGTCCTTAAGCTTTACAACAAAGGAGGTTCGAGTCTTGGCCGTTGTGGGGGATGCGTCCAGGGCGCCACGACTGGAGCCAGGGCCTGGAAGAACCCAGCGAAGGGCCTGCTCGGGGCGACCAGGGCTGAGCCAGACCTAGGCCAGCTTGGGTTGGGTTCTCCGGGAACTGCGGCTTTGGAGCTGCGTGGTGGAGGTCCTCCCACCCCCAAGCCGATTTTTTTTTTTTCCACCCAGTCAGTACAAAACACACACGCACACACCCACTGCGTCAACACTGTTTTTTGGCCACCGACCCCGCCGGGTAAACAAGCCTGGGGGTGGGGCGCGGAAGATGGCGGCTGGACCCCGGCGACAGTCACACCCGCTCTGCGCCCAGCGCGCACGCCCGGCTTTCACGTCTAGATGTGAACCCCCCCGCCGCCGTAGCGTGGAGGGTGTTTTCCTACACCCCCGAGGTCAAATTAGGGGTACCCAAAGACCCTCCAAAGGTGAGGGATCTCCAAGGGGAAAGCAGCCTCCTTTCCCTTTGGGAGCTGTCCCACGCCCCAAGATGGCTCCCGGCCGCTGTTTACCCAGTGGCTGCGGGACATTGAGGTGCGGAGAGCCGGAGGGGGCGAGGACCAGGCCGGGCTCGCCTGCTGCAGCCGCTCCGCGCACCTAGCCAGCTTGGAGAAGTCACCGAGGAGGGCTCTGGCCTGGGCGTCCTGCCGGGTGGCCGGGAATTCAGAGCCACCGTGGGGATCTCCCCAAGGGCCTCCTGGCAGCTCCGGGGTGCAGGGTAGGAGGCGAGCTGCGGGGGAGGGGCTGGGTGCACACATTCCAGTGGGGAAGGGGCCGCGTCTGCCCCGAGCCACAACCCCTAACGAAATGCTGGCTTGGTTTGCCACATCGACAGGAGCGCACACTTGAAAAATGCAAAACGCCACTGGCAAATCCAGGGCAAATCGGCAGAATTTTTATTAGCAAGTAAATGATTTATGGCACACATACCCCGCCGTCACAATTACGGCGTCTTGGAGCATCCAGGGGTGAAAACATTAAACATTTATAAAAATAGGCCTTTTTTTTTTTCTTCCACCCCGCAAGCCTTTTTTTTTTTCCTGCATTATTCCCCTCCCCAACTCTCAAGATACATTTTTTTTCTTGAGCTATATTAAAATAAGAAAAACATCCCAGTTCCCGGGAGGGATAAGGGGGTGGGGGTTCAAGGCTTGTGCTCCGAATATTGGAGGGCGATGGGGGTGGAGTGGGGAAGCGATGGGACTCAGGCGTGGGAGGGTTTACTGGGAACCCACAACGGCCTCCAGATAAGACTCAAGGGCGCTCCCCCCTCCCCACGGCCCGTTCCTCGGCCTCGGCTTCCAGCAGCCCCGCGCAGCTCAACTGCGTTTATTTCTGCAGTCATATCCCCCTCCCCTAAGGCACATAGACACAATACCTCCTTTCTCTAACCCCCCTCTCTCCGTCTTTGCTCCTGGCCGTCCCGGGGTTGCACCGGGCGCCTCCCGCCGCCCTGGCTGCCACTGAGACCCGCATGCCCAGCTCCAAGCGCGGACACCGCCGATCGTTCCCCTCGGCTCTTGCTATTTTCGTTCCTTTCTCTCCTTCTCACTCCTCTCCCTCCTCCCGTCGCGGAGCTCCAGCTTCCAAAAGAGGGCAGCCTAGAAACCAGCGCAGGAGGCTCCAGGAAGGGCAACTTGAAACTGCTCTCAAGAGGCCCAACTTCTTTTTCCTCCCTCCCCCCCTTAAAATTATCCTGGAATTAAATTAGACACCCCCTCCCAGTTTTCTCTTGAACCGTCCCCCCTTTTTTCCTCTAAAAGTGGAGAAAATGGAATGGATGGGCGCTAACTAGCTCACATTTGTTAACCCCCCCCTCCAGAAAAGTTGTCTTAAAAATGGATTTTCTTTAAAAAAAAAAAAAAAAAAACCAGCAATGCGAAAACGCTGAGTCCGCAGAGCGGGGCAAAAGAGCGGGCTTCTCTTGTTTTAATTAAAATCCTATCACCACGGTTGCTCTCCCAGGCAGGACCGGCAAGGATTTCTGCCTTTCCAAGCTTCTTTTCCAGGGTAGGTAATGCCTAGCCAAGGCTCGGGGTCCTGTGGGGCTGCGGAAGAGGGTCGCCGGGCCCCTTTAGAGACTTGTCCTTCCGACGGGGGGTGTCTTCACTCCCCGCACCCCCAAGCCAGGTAGACTTGCCGCTGGCAGCTCCTGGGGACTCAGCTAGGGAGTTTTCTCTCTCTCTCTCTCTCTTTTTTTTTTTTTGCTGAAAGCGCAGAATAAAAGTACAAAGTCTGGGGGATTGGGGCTCCCCTCCCCCTCCGGCCGCCCTGGCCAGCCAAGCACTTTTGGGCTTGGCTCGCAGCTTCCTCTGAACTCAACATTTTTTTTCTCCTCCCGGTCTCGCCCTCCCTGGAGGGGGGCGCGGCGGATGGAAGGCGAGAGAGGCCCCCAGCCAAGAGGTTTTTAATATTACACTTTAATAGGTTTCAGAAGGCCCCGTGGAGAAATGATAATAGGCTGAAATGTCAGAATCGAGAGAGGGATTCAGCTCGCGCTCCGCCGACCTAATCCTTTTTTTCTGCTCTGATTTTTTTTAAGAGGGAGGAAAGGGAGGGGGACGCCCACGCCGAGAGGGGCTTTGGGGAGGGGCGCGCCCCAGCCCCGTTTCTATAGGAACCCCCTTTTAGAAGATTAAACTCACCACTGCCCGCCGCCGCGGCCTCTCCAAAATATTAATCAGTGACCATCTGACACCGAGTTTCAGGGAAGGGACCCGCAGGCTGGGGCAAGGAAGACGGCCTTCTCGCCTGCATTATCCCACCCGACCACGCTGCTGGGGGTGTGTGGGGGGAGAGGGAATGAATCGCTCCTTTGTTTTAAAAGGAAGAAAGGAAAGAAAGAGGAAAAAAAAAGCAGCAGCCCTTGTCTGGTTTGGCGTCTCCACCGCGCGTCCTAGGGGCGCACCCCGGGAGAGGCGCGCGGCCAGGGCGCGGGGCTCAGTCCGCCGGGGGCTCCGGGCCGCTCCCGGCTCGCTCGGCTCTCGGTCACCTCCTCCTGCGAGCAGGAAGCTGACAGGCGGCCCATTAAACCGCGCCTTGCAAAGCCCAAGATTGCGGCGACAACCATCTTCCTCTATTTTGATCACTCAGCCCAGACGCTGGAAGGAGGGGTGGGGTGGTGATGGTGGAAGGAGGAGGGGGGGTAAGGAAAAGGGAGGAGGAGGAGGAGGAAAGGGAGGAGGGGGGGGATGAGCTGGTGAAGGGGGAAGGGCTGCCTAGAAACGGCTCGGAAAAATTCTCACCACCAGTTTTGATCATTCAGCCCCGCCGTGGGGGGAGCCTGGAAACCGCCCGAGCCCCGAGGTCCGTAATTGGTTTTATAGGAATGGCTGAGGGCCAAGGTGTTTACATGCGCGTGATGGGCGGCGCGCGGGGCCAATGCGCGGAGGCCGGGGGCTGGCCCGAGGGGGGGGGGCGGGCGCCCGGGAACAATGCGTGTTTCTTCGCCTGCGAGGGCTCCCCTCCCCCAGCACCCCCCCTGCTGGCTTTTTTTTTTTTTTTTTTTTTTTTTTAGATCCAGCGAGAGGAACTTGAAAGGGGGGTTGTGTAATGTACCTTTTCCAATCCCGGGCTGTATATGGAGATTTGGGATTCTTTAAACCGGCGCTACCTGGATTTTATTAAAAAGCAGGGAGCTGGGCGAGAGGAAAGCTGGCTTTTCCGGGGGCTGCGGGAACCGGGCCGCGGGAGGGCGGAGGAGTTGGCGCGCCAGCGGACAGCGCTCGGCCCCGGGAGCGGTTTTCTACCAAAAAAAGGAAAGGCGGGCAAAAAGTGTGAGGCGTCTGCGGGTGGCGGAGGGGAGCGACGGCCGAGGGATGGCCGGCAGTACGGGCGCCTAACCGCACCGGGAACCCGGGCCGTCGCCGGAGTCACTGTCGCCGGAGCCTGGAGCCCTGCCGCGCCAGGTACGCCTGCCTGCCCGCCGGCCCCGAGGCTTCTCCAAACTTCTCGCCCTGCACCGCCCCACCCCACTGGCCCCCTTGGGGGGCGCGGGAAGGGGACCCTGAAAGCTGTCGGGCTCCCGACGAGGAGAAGGGAGGGACTCGGAGGTCGGAGATGCGGGGGAGACCAGGGGGGCCCCCGGGAAGGGAAGGGACGGGACGCGCCGCTGCGCCTCGGACAACCCACCCTGGTCCCTGACCCGCTCCAGCCCTGCCGGGCATGGCCGAGGGGCGGCGGTTTCCCCACTTGGTTCCCGGCTGGCGGTGGGCGAGCCGAGGGGGATGTCGAGACGTTTTCGATTATAGGCTGTTTTTAATTAAAAGCCGGAATTCAGCCATTTTAACTGCATTTAAGGGGGGGGGGTGTAGAGAAAAGTACGGGAGAAACGCAGCCGAGCCCGCAGATGGCCACACCAGCCTCTCCGCTCTTGCCAAGGGCTGCTCCGCCAGCCTTCACCCCGACTTCCTTAAAGTGGGGCGCCTGGGCATCTTAAAAAAAAAAACTGCCTTAAGAGTATCATCTTTAAAAAAAATCACGGGAAGCTCCTCGTCTCCTTGAGACATGTATCCTCCTCCTCGGCTGTGGCGGTCTTAGATTTTTTTTTTTCTTTTTCCAAAGTGTACGCTGATCTGGTAACCAGAGCCCCGATGTGTGGAGCGAGGGAGGGGAGAGAGGGAGGTAGGGAGGAAGAAGGGGTGTTGGCAACTCCCAAAGCACGTTAAAATGGGGATCCCTTTGCAAAGTTGGGGAATGAAGCTGGGTATGGGGAGGTGTTCTGCATCCGGGGGGCGCAGGGCGGGTGGCTGGCTGGCGGGAGTCAGGAGCTTGAGCCGCGGCGGGCGGCTGGACCGACAGACCGGGAGGGAGGGAGGGAGGGAGGGAAGGGTGGTCTCTACGAGCCCTTCCCGCCCCCTCCCCACGGGAACAGATCCACGACAGATCCTTTAAAACAAACAGCTTAAACTGAAAGTACAGTGGGATTTACCCATCGCCGGGGGAGTTGTCCCTCGGCGGGTCCGCGGCGGCGAAGCTGTCCGTCTTTTGTAGGTTATTTTTTGGGGGGTGGGGGAAGGTATGTAGGTAGGTCGGCAAGCTAGGGGGAGAAGCGACATCCTTCTCCATCTCTCTCCTCTGACGCCCCCTCTCCCAAGTATCCTCCGAGCCTGGCCACGACTTCGGGTCGCGGGATTCCCAGGCTGGGGCTTTGGAAAATGAAACCAAAGCTCGTTTTGGACAGTTTTCTTCTGAGCAGTTCCGCCGGCGAGAATGCCACGTCTCGGGGACGCACGGACTTGGCGACTCCCAGTGGGCTCCACGGGGGCAGCGGGAGGGGGCTGCGATTCTCTTTTAAAAACAATAAACTCCGCTTCGCATCTTCCGTCTTTTAAACAACAACTACTACTGCTACTACCACAAAAAGCCCCAAACCAAACACTCCCTTTGGCGGCTGGCAGGGAGAACCAAAACTCAGAAAAGGGTGACGAGGCCCCCAACCATAAAAAAAAAGGTTAAAAATTAAACTTTGCCAATCAAACAGTGACATGGCGTTTGCAGACTGTTGGAAAGATTTCAGTTTTAAATCCCAGAGCATGGACGCCTGGGAGATAAAACATTCTTAGGCGGTTTGTATGTAGCCGAACGGGGCGCGGCCGGCCGAGTGACCGGTCCCCAGCCCGGGAAGGACTTACCCAGTGGCCGCCGAGGCATAGTCCGGGCTGGGGCGCTGTGCGCGCGGCTCACTCCACTGAGCCAGGTCCCTAGGAGCCTGACGTTACCGGAGGCAGGAGCGTGGATTTTTGGTTATTCGCGGGGGAAAAAAGGGAGCTGCTTCTGATTTCATTTTGGGCCACTCTCTTGGCGACCCCTGATTCCGAAAGGCCAGGCGATTATCTGAAACTTCTTTTCTCTCCCTTTCCCCCTCCTTCCCTTCCGGATCTTCCGCGGCCGGTCTCCCGTCTCCTTCCCCGCCAAGACGCCGCGTGTGCCGCCTCGCTCAGTTCCACCCGGCCGCCTGGAGGGGACCGACCACTGGTTATTCGTGTGCCCCGGGCCGCGCGCGTCCCTAGCCGAGCGCAAGCCCCGCCGGCCGCCACCATGCACGCCGCGGAGCCCCCGCCACCCGAAGACTCCGGGACTCCATCCAAGCCGAACTTTTAGATCCCACGGAGTGAGGCCCGCGGGCCGGGTGGGGGAGAGACTGACCGCGGCACCCCCCCGCGGAGGATGGATGGCCGAGACTTCGGGCCCCAGCGGTCCGTGCACGGCCCCCCGCCGCCGCTGCTGTCCGGCCTGGCCATGGATGGCCACCGCGTGGGCGCGGCCACTGCCGGACGTTTGCCCGCTTCGGGATTGCCCGGCCCGCTGCCACCCGGGAAATACATGGCCGGCCTCAACCTCCACCCGCACCCGGGTAAGTGACTCGCAGCGCGCCTGCGGACCTCCTTGCCTTGTGGGCATCCTGGGGAGGGAGGCGCGGGGAGACCTCGCGGCCGGCGCCTGTCTGTCTGCCTGCCTGCTTGCCGCCCCACGGGGTGCAAGAGACTCAGTTCCTAGGGCGCAGAAACCCCTGGAGTTTTAGTTTTTCATTTCATTTCATTTTTTTTTTTTCTTTTGAGGCCAAGGCCAGTCCCGAGCCCGGATAGAGAAGCGTTTAGCTGCGGCTCCTGGCAAACCAGTCCTTCCCGACACAAGCGTCAGCCCATATCAGGGCCACCTGGGGTGATTCCCAGTCCTAAGGGCCCTTGAGGCTCCATAGTGGAGTTTGCAAAATCTGGGTGAAAAAAATGAATATGCCAGCCCTCTCCCTTGTGTAGCTTGGATCTTTTTAATGGCAAATGTCCTTCCCTGTGCCAATGGGTCCTAGGATCTGTCCCTTCACGCAGTCGGGTCCCAGAGCCTCTGGGAATGGGATCCCGGTTCGGTTCTAGGACTCTGGTCCCCAGTGACCCGCAGGAAGTCGATTATCCCCAGGTAGTCAGACAGCGATCCCAGTTTTGGGAATCCCGGTTCTTTTCTGCCAGAAATTAGGGCGCGTGGTATGCCGGAGTCAGGGGAAGCAGGCTGCGTGGTGGGAAGCGAATGGAGCCAGGCCTGGGTGGCCGAGGGGACACCTAGGGACCAAGAAGCAGCGAGCGAGCGAGAGGAGGTGGCCGAGAAGGCCGGTGGCTTCCGCCATTTCCCGAGAGGACTGCCCTGGGAAGGGAGAGATGGTCAGGCTGTGGCCGCAGCGCGCGCCTGGAGCCAAGGGAGTCCGGGCACCAGCAGACCTGCCCGGCTGCCGCTCCCAGAGCCCATCCTTCCTCTCTGGCTGCTCCACACTTCCGTGCCCGGCCCAAGAAAAAACTCCAGCTCTTTGCACCGTAGTTTAAGAGGACCTTGACGATTTCCCAGGGAGCCCTCGAAGCTCCACTCCCCTTGTCCTTGGCACGTCTTGGAGAAGGCACCGTGGGACCAAAGCTTCCACCTCGGCCATTCCCTCTGTGGTCCCGGGCTTTGCTCACTGATTTTTTTTGCCTGCCCCATTGATTTTGCCCCTGGAACTTTTCAAGGACCTAGAGTCCGGGGCTCCCTGGGACAAAGGGCCTTTGTGAGGCGCCTGGCGGGGGAGGGGCGAATGGAGATCCCAGCCGGCGGGGGCGCGGGAACCGGGTCGCCTCCCCTAGTGTGTCTGTGTGCCCCTGGGGAGCCGGAGACCTGTTCCACTTGGGGATCGTGATGAGGGCCAGGGATTTCTCTGGAGTGGTGCCCTGTGGCCGGAATGTCGCTTCGGAGATCTCAGATCAGGGCTTGGCGCTGGGGGAGGGCGGCCCTGGGGTACAAAGGCCAGCTGGGCTACCTTCTGGTGCACATGCCCCAGAGGGGGCTTGGTGGTGGTGGTGTGTGTGTGTGTGTGTGTGTGTGTGTGTGTGTATTTGCATGTCTTTTGGGATCCCTAGGTTGGTTGGTCTGCCCTGGCGTGGTGGCAGGGCTTCCGGTAAGGTCTGGGAATTCAGACCCCCAGTAGGCTGGATTCCTGGCTTGCTGGGTCTTAGCTTGCTGTTTGTTCCCGACTTTCTCTCTGACTCCTGCCTGCCTAGCTGAGGCAAACCACTCAAGAGAGTAGCATACAGAGCTACTCATTGGTGCACAGCCCTTGCCTCCGCTAGCCGTGCAGGCTGACTGCCTAATGCCCCCATTTGGTGGATGGGGTGGCCATGTCGCAGGCTAGTGGAGGAAGTCCAGCTGGAAGCGGCCTGGGAATCCTGGGTTGTGGCCTTCCGTGCTTGGAGCCGTGTGACCTGTGTGCACGGTGGCTGAGGGCGTGGAGGAAATGGCGGGAAGGCCACTGTGGTCCCTTGAGGCCTTGCTCAAGAGAGGGAAGAGTTGGGGTGGGGGGGTGGACCCTGGGACCCTGTTACATTTTGCTTTCTCCCTTCTCCACCTTCAGCTGGGGAAGGGAGGCTGGACCCCAGGCCAACGCCCAGAGCTGAGGCCCTACTTAATCCCATTAGCCGCAAGGTAGGACTGCACCCCATTCACTGCTTGGGGCAAGGCGGCGATTAGAAATTTCCTGAAGCCATCTTTCCCCCCACTCCCATTTTCTTTGTGGGGTGCAGGTGCTCAATTCCCTTTTCACTGTTGCACCACCCTGTTCCTTCTCTGGCTGTTGTCTCAGCTCCTTAGGTCTTGCCAGCTTTATCACTCCCATCTTTATTTGTTTACTATTGTTTAAAAAAAAAAAAAAGCTGGGGAAGGTACCCGGTCTGCCCGGGTCACAGCAGGGAGTCTTGAAAGAGGGTGTTACACACTCTGGGTTGGTTCTAGAAGGGATTTGTGGATGTAGCCTTCTCTGCTGCCTGTAGTGCTCTCATGAGATCCTCCTGGGCAGCAGGAGCTGCCCGAAGGGCCCTGGAGCAGGCTTCAGCTGTGCGTAAGGGTTTCCTGGTGGCAAAGCTTTTTGCCATGTGTGATTGGTCAAAGTCTCTGTTTCCTTCCTCTGTAAAAGAGAAGACATTAAAAAAAAAAAAAAGAAAAGAAAAGAAAAAAAGAAAGAAAGTGAATGAATGCCCACACCTCTAATCTCAGCAGAAGAGCCAGGAGTTGGGAGTAGTCTAAGCGATGTAGCAAGTTCTAGGCCAGTCTGGACTGCATAGGTACACCCTATTTCGTTACCCCCCCCCCCAAGAAAAAAGGACCAGTTTGTAGCGAAGTAAAGGTAGGTGATTTTCCCTTTGCTGTAAACTGGAGTATTGATACAATTTGAGCAGTAAATATTCACAGCCTGCCAGTGAAATGGACAAGTAAGTGACCAGTACTTGCTGGGATGGATTTTAGGTGCTGGAGGGGGGTGGGAAGGGGGAGGAGTTCTCGTCCATTGTAATTAAAGCACTAGTAACTGGAGTTTGTGCTTGGCTGTTTATTTTCCCTGCCCCCCACTCCCTGGGCTAAATGAGGGGTGGGATTCAAGGATCAGGATAGGGAGGGCCTGCACTTTGGCCTGCACTGGGCTCCATCTCTGGAATCCTAACCTGTCAGCCTACTGGAATTGATTTAGAAAGATTAATCAGTGAGGACTGTCTGGTGGAGAGATGGGATCAGGAGGCGATAAGGGAAGATTTGCAGAGCCCTTCCTCAGGTCAGAGGCAGCAAGGGAGGCCTGAGCAAGTTCTGGAACCTGGGCCCCCTTGGGCTCCTTGGCTCTCGCAGCCACCAACCGACTGCCTCTGAAGCTGCCTGTGCTTTTCTTTCCTTCCTCACTTGTTCATTTGCTTAGCAAATAATTCCAAAGTGCTTCCTGCATGCCAGGCACTGCACCCGACCCTGCGCTTGTAGCAGCGAACCAAGCCGACTGGAGTCTTTGCCCTCCTTGGAGCTCGCATTCTATCTGGTGTGGGAGCCAGGCGGTCAACACACAAATCACCAGAGGAAATAATTCTAAATGGGGACACAGGCCATGAAAGAAATAAAACGCCTTGGGTCTGGTCAGGCCCATGGGTGAGGGGCCGGGTCAGAGGGCTTGACCTTAGCCCTGCCCGGAGTGATTCCTTTTGTGTGTATGGAGGACCTAAGAGTTGACAGAACGCAGGAGCCCAGCGCTTGGTGTGGTGGAGAGGTTGAGAGTCCAGGGGGAGACAGCCGATCTGGGGTGGGACGGTTCTTGCCTCTCCCTGAAAGCTAGCAATGAAAGTATTGGAATTTTAAACAGCCATTTTACAAAACTTGCCTGGACTTGTTTTTTTTTTTTTTTTCAAGGTAGGGTCTCACTCTAGCCCAGGCTGACCTGGAATTCACTATGTAGCATGTCAGGCTGGCCTTGAACTCACAGCGATTCTCCTGCCTCTGCCTCCAGAGTGCTGGGTTTTTAAAGATGTGTGCCACCATGCTCAGTTTGCTTGGACTCTTAAAAAAAAAAAGTCAGTGGTATGAAGACAAAGGTAAGCTGGGAGCTGCTACTGATTAAAAGAGGTGGCAAGGAAGAAAGAAAGAAAGAAAGAAATATCTAAAGGCAGTGTACAGCCCAAGATGGGATCTTGGTTTGGGGAAGAAACCAACTCTCCAAAGATCACGGGGGCAATTGACGGAATTGGAGTATGGACTGTAGATTAGCAGATAGCATCAAACCAGTATTGTGTTCCCTGAGGTTGATAACTGCAGTGGTTGTGTAAGATGCTGTTTTTGTTCTTTGGAAATAAGAATTCTGAAATATTTAGGGGCGAGGAACTCCATGTCCACCACCATTCTTGCAAATAGCCCAGGAGAAGAAAAAAAAAAAACAATAAAAACGATTTCCAGTTCAAATGTATGTGCATGTTTGTGGGAGACAGGATACACCAAGTGATTCCAGATAACACAGTGAGAAAGTATGGGTATTGGAGCGAGTGAAGGTCAGGCTGGTTCATTGTTTCAAACTTTTTTCAGAATTTGAAATTCTTCCAAAATAAAGCTGCTTGGTGGCCAGAAACTGGTAGGAGGGCACAGGATGGCTGATTGTTCGAAGAAGAATATTGGGCAGGTGACGGTGACCAGGGAGAGGGAGGCATTTTGTGAAGGTTGGAGCAACGTGGAGAGTGGATAGGAGGATCAGACCCTGGGTGTTGGTCAGAGTTGACCATAGAGGGACAAGGGGGAGAAATTAGGCTGGTCTTTCTTTTTCACTCTTTTAAGGTAGGGTCCCATGTAGCTTGGGCTGGCGTGGAACTCTTGAATCTCCTGCCTTAGCCTCCAGTGTGCTAGGATTATAGGAGTGTGTACCACAGCTGGCTGGCATGGGTCATTCCTGTTTTGGTTATGGCCAGTTTGGGATGCTCTTATTTATCTTTCATGGACTAGTAGTCTAAGGTCTGACCTGATTTTACTCCCAGCCCATGACATAGTCTTTCTTTTCTCTCTCTCTCTCTTTTCTTTCTTTTTGAGATAGGGTCTTATATAGCCCATGCTTGCCTTGAACTCCCTTTATAGAGAAAAATGACCCTGAATCCTCTGGTCCTTCTGTCTCTTATCATCTAGGTGCTGGGATTACAGCCACGCCCAGTTTGATGTGGTGCTGGGGATTGAACCCAGGGCTTTGTGCATGAAGGGCAGGAATTCCACGAACTGAGCCACATCCCCAGCCCTTCATGACTTCAGACTAGATGCTAGCACAACATTTCAAGCATTCCAGTCTAGCCTTTTCTGTTTTTAATTTTTATTTCATGTGTGTGTGTGTGTGTGTGTGTGTGCGCGCACGTGCTATGTAGCTCACAAGATTCTCTTGCTACTGCAAATGAATGCCCATCTGGCTTTACTTGTGTGGTTGAAGAATTGAACCTTGGGCTTTGCAAGTAAGTGCCTTTTAACTGCTGCGCCATCTCCCCAGCTTTTGAAGAAACCAGCTCCTCCAGTTGTTGTTGCTCTAGCCCTGGCCAGTAGTTAGTTAGGGGCAGGGTCCTTTATTTATTTGTCGGTATTACTGGGGATAGAACCCAGGGCCTTACACTAGGTAAGGGTTCTGAAACTGAGGCCACATCCCAGCCCAGAGCCAGGGTCCTCGATGATGCCCATTAGCATCTATCTTTGATGAGTGGCAAGGCCATCATGTGGCATTCACCAAATAAAGCTCATTGTCACCAATCTCAGGCCATGAGTGCACCTACCCCACTGCACTTGAACTTCCTCAGGAGCTAATAGAAGTGATGGGTGCTTGGCCAGGGGCTGAGGCAGGAACATCAAGAGCTCAAGGCCAGCCTGGACTACATAGTGAGAACTGGTCCAGAGGGCAGGAGATGTAACTTGCCTAGAAGCCCCTACTGAGGGGTGTGGGGTGTGGCTCAGTGGTAGAGCTCCTGCCTGGAATCCCCCAGTGAGGGGCTGGGGATGTGGCTCAGTGGTAGAGCTCTTTCTAGGTGCACTAAGTGGGATTCCCAGCACCTGGCTGACACACCCTCTTTTAACAATTTTGCACATTTCTGAGCATGAGCCAGCTCAGGTTCTGAGTCTGTAATCCGTAAGGGAAAAAAATGGCTCCATCAGGAGACAGACTGAGCTTAGGGGCTGGGGGTTAAGCCTCCCTCTTCATGGTGACCATAAGCCTGATTTTTCCCATCTGCAAAGTGGGCCAGTTAATACTAAATTCCTCCTGCCCCAGTACTGAAGGAGCAAGCTCAGGCCAGATGCCTAGCCCAGGTACAGCCCTCTGAAGTTACAGCAAAAGTGATTGCCGTAATTACAGCGATCATTAGCGGATGAGTCACAAGTCCCTCAGGCTGACCCACACCTCTCCAAGGGCCTTTGGAATTCCTTTCTATCTCTGGGCTGGGGCACAGACTTCCCTTAGCAGAGACCCAAACAACTGCTTTTTCATTCTGTCTTTTTCTTCTCTTTCTTTTTTTGTTTTTGGTGCTGGGAATGGATCTCAGGACCTTGAATGCTAAGCACTGAGCTCTCAGCATTTTTATTGTTTTGTATTCTTCCACTTTAAAAAACATTTACTTATTTGAAAGATGGAGGGTGGGGGAGAGAATGGGCGTGCCAGGGCCTCTTGCCACTGCAAACAAACTCCAGACTGTGTCACCATGTGCATCTGGCTTTTTGTGGGTACTAGGGAATCAAACCTGGACCATCAGACTTTGCAAGCCATGTCTTTAACCACTGAGCCATCTCTCCAGCCTCCTCTGTTTCCTTTTCCTTTTTTTTTTTAAAGCCGGTTTCAGGTTTCCCAGGCTGTCCTTAAACTTACTGTTTAGCTAAAGATGACCTTAACCCTCTGATCTTCCTGCCTCCACCTCCTGAATACTAGGGTTACAGGTGTGCCCTACCATGCTGGGTTTACATGGTGCTGGGGATCAAACCCAAGGCTTTGTGCATGCTAGACAAGCACACTACCACTGAGGTACATTCTCAGACTCCCCTTTTTGCTTATGTGCGTGTGTGTGTGTGTTATACACGTGTATGTTCCCTTGTGCTCACCTGTGGCGGGGTGGGGATATCCTGTTCCATGGCTTTTCTGTGCATTTTCATTTTGAGTTTCTTGCTGATAACAGCTCGCTGCCCCCTTCAACCCCACCATGCGCCTGGGCAATTCCTTGGTCTTTACTCCCCTTTGTGGAGCTGAGGTTATAGGCAGGGACGGCCTCGTCCAGCATAACCTGTGATGTGGATTCGAACTCAGGCGGTTTTAGGCTCCACCATCGCCCCAGCCCTGTTTTTTTTTTTGTGTGTGTTTTAGTTGGTGAGTTATGTGACTTCATGTGGGAGTTCAGACACGTGCCATAGAAGGTGTGTAGCGGTCAGAGGACAACTTTCTGGTGTCTTGTTCTTCACTGCCACATTCAGCAGGCTAGCTGATTCTTTTCTTTTTTTCTTTCTTTTTTTGATTTTTTGAGGTAGGGTCTCACTCCAGCCCAGGCTGACCTGGATGGAATTCACTATGTAGTTTCAGGGTGCCCTTGAACTCCTCCTGCCACTGCCTTGCCGAGTGCTGGGTTTAAAGGTGTGCACCACCACACCTGATTGGCTTTGAGTTTGAGGCAACCCTCCTCACTCAGTCTACCAAGTGCTGGGGTTACAAACGTGAGCCACCATGTCCAGCTCTTAACACTGTCTTATAGATGAGGAAGTCGATGTGCAGAGAATTTCACATGAATAAATGAGAGATTTAGGACTCAGACTCGAGCAATCACAAAGTCTTTTTAGAATCAATATGCAGTCTTAAAAACAGAATTAACTAGCAGTAGAAACGAGAAGTATGGGTGAAACAGCCAAGAGTTAAAAGTAGAAACGAGAGTTTTTTTGGGTTGGGGCGTCTCTCTCTCTCTTTCTCTCTCTCCCCTTGGACCTGTGAAAGCAGGCCAGCTTCTTCTGCCATTGTGGAATTTCCCCTGGATCTGTAAGCTTCAAATAAAGATTCCTTCCTCCATTAAAAAAAAAAAAAAAAGTAGCCGGGCGTGGTGGCGCACACCTTTCATCCCAGCACTCGGGGAGGCAGAGGTAGGAGGATCACTGTGAGTTCGAGGCCACCCTGAGACTGTATAGTTAATTCCAGGTCAGCCTGAACCAGAGTGAGACCCTACCTCAAAAAAACAAACAAACAACAACAACAAAAAAAGCCAGGTGTGGTGGTGCACGCCTTTGATCCCAGCACTTGGGAGGCAGAGGTAGGAGGATCGCTATGAGTTTGAGGCCAGCCTGGGACTACGTAGTGAATTCCAGGTCAGCCTGGGCTAGTGAGACCCTACCTCAAAAAATCAGAAAGAAAAAAGGTAGAAATGAGCAATGGAGAGGTCAAAACAGGGGGCTGCTTATGTTTTAAATAATATTTCTAATACTACTTGACTTAAAAAAAAGTTTTTTGGGGGGCCTGGAGTAATGGCTTAGAGGTTAAGATGCTTGCCTATGAAGCCAAAGGACCCTGGTTTGATTTCCCAGGACCCCATAAACCAGATGCACAAGGGGGCACATGCATCTGGAGTTCCTTTGCAATGGCTAGAGGCCCTAGCACGCCCATTCTCTCTCTCCCGTCCCACCTATTTCTCTCTCTCTCAAATAAAGAAAAAAAAAATTAAAAAGATTTTTTTATGCTAGGTGTGGTGGGGCACGCCTTTGCTTCTAGCACTCGGGAGGCAGAGGTAGGAGGGTGGCTGTGAGTTCAAGGCCACCCTGAGACTACAGAATGAGTTTTAGATCAGTCTGGGCTAGAGTGAGACCCTACCTCGAAATCCCTGCTCCCCCCAAAGAAAGTTATTTATTTATTTGTGTGGGTGTGTATGTATGGGTGTGCCAGGGCTTCTTGCCACTGCAAGTGAATGCCTGTCCAGCTTTATGTGGGTGAGTTGAACCCCAGGCTGGCAGGCTTTGCAAGCAAGTGCCTTTAACTGCTGAACAATCTCTACTGCTGGACTTTTTTTTTTTTTTTTTTTTTTTTTGGTTTTCCAAGGTAGGGTCTCACTCTAGCCCAGGCTGACCTGGAATTCACTATGTAGTCTCAGGGTGGCCTTGAACTCATGGCGATCCTCCTACCTCTGCCTCCCTGGTGCTGGGATTAAAGGCGTTGCCACCACGCCTGGCCTCATAAGAATGCTTTGAGAATTAAATAGTACAGATAAAACATTTAGAGCTGTACGTGTCATGTAATAAGTGCTTAGTAAATGCCTTTTCCTGTGATTATTACCCCATCCCATTGTTACTGCTACGATCTGATCCCCTTATCCCAATATGTATGTTAAAAGACTTTTTGTTTAAGCCAGTTTTGTCATTGCAGCTTTGTGAATTTCGTTCACATTTGAGCTAAGTGATTAAGTGATGTAATAAAATTAACCTATTTATTTTCTTTTTTTAAAACTTTTTTAAAATTATTTTTTATTTTTATTTTTTTTTCGAAATAGGGTTTCACTCTAGTCCAGGCTGACCTGCAGTTCACTATGTAGTCTCAGAGTGGCCTCGAACTCATGGTGATCCTCCTACCTCTGTCTCCCTGAGTGCTGGGATTAAAGGCGTGCGCCACCATGCCCGGCTCTATTTATTTTCTGCAGTTCTGAATTGGCTTTGTTTTTCGGAGGGGCGGCCCGAGGAAGGCTGGGGTTCGCTTAGCATGCTTTCCTCCAGCTCTTCATGCATTTTGCATTTGTTCCTATCTGTTGGATGAACTGCCCTTCCTGGAATTTTCCGTCTTCCTTTTCCTGGTCTGGTTGCCTTCTGCCCAGGCCTGTGTGACTCCTCCTTCATCCTTTACATTCTCTTTGCTTCTGTACTCACTGTTTTCCTGTTTCACCTCCCCGTTTCTGTGGAGCACATTCTGTGGTGGCTTTCTGTGACAGGGTTTGTCGAGGGCAAATCTCCCAAGGCTTAGTAGGGCTGAAAAATGCCTCTGTGCTATCGTCATCCTTGAGTGATGCTTTGGAAATAATTTCCCTGTAGGATTTTGAAAGAGCCAACAATATTACTAATCTTCCACATTCCAGGGTTACTTTTGGTGATTATAGTGCCATTTCACTCCCTGCTCCTTATGGTGGTGCTGAGGACCAGAACTATTATTATTATTCTTAAAAAATATTTTATTTGGCCTGGGGGTGATGGCATGATGGTTAGGGTGCTTGCCTGTGAAACCTAAGGACCCAGGTTCAATTCTCCAGTACCTACATAAGTCAGATGGCGTGGTGCATGTGTCTGGAATTTATTTGTAGTGGTTGGAGGCCCTGGCACGCCCATTCTTTCTCTCTCTCTCTCTGCCTCTTCCTCTGTCTCTCAAATAAATAAATATAACATATTTCATTTATTTATTTGCAAGCAGAGAGAGAATGAATGAATGAATGAATTGGTGCACCAGGACCTCTAGCTGCTGCAGACAGAACTCCAGATGTATATACCACTTTGTTCATCTGGCTTTATGTGGGTACTGGGGAATTGAACCCTGGTCGTTAGGATTGCAGGCAAACTCCTTAACCGCAGAGCCATCTCTCTAGCCCCCTTTTATTTTATTTTATTTTATCTTATCTTATTTTATTTTATGTTTCTTTTGAGACAGGGTCTCTCTGTAGCCCTGGATGGTTTTGAGCTTTCTATCTTGTCAGTGTCTCTGTGGTGCTGGAAGGACAGACTTATGATTCATGACTGGCTTACTTCTATATATATATATATTGCTTTTTAATAATTTTATTTATTTATTTATTTATTTATTTATTTATTTATTTATTTATTTATTTTGTTTTCCGAGGTAGGGTTTCACTCTGGTCCAGGCTGACCTGGAATTCACTATGTAGTCTCAGGGTGGCCTCGAACTCTGGGCGATCCTCCTACCTCTGCCTCCCGAGTGCTGGGATTAAAGGCGTGCGCCACCACGCCCGGCTTTGCTTTTTAATATTTTTAAACAATTCTTTGTGTGTATATGGGTGCATGCTGCCATAGCTGGCACGTGGAGGTCAGGTGACATCCTCTGGGTGTCTGTCGTCCCCTTCTACCTTGTTTGAGACGGCCTCTCTTGTTTTCCTTCTGGGAAAGCCAGTCTGGCTGGCCTTAGAACTTCAAGATTCTCCTAACTCTTCCTCCTGTTGGGATTACAGATGCATGGGTGCTGGGGCTGTGAACTCTGCTCACCAGGCTTATAGAGTAAATGCCTTTAACCTAGCCTGTTTTTTTTTTCTTTCTTTCTTTTGTGATTTATTTATTTATTTGTTTATGAGAGAGAGAGAGAAGAAGAGGCAGAGAGAATGGGTGTGAACGAACTCCAGACGCGTGAGCCCCCTTGTAGGCAAGTGTGGCATTGCGCCCTTGTGTCACTTTTGGCGTCTGGCTAAACGTGGGATCTGGAGAATCGAACTGGTGTTCTTAGGCTTGGCAGGCAGGCACCTTAACCGCTAAGCCATCTCTCTAGCCCTTTTTTTTCTTAAATATTTTTATTTAGTTATTTGTGAGAAAAGAGAGCGAATGAGAATGGATGTGTCAGGGCCTCTTGCTGCTGCAAACAACCTCCAGATGCATGCGCCACGTTGGGATCTGGCTTTACATGGGTGCTGGGGAATTGAACCCAGGCAGGCAGGCTTTGCAAGCAAGTGCCTTTAACCACTGAGCCACCTCTTCAGCCTTTCTTTGCTTTTTGACACTCGGTAGCCCAGACTGGCTACATACTGGAGGACAACCGTTGCCTCAGCCTCTGACGTGCTGGGGTTACAGACCTGAGCCACCACCGTACCACGGTCCCATTTTCTGTCTTGAGCTTTGTGAATCATTCCCACCCCCCCCCCCTTCTCCAATACCTGATAGAACCACGTCATAGGCAAGAACGTGAGCTTCTGTCTCTGCTCCATCACATCCCAGCTGTGTGGATTGGACATTTTATCTGACTCTGCCTCCGTTTCCTCTTCCCCAAAATGCTGGTAATAGTCACCTTTGGTGATTGTGTGAGGACTAAGTGAGCTGATGTTCGTAAGTACCTAGGGCATTGCCTGGTACTAAGTAAGCCTGAGCTATTATGATGGTTTTTCTTTGCAGCGCTGTTGTTTTCTGACGCTGTGTGCAAGTGGCTTGCTGTGGAGTCTCTTTGTGTTTGCTGTGCTGGGAGCTCTGGTGGCCATAATCAATCTTGAAATTCGAACCTCTCAGCCTGCAATTGTTGTGAATTACTATTTTTATTCATATTTTATCCTTTCCTTCCCGCCGTCCTGTGTAGTGTTATTAGTTAGGTAGCCTGGACCTCTTGGGCTGATGGGCACATTTTCCTATGTCTATTCTTGCAGTTTTCATCTGCCGTTTCTTCTGCTTTCTAGATATCCTCACAGGGATTTTTGTAACCCTTTAAGGTCATTTTTGAATTTGGCTATCATCGCGTAGATACATATTTTTTTCCTCTCCCTCCCCTTCCTTCCCCTGCCCCCCCTCCTTTTTTAAGGCAGGGTCCCACTCTAGCACAGGCTGACCTAGAACTCACTATGTAGCCCAGACTTGATTTGAGCTCACAGTGATCCTTGAACTCATGATGGTTTACTTTGTTTTTCTCAAAGATTTTATTTTTATTTATTTATTAGAGCAGGGGGAGAGGGGGAAGGAGAGAGAGAAGAATAGGCATGCCAGGGCTTTTAGCCACTGCAAACGAACTCCAGACACATGAGCCACTTTGTGCATCTGGCATAGGTGGGACCTGGAGAACTGAACCTGGGTCCTTAGACTTTGCAGGCAAGTGCCTTAACAGCTAAGCCATCTCTCCAGCACTGATCTTCCTTTTTTATTCACTTATTTGCAAGGAGGGAGGGATAGAGGGAGAGAGAGAGAGAAGAAAAGTATGGGCCTACCAGGGCCTCCTGCCACTAACTCCAGATGCATGTGCCACTTTGTGCATCTGACTTTATGTGGGCACTGGGGAATCAGACCCAGGCCATCAGGCATTGTAAGCTAGTAAGCAGTTTAACTGCTGAGCCATCTCCCCAGCCCCGTTTAATTTTTTTCTTTTTTCTTTTTTTGGTTTTTTGAAGTAGAATCTCATTCTCTAGCACATGCTGACCTGGAGTTCACTATGTAATTTCAGGGTGGCCTTGAATTTACAGTGATTCACCTACCTCTGCTTCTCAAGTACTGGGATTAAAGGCGTGTACCACCACGCTCAGTTACATTTAATTATTTAATTGTCTTTTTTTTTTTTTTTTTTTTGAGATAGGATCTCATTGTAGCCCAGGCTGACCTGGAATTCACTATGTAGTTCAGGATAGCCTTAAACTCGCAGCAATCTTCCTACCTTTGCCTCCCAAATGCTAGGATTAAATACGTGTGCCACCACGCCCGGCTATTTGTAACTTTTTTTAAAAAAAATTTATTTTCAAGGTAGAATTTCACTCTAGCCCAGGCTGACCTGAAACTATAGCTTCAGACTGGCTTCAAACTCGTGTCATCCTCCTACCTCTTCCTCCCAAGTACTGGGATTAAAGGTGTGCGCCACCCTACCTGGCTAGTGGTTGATTTATCTTATTGGAATATCTGTGTGTGTGTGTGTGTGTGTGTGTGTGTGTATGGGTGCAAGTGTGCCACAGTATGCATGAGGAAGTCAGTGGACAACCTTTTTTTTTTTTTATCTTTTTAAAAAAATATTTGATTATTATTTATTTATTTGAGCAAGAGAGATAGATACAGAAATAGGCAGGTAGAGAGAGAGAGAGAGACAATGGGTGTGCCAAGGCCACTGAAAAACAAACTCCAGATGTATGCGCCCCCTTGTGCATCTGGCTTACGTGGGTCCTGGAGAATCGAGCCTCGAACCGGGGTCCGTAGGCTCCACAGGCAAGCGTTTAACCGCTAAGCCCCCTTTTTTTTTTTTTTTTAAATCTTTTATTGGGTCTCTCTTGGCATTCTTTTTTTTTTTTTTTTATAATCTTTTATTGGGTCTCTCTTGGCATTCTTTTGCCACTGCTGCTTGGGAACTTCTGGATTCTCCAGCTCTGTCTCCCAGTGCTACAGGTTCGTTGGGATTATAGATACATTTGCCAGTCTGCATCCAGCATCACGTGGGTGCTAGAGGAATCGAACTCGGGACATCAGGCTTGTACACAAGCACCTTTAACCATGGATCCATCTCCCCAGCCCCTGTAGATTGTTTTTTTCCTCCCTGGCTATCCTGCTAGGCCTTTGATACCACAAGCAAGAACCCTGTAACTTTTCCTCTCATGTGATCCCAGAACCCCACATGGCTCTTTACCTGCTCCTGCCCTCCACATGGCAGGAACTCTTTGTACTTTATTATCTTTCCTCTGTAATGTTTCTCTCTTGACGTTTCTTCCGGGCCTATCACATGGACTTTCAGACCACATGGGTGTATCCATTTTCCTTCTCTTGGATTGGTACTTCCCTAAATAAATATAAGACTTTAATAATAATAATAAAACCCTCCAGTTTCCTGAATGCTGGAGTTTTCCCTTTGCAGTATGGGTTCCAAGAGCCACGTGTTCACCTGCAGCTTGAAGACTTAAACTCAGCTCTCTTTACCCTGTGCCCCACCACCCAGAGAGCCCTGCCTTTTAAATTAATCAATCATTGTTGTAATTATTTGAGATAAGTCTCTCCTAGCCTTGCCTCACCTCAAACTCACTATGCCATATCAGGTAGCTGAGTCTGACCCTGAACTCCTGACCCTTCTGCTAGCTTGTGGAGTGCTAGGATTGGAGGTGTGTAACACCACACCTGGCGAATTGCCTGGACCTGCTCCATCCTTATTAGCCAGGGAAGGGCTTACCTTGCAGGAATAAGGGCCCCTGGTTCAATCCCTAGCCCTAGAAAAACAAAAACTGGACAAAATAGGCCCAAGTGAATTTTTTCTTTGGTTTTTTTTTCGAGGTAGGATCTCGCTCTCTAGCTCAGGCTGACCTGGAATTCATTCAGGGTGGCCTCGAACTCACCAAGTGCTGGGATTAAAGATGTATGCCACAGTCCCTAGCTCAAAATAAACTTTATCTGGGCTGGAGAGATGGTTTAGTGGTTAAGGCATTTTTCTGCAAAGCCAAAGGATCCCAGTTCATTTTCCAGGACCCACGTAAGCCAGATGCACAAGGGTGGGGGTGGTGCATGCTTCTGGAGTTTGTTTGCAGTGGCTGGAGGTCCTAGTGCGCCCATTCTCTCTCTCTCTCTCTCTCTTTCTTTCTCTCTCTCTTTCAAATAAATAAATAAAATATTTTTAAAAATAATAAAAAAAAACTTAAGAAATAAATAAACAAACATTATCTGTCATACTTCCCTGCCCCGTGGCTGTTAAAGGTTCTAGAGCTTCTGGGTTTGGAGTGTCAGGAATGGGTGTGGTTTTTGAACACAAATATTTTAAAATCCTTTTATTTACTTATTGGGTGAAGGAAAGAAAGAGAGAGAGAGAGAGAAAGAGAGAGGAGGAAGGGAGGAGGGAGAAGGAGAATGGATGCAAATGAATCTGGGTACATCAGATGCATGCTCCACTTTGTGTGGCTTTATGTGCATCGGAGTGCCTGGGTGGCAGGCTTTCAAACAAGGGTCTTTAACAGCTGTGCTATCTTCCCAGCACCCTTCCTCCCTTTAAAACATTTTATTATTTATTTATTTATGACAGAGAGGGAGGGGGAGAGAGAGGGAGAGAATGGGTACACAAGGGCCCTCCAGCCACTGCAAGTGAACTCCAGACGCATGTGCCACCTTGTGCATCTGCCATACATGGGTACTGGGGATTTGAACCTGGGTCCTTAGGCTTCGATGGCAAGTGCCTTAAGTACTAAACCATCTCCAGACCTATATTTTTTTGGAGGGGCGAGTTTTGAGGTAGGGTTTGACTCTAGTCCAAGCTACCCTGGACTTTACTGTGTAGCTTCAGGCTGGCCTCAAACTCATGATTCTCTGCCTCCTGAATACTGGGATTAAAGGCATGTGCCCCCACACCCAGTTGCAAATTTAATTTTTTCTCACCTTGTCAAGCTGCATACCTCTAGTCCATCTGGTTTCTTGTTTTGTGTGTATGTATGTGGTGCTAGGGATGGAACCCAAGGTCTCACACTGCTGCCGAGCGGAAGTCCTTGGGGGCTTCTAGGCAGCTCTCCACTGCTGAGCCGTGTCCCCAGCCCTCTTTCTGTTACAAGACAGGATACCACTAAGTTGCCCAGGCCAGCCTTCGACAAACTCAGTAGCCAAGCCTATTCTTCTTTTTTAAACTTTAAAAAAAAATTTACTTATTTGCAAGGGGAGAGAGAGAGAGACAGAGAGAGAAAAGAGAGAATGGGCATGCCAGGACCTCTAGCCACTGCAAATGAACTCCAGATGCTTGTGCCCCTTGTGCAACTGGTTTATGTGGATCCTGTGGAATCGAGCCTGGGTCCTTTGGCTTCACAGGCAAATGCCTTAACTGCTAAGCCATTTCTCCAGCCCCCAAGCCTATTCTTGAACTTGCAATCCTTGTATCCAAACCTCCTGGGTAGCTGGGATGACTGTCCTTGCAAAAGTGTGGAGGTCTCATTTACATTCCTCTCGTTCTTTATCTCTTCTGTAAGCCCTGTTACTATCACGTTTCTGAAGTTCTGACCTTGGGGAAAGGATTTCTTTTTTTTTCTTTCTTTTCTTTTCTTTTCTTTTCCTTTCTTTCTTTCTTTCTTTCTTTCTTTCTTTCTTTCTTTCTTTCTTTCTTTTCCCTTCCCTTTTCCCTTTTTCCTTCCCTTCCTTCTTTTTGTTTTTTCCTTCCCTTCCCTTCCCTTCCCTTTCCTTCCCTTCCCTTCCCTTTCTCTCACTGTCTTTTTTTTTTTTTCGAGGTAGTCCAGGCTGACCTGGAATTCACTCTGTACTCTCAGGGTGGCCTCAAACTCACAGTTATCCTCCTACCTCTGCCTCCGGAATGCTGGGATTAAAGGTATGCACCACCACGCCTGGCCGGGAAAAGGATTTGTAAGTCCAGAACACAGGAGTCCAACAAATGGCCCACATCTGTTTGGTGTACCCTTATGCCCCATTCTGGGGTCTCGGTTCAACTGGCTTTTGCCAGAACCATTCTTCAAAAACCTTTCCACCAATCTTTTTCTTTTTTTCTTTTATTTATTTGAGTGAGAGACAGAGAAAGAAGAAGATGGGTGGGGCAGAGAATGAGCGCACCAGGGCCTCCAGCCACTGCAGATGCCAGATGCATGCGTTGTCACCTTGGGCATCTGGTTTAAGTGGGTCCTGGGGAATTGAACCTGGGTCCTTTGGCTTCCCAGGCAAGCACCTTAACCATGGTCTGTTCTACTTGGTCTCAGCGGTCCATAGGGGGCAGATTCCCTCAGTGAGGAAATCCTCTTAATTGCTTTAGAATTTGGCTGTCTAGAGCCTTGGGGCCTAGGCTGGATCTATTTGCATGTCACTGGTGGAGGGTCTTGATCCCTTTGTGATTCCTTTTAAATCTTTAGCACCTATTCTGTGAGGCGTGGCAGCCTTGGCAGGACACTGGAGGGGGTGGGTGTGTGTCCAGATTTGGTGATGACACCAATGCTATCCTGGTAGTTTGGGGCAGGCCTGAATCGGAGCTTGGCTGACAGTAACATTTGGCGATGTGTTTGTCTGGAGGGTGAGGTTGCAGTTAAGACTCAGCTGGAGGGGTAGGTGGGATGAACTGGGGAGGTAAGGGCTGGCTTCCATCTCCCTGTGGCCAGCCCCTCAGTCTTCCTACTGGAGGCGGGTTCTTCAGGTGGGCTTTTGTCTTCCTGAGACCCAGCTTCCTCTGTTGCCTGTTTCCTGTGACCACGGGAGGTCTGGGGAGGTGGCCCCAGCCACAGTGCCTCAAGAATATTCACAGTGAGGCTGACTGCCCCAGCTTTATGCCATTCACTTGGAGGAGGGGCGTGTCCCAAAGTGCAGGATGGGTGAGGTACCTGTGTAGGGTCCTGCCTTGGTTTTGATTTGACCTTAGTGGGAAGGCACACAGTGGTTGGGTCGCCTGTCCGGGGTCACACAGCCTGCAAGTGAAATATCCAAAAGCAAGGCTGAGGGTTCTGCTGGAAGATGGGGGTGGGACAGGAGCACGTGTGTTTGAGGGGTGGGGAGCGTGGGGATGCTGATAGGATTTTTTCTTAGTTTCTTTCTTGGATCATATTTTTCAGTTTCATTTAAATTTTTATTATTTGTGTGTGTGCATGGTTATGTGAGCACAGGCGTGTGTAGGTCAGAGGACAATTGTCAGGTCATTCCTGGCCTGTCCACCTCATTTGAGGCAGAGTTTCTGACTCTGGACTGTAGCTTTGTTTTGCTTTGCTGCATCTGCCAGGAGCCTCCAGGAAATTTCCCCCTCTTGCTGGGATTACAGAATGGGGTCAACTAAAAACACTTATTTAAAGCTGGGTGTGGTAGCTCACACCTTTAATCCCAGCACTTCACATGCAGAGGTAGGATGATTGCTGTGAGTTCAAGGCCACCCTGAGACTACATAATGAATTCCAGGTCAGCCTGGGCTACAGCAAGACCCTACCTCAAAAAAAAATAAATAAAATAAATAAAATAAATAAATAAAATTAAAAAAAATTGAGGGAGAGAGAGGAGAGAGAGAGAGGCAAATGGGGGGGGAGGGCCTTCAGCTGCTGCAAACAAACTCCAGATACATACACCACCTTGTGCATCTGACTTACGTGGGTCCTGGGGAATCGAACCTGGGTCCTTTGGCTTTGCAGGTAAACACCTTAACCGCTAAGCCATTTCTCCAGCGTCTGGATCAATTTTTGCAAAATATTTTATTTATTTACTGCTCGAGAGAGTGAGTATGACAGTGAATGTGAGTGGGCACTTCAGGGCTGCAGATAAACTCTAGACATTTGTGCCACTTTGTGTCTCTGGCTTTATATGGATTACTAGGACTGAAACCTCAGCTGGAGGGCTTTATAAGCAAGTGTCTTTAGCCATAGAGCCCCCTCCCAGAATTTGCATGTGGGTGCTGGGGATTGAACCCAGGTCCACATGCCTGTACAGCAAGTGCTTTACCAACTGGACTGAGTCATTTTCCCTAGCCCCAAGAAACCATTTATTTCAATTTTCTTAAAAAAAATTTATTTATTTAGCCAGGTGTGGTGGCGTACACCTGTAATCCCAGCACTCAGGAGGCAGAGGTAGAAGGATTGCTGTGAGTTCAAGGCCACCCTGAGACTACATAGTGAATTCCAGGTCAGCCTGGGCTAGAGTGAGACCCTACCTCGAAAAACCAAAAAAAGAAAAAAAAATTATTTATTTATGGGGGGGGGCAGACAGAGACAGAGAGAATGGGCATGCTAGGACCTCTAGCCACTGCGAAAGAACTCCAGATGCATGTGTCACCTTGTGCATCTATTTTACATGGGTCCTGGGGAATTGAACCTGGGTCCTTAGGCTTTACAGGCAAGTGCCTTAACTGCTAAGCCATCTCTCCAGCCCTTATTTCGGTTTTTGTTTGTTTTGGCCTTAAGCTCGTGGCAATATTCCTGCCTCAGCCTCCTAGATGCTGGTATTATAAGCCTTTGCTACTGTGCCCAGTTGAAAACTCCAGGTTGAGTAGTCTGAAGCTGTTTTCGAGTCTGTGGAAGAGACATGAATCTACTGTCCTTTGCAGCAAACTACAGCCAAACCTGGATCACTTCCTGTTTTTGCTAATAAAGTTTTATTGAAATGAAGTCATGCCCAATAGCTTGCAGTCTGTTTCTGCTTTCCCTGCCTCAGGCACCTTTGTAGAAGCATGGGGTGAGGCCAGTAAACAGAGAACTGAGAGGCTTGTGGACAGCATGGCCCAGGTGATAAATAGCATGGAGAAATACGGTGAAGGAAGGGGTGGGGAGAGTGGGTGGAAACTTTGTATGGCGTGATTAAATGGCTCATTAGGTATGCCACAGGACATATGTCACCTGTAAGGGAAAAGTGAGGATGTACATACAAGGAGTTGTATGAATTCTTTCCAGTATGTGGAGGGAAGATTCCAGGCTGAGGTGCAAAGTCCCTGCAGTGCATAGCCCGCCTGCCAGTACATAGCCCTGTGGTCTTGTCTGTCCCTACCTCACGAAAACAAAAAACAAAAACCAAAAAACAACGAGAGAGAGAGAGAGAGAGAGAGAGAGAGAGAGAGAGAAAGAGAGGGAGGGGGCGCACGCTAGGGGTAGTAAGAGACAAACCACAATGATTGATAATACAGTGCAACATGGTGAAGATGGTTCAGCGGTTCAAAGCACTTGCTTGCAGAGAATGCCAGCCTGGGTTCAGTTCCCAAGCCACTGACATAAACTCGACCCAGAAAGAGACACAAGCACCTGATGTTTGTTGGCACATCAAGAATCCTGGCACATCCTTACACACACACACACACACACACACAAAGAGAGAGAGAGGGAAATTAATAAAATTCAATAGAATAATCAAAGCTGGAGATATACCCCAGATGGTAGAATGCTTGTCCAGCACACACAAAGTCCTGGGTGCCATTCATTTCCAACACTGCATAAAATCAAATAGTCTAAACCAGGCGTGGGGCGCATGCCTTTAATCCCAGCACTCGGGAGGCAGAGAGGTAGGAGGATCACCATGAGTTTGAGGCCACCCTGAGACTACATAGTAAATTCCAGGTCAGCCTGGGCTAGAGCGAGACCCTACCTCGAAAAACCAAACCAAAACAAAAACCCACAAACAAAACAAAACCGGATGAGAATGGAGTATCTTGTAAAATATCTTCCATTTTTCAATTTTTATTTACTTAGCCGCTAAGCCATCTCTCCAGCCCTCTTTTGGTTTTTTTGAGGTAGGGTTTCACTGTAGCTCAGGCTGACTTGGAATTCACTGTGTAGTCTCAGGGTGGCCTCGAACTCATGGCGATCCTCCTACCTCTGCCTCCCGAGTGCTGGGATTAAAGGTGTGTGCCACCATGCTCGGCTCTACTTATTTCTTAGGACATAGTTTTTAGTGCTGGGACTGTAGGTCTGTACCACCGTGCCCAGCTCAAAATACTGTATATTGTACTCATCCATTGTTTCTTTTCTTTTCTTTTCTTTTCTTTTCTTTTCTTTTCTTTTCTTTTCTTTTCTTTTCTTTTCTTTTCTTTTCTTTTCCTATTCTATTCTATTCTATTCTATTCTATTCTATTCTATTCTATTTTCTATTCTATTATTTATTTGCAAGCAGAGAGAGAGAAGAGAGAGAGAAGAGGCACTCCAGGCCCTCTAGCCACTGCAAATGAACTCCAGATGCATGTGTCCCTTGTGCATCTGGCTTACGTGGGTCCTGGAGAATTGAACCTCAGGTCCTTTGATTTCGTAGGCAAATGCCTTGACTGCTAAGCCATTTCTCCAGCCCTCATCCACTGTTTTTAATCTTTTATTTATTTTGCAAGCACAGTGAAGCAGACAGACAGACAAAAAGACAGAGAATGGGTGCATCAGGGCTTCCCTGCTACTGCAAACAAACTCTAGATGTCTGTACCACCTTGTGCATTTGGTTTTACTAGGGTAGCGAGGAATTGAACCTGGGTCGTTAGGCTTTGTAGGCAAGCGCCTTAACCACCAAGCCATCTCTCCAGCCCCATTTCCTGATTTCTCCTCAGGCAGAGGTCTCACTCTAGCCCAGGCTGACCCAGAACTCACTTGGTAGTCCCAGGCTGGCCTTGAACTCATGGTGTGATCCTCCTACCTCTGCCTCCTGAGTGCTGGGATTAAAGGTGTACGCCACCACAGTGGCTTTTTTAAAAGCATTTATTCCTTTATTTGCAAACAGAGAGAGAGAGAGAGAGAGGGGGAGGGAGGACAGAAAGACAGAATAGCAGTGCCGGAGCCTCCAGTTGCTGCAAACAAACAAGATGCATATGCCACCTTGTACATCTGGCTTTATGTGGGTACTGGGGTTGAATTCTGGTTAGGCTTTGCAAGGAAGTGCTTTAACTGTTGAGCCATCTCTCCAGCCCCCTGTGTTTTCCCCTCCTCCATCATCCGTGACAACATGTTGAGGGGCCCAGTATTATGTAGGTCTTGTGCAGGTTAAAGGCAGCTGTCACGAGGTAATAAATACCTTTTTGTGTCTGGAAGGCAGCATTGGCCTCTGAGCCTGGGAGGGGATGATAGAGGTACCTCATTTGGTGGTGCCATCCACTGAAATCATGGATGAGGGGGATTCTTGTGCAGTCAGCTTCTCCAGCGACCTCATCCACAGCAGAGGCAGCGTGCTGCGCGCCTCGGGGCATTGTCCGAGCACTCCTGAAACCTTTGCCCTCCATCCCTGTGGCGGTAGGATTCAGGTGTCCCCCAAAAACTTATGTGTTCGGAATGCTGGTGGCATTTTGGGAACTGGAACTTCCTGGAGGCAGTGTATTGTTGGGGGCGGGCTTCTGGGCCTTGCCAGTGTTTGGCACACTCTCCTGCTGCTGTTGTCCATCTGATGCTGGCCAGGGGGTGATGTCCACCCTCTGCTTATGCCATCGTGTTTCCCTGCCATCATGGAGCGTCCCCTCGAGTCTGTAAGCCAAAAGAAACCCTTTCCTCCCACCAGCTGCTCTTAGTTGGTTGTTCTTTGTGTAGCAACTCAAAACTGACTGCAACACCCCCCCAGCACACAGGGCCTTTGACTGGGAAGCACCTTGTCTGCTCCCCCATGGGCGTGAGGGTTATATGAGCTGTATGTGATGTATGTACTTGGCATGCACCCTGGCATGTAGTAAAAGGTCTCAAGAAAGTTCATTATTATTTTTATTATGTTATTAAATCTTTGTGCAAGAAGCAGGGACACCCAAGTAGATGCTATCTTGCCTGTGAATAGGTGGTCCCTTGTCAGCCCCCTTGTGAAGATCTTGTAGATCTCTCTCCCTCCCTCTCTCTCCCTCCCTCTCTCTCCCTCCCTCCTTCATTTACCCGAGGTAGGGTCTCTCTCTAGCCCAGGCTGACCTGGAACTCACAGTGATCCTCCTACCTCTGCCTCCCCAATGCTCGGATTGGGCAGAGAATGGGCATGTCAGAGCTTCCAGGTACTGCAAATTCCAGATGCATGTGCCACTTTGTGCATCTGGCTTTTTTTTGTTTTGTTTTGTTTTTTTGTTTTTCAAGGTAGGGTTTCACTCTAGTCCAGGCTGACCTGGAATTCACTCTGTCTTCTCAGGGTGGCCTTGAACTCTCGGCGATCCTCCTACGCTCTGCCTCCTGAGTGCTGGGATTAAAGGCATGTGCCACCACGCCTGGCTTGTGCATCTGGCTTTACTTGGGTACCGGCCAGGGAATCAAACTCGGTTTGTTAGGCAGGCAAGCACCTTAACCACTGAACCATCTCTCCATCCCTCTTGTAGATTTCTTTTTGTGGTGCTGGGGATGGGACCCAGGGCCTTACCCATGCTAGGCAAATGCTCTACCATTGAGCCACACCTCCAGCCCTTCATTGGAGGATTCTAGACAGGTGCTCTACTATTGAGCCACACCTCCAGCCCTTCATTGGAGGATTCTAGACAGGTGCTCTACCACTGGAGCCATGCCTCTAGCTCCTCACTGGGGATTCTATGCAGGTACTCAGGCTGGCCGTGAACTCACAGCAGTCCTACTACCTGTGCCTGCTGAGTGCTGGATTTAAAGGTGTGAGTCACCATGCTGTGTTGGGGGAGGGAGGGAAGAGAGACAGAGAGAGAATATGAATGATGAGTGGATGAATATGGGCGCACCAGGGCCTCTAGCTTCTGCTGACAAACTAGACGCATGCACCTTGTGCATCTGGCCCTCTATGGCTACTAGGTGATGGAACCTGGGTCATTAAGCATTACAGGCAAGAGCTTTAACTACTGAACCATTTCTCTAGCCCAGCCAGTTTTTTGTTTTTAATTTATTCATTCCGGGGGTGGGGAGAGAGAATGGGCTCACCAGGGACTCGGCCACTGTAAACAAACTCCAGATGCATACACCACCTTATGCATCTGGCTTACATGGGTCCTGGGGAATTGAACCTGGGTCTTTGACTTTGCAGGCAAGTGTCTTAACCATTAAGCTATCTCTCCAGCCCAGACCAACTCAACCAGTTTTATTTTTATCTTACATGTTTGTAGTGCAGGAGAGCCCAGGGCCTTACTAGGTAGATATTGTGCACTGAGCATTCCCAAGACCTCTCTCAGCTCTTGGATTATGAACTATATAGTGGGACATGGTCATAGGGATTGCAGTGTCACAGTTGTGGGGGTTAGCTTGTGTGTGTGCCACTGTGGGCTCCATGCTAGATAAGCCTGTATCTTTCCTTTCCTTTCCTTCCCTTCCCTTCCCTTCCTTTCCCTTCCCTTCCCTTCCCTTCCCTTCCCTTCCCTTCCCTTCCCTTCCCTTCCCTTCCCTTCCCTTCCCTTTCCTTTCTTTTTTTTTTTTTTTTTTTTTTTTAGTTTTTCAAGGTAGGGTCTCACTCCAGCTCAGGCTGACCTGGAATTCACTATGTAATTTCAGGGTGGCATCAAACTCAAGGCAATCCTCCTACCTCTGCCTCCCGAGTGCTGGGATTAAAGGCGTGTGCCACCACGCCTGGCTTTTCTTTACTTTTTTTTTTTTTTTTTCAAGCTAGAATCTCATCCTAGCTCAGACTGGTCTGTAATTCACTGTGTCTCAGGGCAGCCTCAAACTCACGGTGATCCTCCTACCTCTGCCTCCCGAGTGCTGGGACTCACCCAGCTTCTTTATTTTTAAAAATTTTTATTTTATTTTATTTTTTATGGAGGGAGAATTGGCATGCTAGGGCCTCTAGCCACTGCAATCAAACTCCAGACATGTGTGCCACCTTGTGTGTGTGTACCACCTTGTGTGTCTGGTTTATGTGGGACCTAGAGAGTTGAACATGGGTCCTTAGTCATCTCTAAGCATCTCTCCAGCCCTGTTTGTTTTTAAAAATATTTTATTTATTTAATAAAGAGAGAGAGAGAATTGGCCCACTATGGCCTCTAGCCACTGCAAATGAACTCCAGATGCACATGCCACTTTGTGCAACTGGCTTAAGTGGGTACTGGGGACTTGAACCTGGGTCTTTAGGATTCACAGGCAAGTGCCTTAACCACTAAGCCATCTCTGACCTTTTTGTTTTGTTTTGTTTTGTTTTGTTTTGAGTCAGGGTTTCTTTTCTTTTTTTTTTCGAAGTAGGGTCTTACTGTAGCTCAGGCTGATCTGGAATTCATTATGTAGTCTCAGGGTGGCCTTGAACTCACGGCGATCCTCCTACCTCTACCTCCCAAGTGCTGAGATTAAAGGCGTGCGCCACCACGCCTGGCTATTTTTTTTTTTTAAGAATAAAAATGTCTTTTTTTTTTTTTTTTTTTTTTTTTTTTTTTGTTTTCCTCCTAGGGTCTCACTCTGGTCCAGGCTGACCTGGAATCAACTATGTAGTCTCAGGGTGGCCTTGAACTCATGGCTATCCTTTCTGCCTTTAAGAATAAAAATGTCATTTTTATTAAATCAGCACTTTTTTGTTTCGTTTTGTTTTTTTGAGGTAGGGTTTCACTCTAGTCCAGGCTGACCTGGAACTCACTATGTAGTAGCAGGGTGGCCTTGAACTCACAGTGATCCTCCTACCTCTGTCTCCCTAGATCACATTTTTAAAAAAAAATCATCTCAATTTATATATTTTTTATTTTTATTGGTTTTTCGAGGTAGGGTCTCACTCTATCCCAGGCTAACCTGGAATTCACCATGTAGTCTCAGGGTGGCCTCGAACTCATGGTGATCCTCCTACCTCTGCCTCCCGAGTGCTGGGATTAAAGGTGTGCGCCACCACGTCTGGCTGTAGTCCTACTTTTTATTTTGAATCAGGGTCTCACTGTGTTGTACAGGATGGCTTTGAACTCACTCTGTAGTATAGGCTGGCAGTGAACCTGCCTCCAGAGTAGCTGGAATGACAAGCCTGTGCCACCATGCACTTAATGTCCCACAACCCACAGTTGTCCCTGCCAGCCTGGGAGGAGGGAGTTGGTACCATTGCGCCCCTGTGGTGGCAGGAGCCGTTAGTGGCATCCGGGCCCTAACGCCCTCCTGCAAGCCTGGGGTGCTGCTGGGCGGGTTTCACAAGCCTGGGCAGAGGCAGGTCTGGGCTCTCAGCTTCCGCATAGCCTGGGCAGGAAGAGCTGGCGGCTGATGTAAGCCCTTGCGTAAACCCCTGGCTACTGGCTTCCGGAGCCTTCCACCTGCCATCTGCCACACCAAGCAAGGAGGAAGCATAGGGCTTGATAGGGTCTGGAGGCCCTGGCTCTGGATGCATGGACGGGCTGACTGACTGCAATGGCCCTGGGGCTGGAGGGCTTGATACTAGAGTCCGGTGAGGTGCTGGGTTGGGATCAGGGCAGCCGGACACAGTGTCCGAGGTGACAGGCCTGTGGCCAGAGGGTGTCCTTCATTGCTGTGGCTGCTGCTGTCTCTACTCTGCGTGATTCAGTTTGAGGCCTTACCCATTTGCACTCAGTTTCTCCAAGGCCTGGGGCACATTTTGGCATCCCGTCCCTGGAGTGGGTGGTCATCAGGAACTCCTATGCAGACCCTGCATAGAAGAACTGCAGGGGATCCAGAGATTGGAATAGACCTGTGAGTCCCCCGTGGTATGGTCTGGGGCCCCCTCAGCACTTGAGCCACATAGCCTGTGTGTCTCCTGCAGTGTCACTTAACCTGCCCGTGCCATCTGCAAATGGTGCCCCTCCTCCAGAGACTAGAAAAAGTTCTCAGAGGTACAGGAATCCCTGCTCTGGGGGCCTGCTGGGATTGGCACCTGAAGGTTGCTGGGTGATGCCCCAGCCTGGTTGTGTGGCAGGGCTCGTCTGGCTACTGTTTATTACAACTGTTATTAAAACTATTATTTTTATTATTTCATAATTCTTTTTAAGAAAATTATGTATTTGTGTGTGTGTGTGTGTGTGTGTGTGTGTGTGTGTGTATGGGTGTACAAGCATGCCAGGATCTCTTGCCTCTGCAATGGAATGCCTGTCTGGCTTTTTTGCAGGTGGTTGGGGAATTGAATCCAGACCATTAGGCTTTGTAGGCAAGCGCCTCCAACCAACCACCAAAACGTTTCCTAAGGCTCCTTTTATTTTCTAATTTTTTTGATTTTTCGAGGTAGGATCTCACTGTAGCCCAGACTGACCTGGAATCTCAGGGAGGCCTTGAACTCATGGTGATCCTCCTACCTCTGCCTCTCAAGTGCTGGGATTAAAGGCATGCCCCCCCCCCCAACCAGCCTAAGGCTCCTTTTAAAAATATTTTATTTATTTACTTGAGAGAGAAAGAGGCAGATATCTCTCTCTCTCTCTCTCTCTCTCTCTCTCTCTTTCTCTCTGTCTCTCCATATATAGGGAGAATGTGCATGCCAGGGCCTCTAGTCACTACAAATGAACTCTAGACACATGTGGCATCTTGTGTATCTGGCTACGTGGGTACTTGGGAATCAAACCTAGGGCTTAGGCTTCACAGACTTTGACCATTAAGCCATCCCTCCATCCCTGTAATTTTTTTTAAAAAAAATGTTTTTATTTTTCTTTTTAAAATTATTTATTAGAGAAAGAGAGAGAAAAGACTGAGTACAGATGCATCAGGGCCTCCTGCCACTGCATAGGTATACACCACTTTGTGCATCTGGCTTTACGTGGGTAATGGGGACTCAAACCCAGTCTTGTAAGCAAGTGCCTTTAACTGTCGAGCTGTCTTCCCAGCTCCTGTTATTTTCTTCCTTCCTTCCTTCCTTCTCCCCTCCCCTCCCCCTCCCCTCCCCCTCAAGTAGGTAGGGTCTCACTCTAGGCTAGGCTGACCTGGAACTCACTCTGTAGTACCAGGCTGGCCTTGAACTCACAACGATCCTCTTACCTCTGCCTCCCAAGTGCTGGAATTAAAGGTGTGCGCCACCACCAGGGCCTCTTGATGCTGCAAAAGAACTCTAAATGCATGCTCCACTTTGTGCATCTGGCTTTATGTGGGCATTAGGGAATTGAACCTAGGCCACATGCTTTGCAAGCAAGCACATTTAACTGCTAAGCCATTTCCCCAATCCCGTATTTCATAAATCTTAATGTTAAACACATGCCTTTTGTTGTTTTTCTTAAGAGTATTTACTTTTGCTTGTTTTTCTATATTTGGCGTGCTGAGGCTTGAATCCAGGGCAGGTTAGGCAAGAACTCTTCCTCTGAGCATCAGTCCCATGTCACACTATGTAGCCAAGGCTGGCCTCAAACTCATGCTTCTTCCACCTCGGTCCTATAAGTGCTGATATTACAAATGTGTGCTACTGGGCCTGGCTTTTGCCATCCCCCCACTGTTTTGATTGGTTTTCAAGGTAGGGTCTGTCTTTTCTTTTTTGCATGCATGTGTGTGCAAGCCAGAGGACAATCTTAGCTGTCACCCTCAGGAGTGCCATCCACCTTTTTTGAGACAGGGTCTCTCATTGGCTTGGAGCTCTGTAATTAGGCTCGACTGGCTGGTCAGTGCGAGCCCCAGGGGTCCTTCAGACTCCTCTTTGCCAGTGCTTGGATTCTAAGTGCATGCCACCACTTCTGACTTTATTTATTATTTATTTATTTGAGGGCGAGACACAGAGAGAGATAGAGATAGAGATAGAGATAGAGATAGAGAGAGAATGGGTTCCTGTAGCTACTGAGAGCGAACTCCAGACGCGTGCTCCACCTTGTGCATCTGGCTTTACATGGGTCCTTTGGTTTTGCCAGCAAGCGCCTAACTACTAAGCCGCCTCTCCAGCCCTCTCTTGCCTTTTTTTATTTTTATTTTAAAATTTTGGTCGAGGTAGGGTCTTACTCTAGCCCAGGCTGACCTGGAATTCACTCTGTATTCTCAGGTGGCCTCGAACTCACGGTGATCCTCCTACCTCTGCCTCCCGAGTGCTGGGCTGGGATTAAAGGTGTGCGCCACCACGCCCGGCTCTCTCTTGCCATTTTAACTTAAATATTTGTTCCATAGATCCTACCACCCAGGGTGGGATCCTGCCTGTGTGTTCTGGCGGCAGGGATGGTCCTTGCTCCCTGGCTCTTCCACCCAGCTTACCTGGCCGACCCTCTGCTTCCTCATCTGTTAAGTGTGCCCATGGTGCTGCGGAGGGCTTGCAGACTCTGTGCACATCCTGGGCTGCTCTGAGACGCCTTGGACAAGCCTGTCTCTAATGAAGGGCACCCCACCCTGGGCCAGCAGCTCTGGGGACCTATGACTAACCCTAACCCTCCTTGCTCTGTGGCCTCTGAATGTTCCTGACTCCCTCACCCCCCACAGGCCTTGGGCTTCCGTCTGCAAACATGCACCCCTTGGGTGCTGTTGGCTCTGCAGTAAGGACAGTAAAGCTGTCCATCTCCCGGGGCTGCTGGCCTCTGGAGGGAAGTCGCCTTGTCCTCTGGGTGGGGTTGAGTTGATCCAGGTTCATCCTGCAGTTGAGAGTCTAGTGGGGGGGGCAGGGACCCCCTTTGGTCTCCTTGGCAGTGGTGCATCCGGGTCTGCCGGCTGCCTGACAAGGTCCCCCTTCTCTCTGCAGGCGAGGCTTTCTTGGGCAGCTTTGTGGCCAGCGGGATGGGGCCCTCGGCCTCATCTCAGGGGAGCCCAGTGCCCCTGCCCTCTGACCTCTCCTTCCGCTCCCCCACCCCCAGCAACCTACCCATGGTGCAGCTGTGGGCCGCCCATGCCCACGAAGGTAAGGAGCGTGCCAGGAGGGTGGGGCTGAGGGCTGCTGTCCCCACTGCTCTGCCAGATTGATGTCCTCGGCATTTTTCGAGCCTGTCTCCTCCTGTCTGTCTTGGTCACCCTTCCCTCTGTGGCCACAGGGTCTTTGCACCAGCCGTTCACACCCCTGCTTGCAGCCCCTCAACCGGGCCTGCTGGCTTTCTCCTGCTCCTCTAAGAGCCACGTACAGCACAGAGCCCTGTGCGGTCCCATCGAGTCCCCGAGCAAGGAGCAGGATGACTCACGTTTGTGAACACTGTGGGCCCTGGCACCTCTGGTCTCTTCTTGTTTATTTTTTCATGCTTTTTTGTAGCCAGGAAGCAATTCATTTGTAATAAATATAATTGAATATAAAGCACAGACATTTAATTAACACAATGATTTAATTTCTTCTTTTGTCCCTCCTCCCTCCCTTTTTTGTTCTTGTTTTTCGAGGTAGGGTCTCACTCTAACCCAGTCTGACCTGGAATTCACTCTGTATTCTCAGGGTGGCCTCAAACTCACGGCAATCCTCCTACCTCTGCCTCCCGAGTGCTGGGGTTAAAGGCGTGCACCACCATGCCCAGCTAATTCCTTCTTTCATATAGACATACTACTGTGATTTCAGTTTTGTTTTTTGAGGTAGGGTCTTGATATAACCTTGGCTGACTTGAAACTCGCTATGTAGTCCCAGGCTGGCCTTGAACTCACAGCAGTTCTCTGACTTCTGCCTTCCAAGTGCTGGGATTAAAGGCATGCACCGTCACACCTGGCTAAAAGTCATTTAAAATTTTTTCTTTCTTAGAAAAAAAAATTTCTCTCCTTTCTCTTGAATCCCTTCTTTTAACACCTAGTCCTTCTATTTTTTTAAAATGTTGTTTATTTATTTGAGAGAGAAAGGCAGATAGAAAATATGGGCATGCCAGGGCCTCTATCCACTCCAAATGAACCACCTTGTGCATCTGGCTTATGTGGGTTCTGGGGAATTGAACCTGGGTCCTTAGGCTTTGCAGGCAAGTGCCTTAACTGCTAGGCCATCTCTCCAGCCCATTTTTTTGTTTTTCAAGGTAGAATTTCACTCTAGTACAGGCTGATCTGGCACTCACTTTGTAGCTCAGGTTGGCCTCGAATTCATGGCAGTCCTACCTCAGCCTCCTGAGTGCTGGGATTAAAGGTGTGTGCCACCATGCCCAGGGCTCTTCTATTTTGATGTGTGTGTATGTGTGTGAGAGAGAGAGAGAGCGACAGACTGAGTTTAATTTTAGGGTTACCTACATGAGCCTGGGTGGAGGATTATTTGCCAGAGCACGTGCAATGTACCACTGAAGACAGTGTCCCCCCCCCTCCAGCAACTGCCAGTAACTTCTCAGGGAGGGGTGGAGCCTGCCCGCTGATTCCAGCTCTGTAGTGATACCCTCCTGTTGGGCTGGCTTCTGCCCTACCTGTGCGCATCCGGGACCTCTTAAAAGTCCCTCTCGGGCTGGAGAGATGGCTTAGGGGTTAAGGCACCTGCCTCCTAAGCCTAAGAATGCCGGTTCCAATCTCCAGTGGTTCCAATCTCCAGGTCCCACGTTTAGCCAGATGCAAAGTGACACAAGGGCGCAATGCCGCACTTGACCACAAGGGGGCGCACGCATCTGGATCTTGTTCACAGCAGCTGAGACACTGCTGGCGCGCCCATTTCTGTCTCCCTCTCCCTTTCCCTCTCTGTCTCTCTCAAAAAAAAAAAAAAAAAAAAAAAAAAAGTCCCTCTCTCTCTGCCAAGGCAAGGATTGGTTTTGGATGTGGTGCTAGGTCCCTCTTCCTGAGGACACTATGTGGTCCCTTTGGAGCCTCCATTGCAGGTCCTGGCTTTGGGGACAGACTGAATGTCACAGATGCGATGTGGGCCTGTGGGCTCCACTGCGTTTGGCTCATGTGCAGCCAAATGAATCGCGGTGTGTGCCCTGCACAGAGTAGACTGTGCCGCTGTCCCTGTTGGGTGTTCCTCATGAGCTGGGACGGTGGTTTCTCTGTGTGGATTGAGTCCTTCACTGAGGACAGTCGGGGTGGGCTGTTGAGCAGGGGTCTGAAGAGTGTAGGCCACCTCTAGTGACTGTCCCTTGTCCTCCCTGAGACTTCCCCTTTGCCTGTAAATCCTGGTGAATTACAAGGATACTAATAACTACAGCAAGCACACATGACACAGTTACAATGTAACTTTGTCCTGGGGCTTACTCCACCCTGGGAACAGTGTACCCATTTGACAGATGAGAGCAGAGGAACCTGATGCCTGAGTACTGGTTCAAAGACCAAGTGGGTCACTGCCCCAGGTGTTTTCTGTTTTGGGGTTGGTTTTCTGTTCTTTTCCTTTATTTATTTTTTTCTTTTCCAGTACTAGGCATGGAAGGAACCCTGGACGTAGTGCGTGCTAGGCAAGCACTCTACCATTTATGTACACCCTTAGCCCTCTTCTGATTTTTATTCTTTAAATTATCAGTAGCAGGTTTTTGTTTTTCGGTTGTTCTCCTGAGGTAGGGTCTCACTTTAGCCCAGGTTGACCTGAAATTCATTCTGTAGTTCCAGACTGGTCTCAGACTCATAGTGATCCTCCTACCTCTGCCTCCTGAGTACTGGGATTAAAGGTGTGTGCCACCATGCCCAGAAAGTAACAGTTTTTAAAAAATATTTTTATTTATTTGTAAGAAAGTGTGAGTGTTTGTGTGTGTGTGTGTGTGTGTGTGTGCACGTGCGCTTCAGGGCCTCTTGCCTGATGCAAACAAACTCCAGATACATATGCCACTTTGTTCATCTGGCTTTACATGGAATTTAACCCTGGGCTGGCAGGCTTTGCAGGCAAGCATCTTTAACTGCCGAGTCATTTCCCCAGCCCCTTTTACTTTATTTTTTATTTTTTTTGGGTTTGCGAGGTAGGGTCTCACTCTGGCCCAGGCTGACTTGGAATTAACTATGTAATCTCAGGGTGGCCTCGAACTCACGGCAATCCTCCTACCTCTGCCTCCCGAGTGCTGGGATTAAAGATGTGAACCACCACGCCCAGCTTATTTTGAAGCAGGGTTTCTCTTTAACTCAGGTTGACTTGGAACTCACTCTGTAGCCCAGGCTGGCCTTAGAACTCATGGCATTCAGCCTCCTGGGTGCTGGAATTATATATATGGAGAGAGAGAGAGGGAGGGAGAGAATATATATGAATGGGAATGAATGGGCATACCACTGTAAACTCCAGATGCATGTGTCACTTTGTGCATCTGGCTTTATGTGGGTACTGAGGAATCGAACCTGGGTTGTCAGACTCTGCAAGCAAGTGCTTTAACCCCTGAGCCATCTTCAGCTGTTCACTATTATTTTGAGGCCGAGTCTTACTAAGTTGTCTGATCTGGCATTGGACTTACTGTGTTACCCAGGCCAGCCTTGAACGTTCAGTCCTCCTGTCTTAGCCTCCTGAGTACCTGCGGAGTAGCTGGGATGACAGGCTTGCAACACCAGGGCTGTCGTTTTGTGCTTTTGAATGTCACTATTGAGATGTTGGAGCAGGCCTTGCACCCCAGACCTCAAAGAGACAACTTCACGGGCAAAGGGACCTAGGTCCCTCAAGAATTTGCCAGTAGGATCCCATGGCCTGGCAGGACATTGTGCAGCCCTCCAGCACTCTGCTGCCTGGCATCCTGTGCCCCGCTGGGCATCCTGTTGGGTCAGGCCCTTCGTGCCCTCAGTCTCTTAGATCTTTTTTTGTCTGTGGCCGCCCTTCTCTGCCTGCACTTCAGGAGGCTAGGATGTCACTTGGATGAGGAATTCCCAGCATCTGTCTATGAGACGGGGCACCTGGGCCTCACTTGTATAGAGAGGGCAGGCGGCCAGTTCTGGGGCGTATGGCAGAGAATCCAGGGCCCATGATGGGCTGAGGTTAAGTGTATAGGATCTGGCTACTTCAGTTCAAAGCCAGACTAATCTGCTCTATGACCTTGGGCAGAGATTAACATAAAATGAGGTAAAATATTAACCTCTCAGATTAAAAAAAAATATTTTATTAGCCGGGCGTGGTGGCGCACGCCTTTAATCCCAGCACTGGGGAGGCAGAGGTAGGAGGATCGCCAAGAGTTTGAGGCCACCCTGAGACTACATAGTGAATTCCAGGTCAGCCTGGACCAGAGTGAGACCCTACCTTGCAAAATCAAAAAAAAAAAAAAAAAATTATTTATTTATTTGAGAGAGGGAAAGAGGCAGAGAGAGAGAGAGACAGAGACAGAGACAGAAAGAGAGAATGGGCACACTAGGAATGCATGTGCCATCTTGTGCATATGGCTTATGTGGGTACTGGGGAATCGAGCCTTGATCTGGGGTCCTTGGGCTTTGCAGGCAAGTGCCTTAACCACTAAGCCATCTCTCTAGCCCAGTTTTCTTTTTTGGTTTTTCAAGGTAGGGTCTTGCTTTAGCCCAGGCTGACCTGGAATTCACTATGTAGTTTCAGGGTGGCCTCGAACTCACAGCAATCCTCTTACCTCTGCCTCCTGAGTGCTGGAATTAAAGGTGTGCATCACCAGGCCTGGCTGGTTTTGTCTGTCAGTTTGTTTGTTTTTAAAAGGTAGGGTCTCACTCTAGCCCAGGCTGACTTGGAACTCACTGTGTAGCACCAGATTGGACTTGAACTCAGGCCCCCCCATGCCTGGTTTCAGGTGTTTACAGGAGAGTAACAGCTGCCTGGTTCACCCCTGGTTGAGCCCATTTTGATTCAATTCCTGGAGGATTTGAGCCTAAGACTCTGAGGGCTTCCTGGGCCTTGAGGAAGATGGAAGGGACAGTCCTCAACCCCAGAGCTGGGGTTAATTATTCAGCTTCCTGCACCAGGGAACTGACGACCCTAATGTTTGTTTCCAAAGAAAACAAAGTGCTAGAAGGAAGCTCTCTGTGAGAGGTATAAAGTGGTACACTTTCTCTTCTCTCCTCAGGCTTCTCCCACCTGCCCAGCGGGCTGTACCCATCCTACCTCCACCTGAACCACCTGGAGCCCCCCACCAGCGGGAGCCCCCTCCTCAGCCAGCTGGGCCAACCCAGCATCTTCGACACCCAGAAAGGTTAGGGAACAGGAATGGGTGGGATGTGGGGTCCAGGGAAGGGGTGGGATGGTGACTTTCTGGGGACCTCACCAGTATTCCAGGCAGTTGGTTTCCTTTTAAAAATATTTTTATTGGGCTGGAGAGATGGCTTAGCGGTTAAGGCGCCTGCCTGCTAAGCCTAAGAACGCTGGTTCCAATCTCCAGCGGTTCCAATCTCCAGGTCCCACGTTTAGCCAGATGCAAAGTGATGCAAAGGCGCAATGCCGCACTTGACCACAAGGGGGCGCACACATCTGGATTTCGTTCACAGCAGCTGAGACACTGCTGGTGCGCCCATCTCTATCTGTCTCCCTCTCCCTCTCTATCTGTTTCTCTCTGTGTCTCTCTCCCAAAATAATTAAAATAATAAAAAAAAAAAAAAAATAAAAAAAATTTATTTGTGGTGTCTGGACTGGAACCCAGGGCCTGGCACATTCTAGGCAAGCGCTCTACCATGAAACGCCACTCTCAACCAACCCCTTTAGTTCGCTCTGTTCTCTCTTCCTTCCTCCCTTTCTCCCTCTGTCTTTATATAGCCTAGGCAGGCTTGAACTGCATCTGCCTCCCCAGTGCTAGAGTACAGGCCTTTGTCATCACATCTAGCCTGTTTTTCTAACCCCAAAGTTTGGAGACTGGGTCTCATGTAGCCCAGTCTGGACTTGAACTCCTGATCTTCTTGCCTTGGCCTCCAGAGTGCTAAGATTGTAGGTGTGGGCCACTGTGCATGCCTGCTTCAAGTTGCCTTTTGGAGACCTAGCTGCTCAAGTCTTCATAGGATCACTGAGCTGCTAAACGTCTTCTGATGGCCGCTCCTACTAGTCTTGTGAGACCCTCTGGGTAGCTTTAAAAACAAGTTTTGCCTGTCCACCTTTACAAGTGAGGAAACTGAGGCCAGGGCTACACCCTGCATGCTAGGCTCAGGGGTGTAGGTGTGGGAGGTGCCCTGGCTCACTGTGTGCTTTTTCTCCCCAGATGGATTCTACCTACCTGCCCCGGGGGCTCCGGGCACCCTGCACTCTCACACGCCTTCCTCCAGAACCCCTGGTGGCCACTCTTCAGGCGCTTCAGCCAAAGGTTCTTCCAGGGAAGGTTCAGCCAAGGAGAGGGCAGGCCGTGGCGGGGAGCCACCTCCCTTGTTCGGCAAGAAGGACCCGCGGGTACGGGAGGAGGTGGCTGGGTCACGTGGCGTGGTGGACTTGACCCAGGAGGCCCGGGCTGAGGGCCGCCAGGACCGTGGGCCTCCACGCCTGGCTGAGCGCCTGTCTCCTTTCTTGGCCGAGGCCAAAGGCAAGAGCGCGTTGCAGCCATCCGCTCTGAGCTTGTGCAATGGCACGGTCGACCTGGGGCTGGTGGCCGAGGCTAGCCGCGGTGGTGGCACCAAGGAGGTGTCCAGGCAAGAAGAGAGCGCGCGCTTACTGCGGAGAGCCGAGGCCCTGCTGCCCGCGCCCAGGCCCTGTGCGTCCCCGCTGCCACTGCCACCACCGCCACCTCCCAAGGGTCCCCCGGCGGCGGTGCCCCCTGCCTCGGCGCCCTCGGGCGGTGTCTACACGGTGTTCCGCGAGCCGCCGGGCCGCGAGCACCGCGTCGTGGCGCCCACCTTCGTGCCTTCCGTGGAGGCCTTCGATGAGCGCGCGGGACCCATCCAGATCGCATCCCAGGCGCGCGATGCCCGCGCCCGCGAGCGTGGTGGAGAGCCGCCCGGCCGCCCCGGGGTCTTGCAAGGTCCACCCGGTTCCCCCAGACCCGAGCGGCCAGAGGTCCTGCGCGAGAAGAGCTCGGTGATCCGCTCACTCAAACGTCCACCACCCGTGACAGATGCACCCCAGGCCCGGGCCAGCGCCAGGGCCTCCCCGGATGCGCGCACCTACCTTCCGTCCAAGGAACTACTCAAGCCCGAGGCGGAGTCGCGGCCTTGTGAGCGTGCGCCCCGAGCAGGAGGCGGCCCTGGTGCCACCGCCAAGCTCTTCGGCTTGGAAAGCTCGAGACCACCTGCGGCCACGGGCCCCGAGCACAAGTGGAAACCCTCCTTCGAGCTGGGCAACTTTGCCACCACGCAGATGGCGGTGCTGGCCGCGCAGCATCACCATGCCAGCCGTGCCGAGGAAGAGGCTGCAGCCGCCGCTGTCGCCGCCGCCACCAAAAAGGCCTACCTGGACCCCGGGGGTGCAATACCCCGAGCTGCAGCCACCTGTGGCCGGCCTGGCACCGATCTCCATCCTGCAACCCACGGAGGACCCGGAGAGGCCTCGGCCATGCAGAGCCTCATCAAGTACAGCGGCAGCTTTGCGCGCGAGGCTGTGGCCGTGCGCCCTGGTGGCTGTGGCAAGAAGAGCCCTTTTGGAGGCCTGGGCACCATGAAACCTGAACCCACACCCACCTCTGCTGGTGCCCCCCGAACCCAGGCCCGGCTTATGCATCCTGGAGTCCCCACAGCCGGAGGAAGCCGGCAACTGAAGAGGGACCCCGAGAGACCAGAGAGCGCCAAGGCCTTCGGAAGAGAAGGCTCTGGTGCGCAGGGGGAGGCCGAAGTGAGGCATCCACCCGTGGGGATTGCTGTGGCCGTGGCTCGGCAGAAGGACAGTGGGAGCAGTAACCGACTGGGACCTGATCAGGAACGCTCCTTGTCCTTGAGCAATGTCAAAGGTAGGTCCTGCGGTTCATTTTTGTTTATTTTCTTTTGGTACTGGGGTTGAACTAAGGTTTCATGCATTTTAAGGATGTGTTCTTATACCTCTTGAATTATATGCAGAACCCCCTACCTACCCCCTTTTATTTTGGGGACAGTTTTATTAAGTTGCTCAGGCTGGCCTTGAATGTGCTGTGTAGTCCAGATATGTCTGAACTTGTGATTCGTCCTGCCTCCTGAGTAGCTGCGATTACAGGTTTATATTGTCAGGCAGCCCCACTCTTCACTCTTCTTGTCTGATATCTTTGTGTGTGTGTGTGTGTGTGTGTGTGTGTGTGTGTGTTTTTTTGAGGTAGGGTCTCCTAGCCCAGGCTGACCTGGAATTCACTATGTAGTCTCAGGGTGTCCTTGAACTCACAGCGATCCTCCTACCTCTGCCTCCTGAGTGCTGGGATTTAAGGGCGTGTGCCACCATGCCCGGTCCCTCTCTTTTTTAAAAATATTACGGTGTGTGTGTGTGTGTGTGTGTGTGTGTACATGCATGTGTTTCTGGCGAATTCTCCTGTCTTAGCCTCCCAGTATGCTGGGATTACAGAAGCCCACCATGGCTTTCAGCTTTAATTTTTAGAAGGGGTCTCACTCTAGTCCAGGCTGACCTGGAAACTGGAACTTACTCGGTAGCCTAGGCTGGCCTTGAACTCAAGGCGATCCTCCTACCTCAGCTTCCACAGTGCAGGGGGTTTATAGGTGTGAGCCACCATGCCCAGCTGGCTTCTGGCTTTTTATTCAGGGTCTGGGGATTGAACTTGGGTACTCAGGCTTGAGTGGCAAGCACTTCATCCACTGAGTCATCTCGCCGGCCCTGGTTTCCCATTCCTGCCTCCTGCACCCCCCCTTTCCAACCCCCTTGCCCCTTTCCCCACTTGTGCACTGCAGCTGCTATAGAAACTTGTATTGCCTCTCCCATTATACACATAGACGTGCCGAGTGCAGAAATGGAGAATGAAGAAAAAGGACCATTATGTTTTCCCAGCACCCCATACACTTTCATATCTTTCTCTGAATTCATTTTCCCATGTAATTTGTGCCTACCCGTGGAGCTGCAAGTGTGCAGTGATCTCCGGCCTCTGCGTTGTTGGCGTAGCTACAATGTGGGGTGTTTTTCCTGCTACGGCAGATTCTGTCTAAGTGTCATTTTTTTTTACGGCCTTTAATATTCTGCAGAGAGCATGCACCAGCAGGCGTCGTAGTTCAGGTCTGCATTCCCTGGTGTGCATTTTAGTTTTTCCCTGCTCTGATGTTTTGTGCTCAGAACGTCGTATGGAATATTTTTGTGCATCGCACCTCTGTGGTGTTTTGAGTCATTTTTCTAAGAATAGAGGTTCCTAGGAATAGACTAACCTTAAGCCTTCCATTCTTGAGTCCTTGAGGGAAGCGTAAGCAGGCCATAACTTATTTCAGTGTACTCAGTCGGCGAGGGGGCCTGGCACATAGGTGTTGGATAAACAGGTGAACTAGTGGATAGATTGGAATGGTTTTTTTTAAAAATTGGGTTTCTGCTATTCTTAGGAGTGTGGACATTTGGTACCTAAGTATGTTCTTAGGTACTTTAGAACCTTAAATTTTAATTTAATTTAATTTAATTTAATTTTTTTCAAAGACAGGGACTTGTTATGTAGCCCAGGCTAGCTTCAAACTTGAGATCCTTCTGCCTTAGCTTCCCTGGTTCTGGGATTCAGCACTCGAGTGAGTTCTTAGGTAGTTAGATCCTTTTATTTTTAGGGTTTTTTTTTTTTTTTTTTTTTTTTTTTTTTGAGATCTCACTTTGACCTGGATTTTTAGGGTTTTTTTGGGGGATTAAAGTCAAGGTAGGGTTTTTTTGGGGATGTCAAGGTAGGGTCTCACACTAGCCGAGGCTGACTTGGAATTCACTATGTAGTCTCAGAGTGGCCTCAAGCTCACAGTGATCCTCCTACCTCTGTCTCCTGAATGCTGGGAGGTTTTTGTTTTTGTTTTTTTGACAGTCTTTTTTTCTGATTTATTTATTTTTTAAAATTTTTATTTATTTTTTATTGACAACTTCCATAATTGTAGACAATGACCCATGGTAATTTCCTCCCTTTTTCCACTTTCCCCTTTGCAACTCCACTCTCCATCATATCCCCTCCCCCTCTCAATCAGTCTCTCTTTCAGTTTGATGTCATGATCTTTTCCTCCTATTATGATGGTCTTGTGTAGGTAGTGTCAGGCACTGTGAGGTCATGGATATCCAGGCCATTTTGTGTCTGGAGGAGCACGTTGTAAGGAGTCCTACTCTTCCTTTGGCTCTTATGTTCTTTCCGCCCCCTCTTCTGCAACGGACCCTGAGCTTTGGAAGGTGGGTTTGAGATGTTTCAGTGCTGAGCACTCCTCTGTCCCTTCTTCTCAGCACCATGGTGCCTTCTGAGTCATCCCAAGGTCACCACCATCTGAAAAGAGAAGCTTCTCTAACCAAAAGTGAGAGTAGCATTAATATATGGGTGTGGAAATTAAGAGAAGTGCTTACTGGGTAGTTTGGTGAGCATAGTATATACATTTAGTGAGACACCAGCAAACCTTACACCCCTAGGGCTCATGACTACCCTGTTGTAGGTTTTCAGTATCAGGGATGTATTCCCTTCCATGGAGTGGGCCTCCAGTCCAATTAGGGAGCAGTTGGTTTCTCCCATAACAGACATGCCACTATTGCACCAGCTGGCTCATTTGTCCTGGCTGGCCAAATTTAAAGCTTGCAGTGTCCACTGTTGAGTACCTTCACTGGTGATTTCTCTCTCTCACATTGAACTGCATGCAGCATAGCTTTATCCAGCTTTCTGTCAGCTGGTCCACGTGGAGGAGGCTTTCAGCTCAGCTCCAGCAGGATTTCTCAGTGACCTTGCAGCCCAAGTATGTGGAGTCTTCAGCAATAGGGTCTTACCATCTATTCCTGGTGGGAAACCAAGGGCCTCAGCAATGGCCTGTAATGTTTTGGGGGTATCTGTGACCTCCCTGGCCAACAACTCACTGGAAGGTATCCCATCCCTGGCACTGAAAATTTTCTAGTAACAATCTATGGCTTCTGAATGTTCCATTTTCCAGAAAAGTAGGTTTCCATATGACTTATTTATATCCTCTTAGATTTTGATTAGCCCTCCCTCCACCTTTCCTTTACTCAATCTCTTCCCCTGACCTCACTTAGGCCTTTTCACCCCCATTAATCTGTTCTTCTACTTACATATAAACAATACCATCATATTAAGTCCCCTCCCTCCCTTTCTATTCCCTTTATATCCCCTTCTAACTTACTGGCTTCTGCTACTGAGTTTTATTTTTTCTCACATAGAAGTCCAATCATTTGTAGCTAGGATCCACATATGAGAGAGAACATGTGACATTTGGCTTTCTGGGCCTCACTCACTATATAATCCTTCCAGATCCATCCATTTTCCACCAATTTTCATAACTTCATTTTTCTTTACTGCTGAGTAGAACTCCATTGTGTAAATGTGCCACATCTTCATTATCCACTCATCAGTTGAGGGACATCTAGGCTGGTTCCATTTCCTAGCTATTGTGAATAGAGTGGCAGTAAACATGGTTGAGCCAGTATCTCTAAGGTAGTGAGGTGAGTCCTGAGGATATATGCCTAGGAGTGGTAAATATTTTTATTTATTTATTTGGAAACAGAGAGAAATAGATCAAGAGAAGATGTCAGGACCTCTAGCCACTGCAAACGCACTCCAGTTGCATGTGTCACTTTGTGCATCTGGCTTTACATGAGCATTGGAGAATCAAACCTGGGTTGTTAGGCCTTGCAGGCAAGCAAGCACCTTAACCGTTAGCCATCTCTATTTGAAAGAGAGAGAGAAAGAGGCAGATAGATATATATAGAGAGAATGGGCGCACCAGGGTCTCCAGCAGCTGCAGATGAACACCAGGTACATGTGCCACCTTGTGCACCTGGCTTACGTGGGTCCTGGGGAATCAAACCTAGGTCCTTTAGTTTTGCAGGCAAGCACCTTAACCACTAAGCCATCTCTCCAGCCCCTATTTATTTTATTTTTTAAAATTTATTTTAGAGAGGGGGGAGAGAGGGAGAGAAAGAGACAGATAGAGAATGGATTTTAAAGCTGGGCGTGGTGGTGCATGCCTTTAATCCCAGCACTCAGGAGGCTCTCACTGGAGGATTCTAGGCAGGAGCTCTACCACTGAGAAACACCCCCAGCCCCTCACTGGGGGATTCTAGGCAGGAGCTCTACCACTGAGCCATACCCCCAGCCTCTCACTGGGGGATTCTAGGCAGGTGCTCTACCACTGAGCCACACCCCTAGCCCATCACCAGGATGGATCAGGAAGGGAGAGTTGTGAAGGTAAGAGAGGGAGGGGAGGAGACAGAGAACTAGAGAAGGGGAAAAGAGGGGAAAGGAGGGGAGGGGAGGGGAGGGGAAGTGAAGGTCGTGCGCACGTGCGTGTGTGTGTGTGTGTGTGTGTGTGTGTGTGTGGCTGTTGTAAGCCTGGCTGGTGATGAATTGGTAAGATGCTCACATGGTGTCCAGATGGGGGTTGCCATGGGAACCAGCCTCAGCTTGCATCTTGAGTATATAATAGTGGAGATGCAGATTCTGTGTGACACAGGAAGGACCAGTGGCTGCCAGGGTCAGTGGTTTTTGATGAGGGGATGCCTGTTTTCCACTGGCCCTGCACTAGGGCTGGGCTATGCTGTTAACAGAGCTTGCTATCAGGCCCAGTTTAGAAAATTCACTCAGGGCTGGGGAGATGGCTCAGTGGGTAAGCTCTTGCCACACAAGCATGAGGACCCCAGAGGGTCTGATTTGCCTAGAGTTTAATTCCCAAGCATCTCCATAAATGGCGGAGTGTGCAGTCCTCTGGAGAATGGACACCGGGGAACTGCTGGGGCTTGCTGGCTGGCCCATCTGACTGAAAACGACAGCCAGGCCCAAACATGCGAGTGAGTCCTTCTCTGGACTCCCCAGATGTGCGCAGGGGGTGCCTGCATGTGCACATACACAGCACACACAACACGCCCTGCTACTTACTTACTTACTTACATACATACATACATACATACATACATACATACATACACATGCAAAAAATTCACCCCATTACAGCCAATGCCTCTGTGTTGATGGTTCACCTGGGCAGTGTGCCAAGCTTAAGGACCTGAATTCTGATCTCCAGCACCCATGTGAAAACTGGGCGTAGTGGCACAGGCTTGTAATCGCAGCGTTGGTGAGCAGCCACAGGCGGATCTCTGAAGCTCACTGGCTAGCCATTCAAGCTGAGTCGGTAAGCTCTAGGGTTAGTGACAGACCTGGTCTCAAAGAATAAGGTGGGGAGCAACTGAGGAAGATACAAGAAACCAACCTCTGATCACACACACGCACAGGGACATGTATGCACATTTGTGCACATGTGTGCCCATAGCATGAACACACACTACCACTAAAAAAAAAAGCCCCAAACACAAAAGAGATGAAGGGTGAGTTTTGTCTCCCTCAGTTGGTGACACTGCGTGGCTCAGTGTCTTCAGAGTTCTAGGACTTTGGGGGACACGGAGGCATCTTAACGTGACAGCTCTCCCTAGCTCAGGCCACAAGGTGGCGTCTTATGTCCTCGGGACCCCAGAGCGAGCCAGCCGTCCCTCCACCCAGATCTCTTGCCTTCCAGAGGTCTCCTCTCTTGGTCTGGAGGAACTGAGGGATGTTTGTTTGGTCTGCACAGACCCTTCCTGTTTACCTGCCCCAGAGGCCAGAGGTGTTGAAAGCCTCACTCAGTTCTCTGCCCAGCCCTCCTCTGTCTTCCCTGTTCAGATGGAGAAAACTCTCAACCACCTTCCCTTCCTGCCTCTGACTTGGAACCCCCGTCCTCAGCACCCGTTCCTTGAGCTCTTCGCTTGTGTACCCCTCTTTCTAATTCTAGTCCCCATGGTCTCTGCTGTTCTTTGAGCATGCCTGTCACAGGGCCTTGGCATGTGCTCTTTCCTCTGCATAGCTCGCGTGTCCTCCAGGTATGTATCTGTAATGTCACTGCCGCGTGCTCATTGAGGTCCTCTTTGTCTGGTATTGTGCAGGGAAGAGGTGACCTGATAGAATGGTGCTGTTGGGACCTGAGCAGTGCTTGGGCTGGTGGGGGTGTGAAGCAGCCCTGGGCAGAATAGCTGCTGTGGCTGGAGATGGGATGTATGTATGTATGTATGTATGTATGTATGTATGTATGTATGTATGTATGAGTAGGGGTGTGATGGAGGAGAGGTGGTCAGGGCAGGCTTTCTGGAAGGAGGGTCACCTGGAGCGGCCTTGAGTAGTCTAGAGGAAGGACACTGTGGATGGAGGAAGCAGAGAGTGTGTGGGCACGCTCTTAGATACACACTTGCACTCTGTGGAGACCAGAGGAGAGTCTCGGATGTCATCCTTAGAAACGCTGCCCATCTTCCCCCGCCGCACTGGCCTGGTGCTGGCCAGTTTAGCTAGATTGGTTGACCATTGAGTCCCAGGGATCCTTCTGTGTCCGCTTCCCCGGGGCTGGGATTGCAGGCACCTGCCACCACGCCTGGCATTCTACCTGGGTTCTGGGGGTTAAGCTCGTCCCCATGTTTGCAAAGCTAGCCCTTGACCAGCTGCGCTATCTCCCCAGTCCTGTTTTCATTTTGAGCCAGGGTCACCTGTGTCTCAGTCTGGCTTCAAACTTCCTGTGTAATTGAAGAGGACCTTGAACTCCTGCTCTCCCTTGCCTGTGCCTCCTGAGTGCTGGGACTACAGGCATGGGCCTTTATGCCTGGTGTATGCTGTGCGGGCTGGGGGTTGAACCCAGGGCTTCGTGCGAGTGCCGTATCCACTGAGCTGCATCTCCAGGCCTTGGCCCTGCCCCTGCCCCGGCCCTCGCTTCCTTTGGGTGCTTGTTCCAACCCGAGTGACGTCCTTGCTCCTTGCTTCTGCTGATTGTGGCCATTGGGTACATGACCCATCAACTGCCCAGGGACACACCTTTCCCTGAATATGCCTCCTGATGGGCCCCTTACTTCCCCTGCGTACCTGTTAACAGTGTCCTGGGTTAGGCATAGTGGTGCAACGCCTTTCATCCCAGCACTCAGGAGGCAGAGGTAGGAGGATCACCATGAGTTCAAAGCCACCCTGAGACTACATAGTGAATTGCAGGTCAGCCTGAGCTAGAGTGAGACCCTACTTTGGGGGCGGGGAAGAGTACTCTCAACTTCCTGTCACTCAGGGCAGGGCTTACTTTTGGAATTCCTAGCGGCCATGGAGGCTCACATCAGGTGTCATTGTATGCTGCCAGCCGTCTCTGGAGACAGACCCTTCCCTCCTTGGGCTCACATGGGCCTCATTCTCTGGGCTCCTCTACTGAGCTCTGGGGGTGTTGAGTCCTCCTCTTCCTAGAAGAAGGGGCCCACTATCCCTGAGTTTGTTGGGGTGGGGTGCTGCTGGGGTGCTCTGTAGAACTCCCCTGGTTTTGGGGGGTACAGGAAGAGGGATGTGGAGTCCTTGCCCACTAGGATCCCTGGCAAGGGTGCCCCGTTCTCCAGCAAAGCCTGTGGCCCATGCACTGGGATCTGAGTCCCTGAGACACGTGCTGATGGGTTGGGGTGATGGTTGGGGCTGACTTCACTGTATCGCTAAGATAGGATTTGTTTTTTCTTTATGTGTATATACATGTAGTGTGCCAGTGTGTATTATGTGTGTGGGTGCATGTATGTACGTGTGTGTGGAAGCCAGAGGTTGATGCTGGGCGTCTCTCTCCAATGTGCTCCTCTTTATTTTACTGAGGCAGTCTGATTTGAGCAGAGCTTGCGCTGGGGATTCCGTCTCTGCCGTCTGGGCGGGGGTTTACAGGTGGCTCCTCATGTGGGTGTTGGGAATCCGAATGCCAGTCCTCACGCTTGCATGGCAAACGCTTTATCACTGGCCCATCTTCTCCCCACCCCACCTGCTAGGTTATTTTATTTATTTATTTTTGATTTTTCAAGATAGGGTCTCACTGTAGCTCAGGCTGACCTAGAATTCACTGTAGTCTCAGGGTGGCCTCGAACTCATGGCAATCCTCCTACCTCTGCCTCCCTAGTGCTGGGATTAAAGGCGTGCGCCACCACATCTGGCTTTATTTTTATTTTTATTTTTTTGGAGAGAGGCACAGAGAGAGACAGAGAGGGAGAGGAAGACAGATAGAGATGGGCGCTCCAGTAGCTGTAAACGAAACCCAGATGTGCGCGCCCCCTTGTGGTCAAGTGCAGCATTGCGCCCTTGTGTCACTTTTGCATCTGGCTAAACGTGGGGCCTGGAGATTGGAACCGGTGTTCTTAGGCTTAGGAGGCAGGTGCCTTAACCGCTAAGCCATCTCTCCAGCCCTTTATTTTATTTTTTGAGGTAGGGTCTCACTCGAGCCCAGGCTAATCTGGAATTCACTATGTAGTCTCAGGGTGGCCTCAGACTCACAGAAATCCTTGTTCCTCTGCCTCCCAAGTGCTGGGATTAAAGACGTGCGCCACCACGCCCAGCGTCTAGCCATTGCAAACGAACTGCAGATGCATGTGCCTTTGGCTTTACATGCATACTGGGAATCGAACTCAGGTCATTAGGTTTTGCAGGCAAATACCTTAGCCAGTGAGCCATCTCTCCAGTCCTTTATTTTTTTAAATTGTATTTATTCATTTATTTACTTATTTGTTTCGTACATGCCAGGTCCTCTAGTTGCTTGCACCACTTTTTGCATCTGGCTTATGCGGGTGGCTTGGGAACCCTGGCCAACAGGCTTTGTAGCAGACACCTTTAACTGCTGACCTTCTTCCCTGCTCCATTCATTCCCCACTCCCCCCACCACCAAAGTTGGGTCTCACTCTAGCACAGGCTAATCTGGAACTCACTCTGTAGTTCCAAGCTGGCCTTGAACTCACAGTGATCCTCCTACCTCTGCCTCCCAAGTGTTGGGATTCAAGGCATGCACCACCACACCCAGCTACATTCATTCATTTTTTTAAAAAATTAATTAATTTATTTGACAGAGAGAAAGAGGGAGAGAGAGAAAGGTGTGCCAGGGCCTCCAGGCACTGCAAACAAACTCCAGATGCATGCACCACCTTGTGCATCTGGCTAACATGGGTCCTGAGGAATTGAACCTGGCTCCTTTGGCTTTGCAGGCACATGCCTTAACGACTAAGCCATCCCTCCAGTCCCGTCATTCTTTTTTTTTTTTTTTTTTTGAGATAGTACCATACTGTAGCTCAGGCTGGCCTGGAATTAAATATGTAGCCCAGGCTGGCTTCTCACTTAGGGCAATCCTCATGTATTGGCTTCCCAAATGCTGGGATGACAGGCATGTGCCACCAGGCCCAGCTAGATGATGGGTTTTGCAGCATTGTATGACAGTCTGTGTGTGTGTCTGGGTGCTGGAGGCATGGGGGTGGGAGTAATGGAGAGAAGTTTCCTGGCACAGTGACCCCTCCGAAGGGTCTCAGGGAGCCCAGTGGGTCATAAGGAGATGTGTTCCAGGGGTTGTCATTGGGAAGTGGATGTTACTTCCGTGCGAGTGACTTAAGGAAGGAAGGGCTTATGCCAGCGTACCATCCATCTCTCAGGCAGGCAGGAGCTTGAGGCAGCTGTTCATGTTTGTCCACAGCGAGGAAGCAGAGGGTGATGAGTGCTAGTACTTGGTAGTTCCCTCCGCTTTTTAATTTTTTAATTTATTTTGACAACTTTGATAATTGTAGACAATAACCCATATTAATTCCCTCCCTCCCCCCTTTCCCCTTTGCAACTCCACTCTCCATCATATCCCCTCCCCCTCTCGATCAGTCTCTCTTTTATTTGATGTCATGATCTTTTCTTCCTATTATGATGGTCTTGTGTAGGTAGTGTCAGGCACTGTGAGGTCATGGATATCCAGGCCATTTTGTGTCTGGATGATTGATTGCATTGTAAGGAGTCGTACCTTTCCTTTGGCTCTTACGTTCTTTCCGCCCCCTCTTCTGCAATGGACCCTGAGCCTGAGTTGTGTTTGAGATGTTTCAGTGCTGAGCACTCCTCTGTCCCTTCCTCTCAGCACCATGGTGCCTTCTGAGAAACTTTTAATTTTTTTTTTCATTATTTTTTTGGAGAGAGACACAGAGAGAGAGGGAGAGGAAGAAGATAGAGATGGGCGTGCCAGCAGTGTCTCAGCTGCTGCGAAAGAAATCCAGATGTGTGCACCCCCTTGTGGTCAAGTGCAGCATTGCACCTTTGCGTCACTGCATCTGGCTAAACGTGGGACCTGGAGATTGGAACTGCTGGAGATTGGAACCAGGTTCTTAGGCTTAAAAGGCAGGCGCCTTAACCACTAAGCCATCTCTCCAGCCCAACTTTTAATATTTTAATTTTGTGTGTGCATGTTCATGTGTGTGAGCATGTGAGCTTCTGGGATACTCTTTCCACCTCCTCTCTTGCACTTGTGGGGGGGGGCTTGTAGAAGCTTGTCTCAGTTTCTGGCTTTTTAAATTAATTTGTTTAAAAAATATTTTTATTTATTTGCAAGCAGAGAGAGATAGAGAGAAGAGATATAGACAGAAAGAATGAGCATACCTGGGCCTCCAGCCTCTGCAGACAAACTTCAGATGCATGCTCCAGTTTGTGCATCTGACTATGTGGGTACTGGGGAATTGAATCCTGGTTGTCAAGCTTTGCAGGCAAGTGCCTTAATGCTAAGCCAGCTCTCCAGCCCAATTAATTAATTACTTTGGAGGTAGGGTCATGCTGTAATCCAGGTTGACCTGGAATTCACTTTGTAGTCTCAGAGTGGCTCTGAACTCACAGCGATCCTCCTGCCTCGGCCTCCCAGGTGCAGGGATTAAAGACATGTACCACTACGTCCAATCCTCCAATTACATTAATTTAAAATTTTAAATTATTTTATTTATTTGAGGGAGAGAGAGGGAGACAGAGGCATGTATACAGTGGGTGCATCTGGGCCTACAGCCACTGCAAACGAACTCCAGACACATGTGCCACCTTGTGCATCTGGCTTATGTGGGTGCTAGGGAATTGAACCTGGGTCCTTAGGCTTCCCAGGCAAGCACCTCAACTGCCAAGTCATCTCTCCAGCCCCCAGCTAATTTATTTTTATTTATTTATTTATTTAGGTTTTTCAAGGTAGGGTCTCACTCTAGCTCAGGCTGACCTGGAATTCACTATGTAGTCTCAGGGTGCCCTCGAACTCACAGTGATCCTCCTACCTCTGCCTCCCGAGTGCTGGCATTAAAGGTGTGTGCCACCATGCCTAACCTTTTTTTTTTTTAAATGAAGCAAGCCCAACAGACTGCCTTTTTTTTTTTTTTTTTTTTTTTTTTTTAAAATGAAAGAGAGCTAATTGGTGCTCCAGGGCTTCCAGACACCTGAGCCCCCTTGTGCACATGTGCAACCTTGTTCTTATGTCACTGTGCATCTAGTATATGTGGGACCTGGAGAGTCGATCATGAGTTGTTAGGCTTCATAGGCAAGCGCCTTAACCTCTAAGCCATCTCTCCAGTCCCTAACTTTTTTTTTTTTTTTTTAATAATTTTTAAAATAATTTTGAGGCAGGGTCTTTCTGTACCTGGAACTCACTCTGTAGTCCCAGACTGGCCTTGAACTCATGGTGATTCTCCTACCTCAGTCTCCTGATTGCTAGCACTAGAGGTGTGTGCCACTATGCCTGGCAGCTTCTGGCCTTTTTTACATGGGGCTTGGGGCTTGGGAATTGAACTCGGTATTACAGCTTGAGCAGCAAGTGCTTTATCCACAGAGCCACTTTTATTTTATTTTATTTTAGTTATTTTTATTTTTATTTATTTGAGAGTGACAGAGAGAGTAGAGGCAGAGAGAGAGAGAGAGAGAGGAGGGGAGGGAGGGAGGGAGGGAGGGAGAGAGAACGGGCACACCAGGGCCTCCAGCCACTGCAAAGGAACTCCAGATGCATGCTCCACCTTGTGCATCTGGCTTACGTGGGAACTGGGGACTCGAGCCTTGAACTGGGGTCCTTAGGCTTCACAGGCAAGCGCTTAACCACTAAGCCATTTCTTCAGCCCCTAGTTTCCCCCTTTTTGTTTAGTCCAGGACTCTAGCCCATGAGGTGGTGCCACCTGTAGTTAGAGCAGGCCCTCCCATCTCAATTAACTGAATCTAGAAATTTTCCCCCAGATACACCCAAAGGTGACTCCAGATCCCATCACGTTGGTTGACAAAGGCACAGGAAGTGAGGATGTAGAGTGCTGGGGGCTGGAGAGGGACTCACTGCTACCTTGTCGTCCCAGGGCATGGCCGGGCCGATGAGGACTCTGTGGAGGAACGGGCCCGACATCGAGAAGACCGGCTGCTAGGAGGACGGCTGGACAGGGACCAGGAAAAACTGCTCCGGTGAGAGCTTGGGGCACATGGCTGGGGGCCTGGGGTTCCTCTGGGTAAGGGTTTGACCACTGAGCACCTGGTCCCGAGAGCTCAGATGGGAACCACAGCTGACCTTGTTATATTGTTAAGTGATAGGGGTGGGTTTTTTTTTGTTTGTTTGTTTTTATTTTTGAGATTGTCACATTTTGTAGCCCAGGCAGACCTGGAACTCAGTATCTAGAGAGCTAAGCTACATGGGACTTGTTGGGCAAGTGACCCTGAGTCCCCTCAGCAACTGTCCCCACATTCAGTTTAGGCTTGTGCCAGCTCCCTGGGGCAGGTTTTTTTCTTCCCTCCATGCCCTCGGGCCTCTGAGCTCTCCCCATGGCTCTGTTTCTCTTTGCAGAGAAAGTAAGGAGTTGGCTGACCTGGCTCGTTTGCACCCCACCAGCTGTGCTCCTAATGGCCTGAACCCCAACCTCATGGTGACAGGTGGTCCGGCGCTGGCAGGTTCCGGCCGCTGGTCTGCCGACCCTGCGGCCCACCTGGCCACACACCCCTGGCTGCCTCGCTCAGGAACCACGCCCATGTGGCTTGCAGGACACCCCTATGGTGAGTGCCCAGTGTTTGTCCTGTTGTTGGGCTCAGGGCTGGCTCCGGTTTTCCCTGGGCCTCCTTCCCAGATGCCCACCTCCACTTTGCCCTTTCGGCTTCGCCTCGGGGACCATGGGAAGGAAGGACAGGGACCAGGGAGCTAGGGGTGCTGAGTTTGGGGCTTCCTGATGCTGACTTGCTTCCTTTTCCTCCCAGGCCTGGGCCCGCCCTCTTTACATCAGGGCATGGCCCCCACGTTTCCACCTGGTTTGGGGGGCTCCTTGCCATCAGCCTACCAGTTTGTCAGGGACCCTCAGTCTGGCCAGCTGGTGGTCATCCCTAGTGATCACCTGCCTCACTTTGGTAAGAGACTTTGGTGTGGTGTGCCAGAGCTGTGCTGGTCTCCTGAGGAGTGGGTGGGTGGGGTGGCAGGGGTTCATAGTGAGGAAACAGAGTGATGAATGCTAGTACTCAGCCAGAGAGAGAGAGAGAGAGAGAGAGAGAGAGAGAGAGAGGGCATGCCAGGGTCTCCAGCTGCTGCAAATAAACTCCAGATGCATGTGCCACTTTGTGCATCTGCCTTTCACATGGATACTGGAGAATCAAACCCTGGTTGTTAGGCTTTGCAAGCAAGCACCTTACCTACTGAGCCGTCTCTCCAGCCCCATGTTTACCCCTTTTTATTTAGTCCAGGATTCCAGCTCATGAGATGGTGCCACCAAAGTTAGGGAGGGTCCTGCCTCAATTCATTAGGACAGGGTTGGAGACAGATGGGCTGGAGAAAGTATCCTACTTCAGTCACTTCCACGGGATAAAGCTCAGGCCCTGTTCCTGCCAGGCCCTGACCGTCCACCCTTATGTCCTCTATGAGTTTCATACCCCTGTGCTGGCACCTCCTCCCTTCTGAGGACTTGCAGTCATCTGCAAAGATGACTGGGTATAGTCTGCTTGGTGGTCCTGGTCTCTCTGGTCCGTCTGTGGATTAGCATGTTCCAGTGGTGAGCATGGGGGACATTCTTGCCTGGGAGCGTGGACAGGACCATGTGCCCTGGGCCTGTGTTTGGCACACACATGGCGGACAGCAGAAACCAGCGGGGACCACGGCTTTGCTCCTGTGTGGCTGTCTTGCCTTGGGCCTCGGCATCTACTTCTCAAATAGAGTGTGGCAGCGGTGGTGGGGGGTTCTGTGTGGGAGCATGCGTCATGAGTATGGCTTACTGTCGCCTGTCTCTGCAGCAGAGCTGATGGAGAGGGCAGCCGTGCCACCCCTCTGGCCAGCCCTGTACCCACCAGGCCGTAGCCCCCTGCACCACGCCCAGCAGCTGCAGCTCTTCTCTCAGCAGCACTTCCTGCGGCAGCAAGAGCTGCTATACCTACAGCAGCAGGCGGCCCAGGCCCTGGAGCTGCAGCGGAGTGCCCAGCTGGTGGTGAGTCCCGGACCCTCCATGAGGCAGACAGCTCGTCAGCAGAATCTCCAGAAAGGGACAGACTAGGGACAGAGGGGCACGGGGTCAGAGAGGACTTCCTAAAGAAGTCCCAGCGGAGGGAAGTGCATGCGCAAAGGCCCAGGGCAGAGCGGATGGAGCCCAGCGTGGGCGGCCCAGTGCGCAGTGGGAAAGCCAAGACAGAGGGTGGCCTATGGATTGGGGATGTTTGGACTGGACCCACAGGATCTCAGGGAATCCCTGGCTTGGCCTCTTTTCCATGGGTGGCCCTCTAGCTCTAGCGCATGGTCTTGGTCTGGGGCTCCCTCTGGGACTTGGGCAGGCTTCCTGTTGCCAACTTGCCTGATCCTATAAGATAGAGAACACTAGGGGCCCTTGTGACATGTGGTTGGACTTCCTGAGGGACAACAGTCCTGTCTCCTTGAGGTAGTCCAGTATATCTGGCCTATGTGTGGCCTTGTTCCTTCCTTCCCTCGGAAGTCAGCTGGGTGGTACGAAGGGTTTGTGGGGGCTCCAACCCTGGCTCTGTGTCCTTGGACAAGTGATATCCCTTCTCTGATTTTTTTTTTTTTTTTTGATTTTATTTTTAGAGAGAGAGACAGAGAGATAGACAGAGAGGGAGAGTGAGACAGAGATGGGTGCACCAGCAGTCTCAGCTGCTGTGAACGAAATCCAGATGCGTGCGCCCTTTGTGGTCAAGTGTGGCATTGCGCCCTTGCGTCACTTTGCATCTGGCTAAACGTGGGACCTGGAGATTGGAACCGCTGGACATTGGAACCAGCATTCTTAGGCTTAGCAGGCAGGCGCCTTAGCCACTAAGCCATCTCTCCAGCCCCACTTCTCTGATTTTAAAGTTGCCAGTGTTAGTTGCAGATTGAAAGTCCCGGGAGTTGCTACCCTGGGGAGCATTCTTCCTTGTATAGGAATACCCAAATCCCTGCCAGCGCTGGCTGTTGTGGAGCTGGCCCCTCCTTCCCATTTTGTCATCAAATGCCACAATGCGTTTCTCATTCTTTTCTGAGGTCTTTGGCCACAACCTTACAATGTAGCAAGGTGTTAAACGGGGAGGGAGTGAGTACTGTACGGATGTCGGGGTGTGGGTTGGTTCCTTCACTGTTTGGGGTCCCCTGGCCCAACTGTAAGGGTCCCACCTAGGCAGTTTCCACAAGCCTGATGGCCACTGGCCTTCTAGTAACAGCTGGGGATCTGTACTCTTGCCTCTGCCCCCCGTTGGCCCTGCCTTCTCAGGTTCCATAGAACACTGCACTTATTACACGTGGTCCCTGGCAGAATGTCTGCTTCAGGCCAGAAGAACTGGGTGACCCAGACCTTGGATCTCACATACTGGGGACTCTGGGAACCAGGCAGGTGCTTGCTGCAGATGGCTCCCACCTCCCTGACCATGCCTGCCAACCCCCTCCCCAGCAGGAGCGGTTGAAAGCGCAGGAGCATCGTGCTGAGATGGAAGAGAAAGTGAGCAAGCGGACCCTGGAGGCCGCCAGCAAGGCCAGCCTAGCGGCCACTGGCCCAGGGCTGCTGCCTCGCAAGCCCCCCGGCCTGGCCTCAGGCCCTGCAGGCACCCATAGCAAGGCCATGAGCCCCCCGCCATCTCCCCGCGCTTCCCCTGTGACCGCTTTGAAGGCTAAGGTCATCCAGAAGCTAGAAGACGTGTCCAAGCCGCCCACCTATGCCTACCCTGCCACGCCCAGCTCTCACCCTAGCAGCCCGCCACCTGCCTCCCCACCGCCTACCCCCGGCCTCACCCGCAAAGAGGAGGCCCCAGAGAATGTCGTGGAGAAGAAAGACCTGGAGTTGGAGAAGGAAGCGCCAAGCCCCTTCCAGGCTTTATTCTCAGGTGGGAGCACGGGCTGCCTCACCTCATTTGGTCTTGGCCATGGGGACGTTGATCTGTCTGTTCACTGGTTTGTTCGTTCGTTCGTTCATTCATTCATTCATTCTTCATTCATTCGCTGTTGAGCATTGTGTATGAGGTCTGTTTTAACTCTGAAAGCAATACGCATGCAATTTCTACCCCAGCCCCTCTGCCATCGAGAACAAGGGTTTGCTTTGAGTGGAAAACAAAGCCAGACCTGTAAAATTTAACACGCAGTCACTGTAGCAGCCGCATAGAAGTGCCCGTCTGGACAGTGGTCCCCCGGTCCCTGTGCTCTTCTGGTGTCCTGTGTTCATTAGGACTGACAGAGGTGGCTTTAGGGACCAGGGCCTGTGTCCTGTTTTTGAGAGTCTGTGATGATTGTCATCTCACACCTGGGAAGACTTGGGTTTGAATTCAGAGTTCAGCATGGGGCCTTGTGAGCTCTAGCAGGTGGCTGCGGCTCTCTCTGGCCATTTGGTGTGATGCTGGTGTTAAGGGCTTTCGTGTGTGCAGGACCCCGGGGTGTGCTCTTTGCTGGGTCTGCTGTGGGCCCAGCCTCTGGCTGCTCCAGAAAACCACTGCCCCCACACCCTGCTCTCAGGAAGAGACAAGGTCGGGGAGGGGTGGGTAGAGCTATATAACCACTGGGAGGCTTTTGAAAACTGCTCCATCGGAATGGAACACAGGCTGGACTAAGATAGTGGCAGACCTCTGCTGACCTTATTTAGGTATTTGCTTCTGACTGAGCCTTAACTTGCCCTCTGCAAGACCCTTGGGGATTTTTCCTATCTATGGCCCAGACATGTGGCAAAGTCCTGGAATTTCTTAGGATTAACTGGAGGGCTTCCCGCCCTGCAGTTGATTGAGCAGAGGGTGGGTTGGCTATGTGTTTGTTGAGTCTCTTCTGTCTTGGGTGATGGGGTCACTGGCTGTCGGAGCCTTGGGGATCCCCATGCTGACCTCTCATATCCTTGTCAGATATCTCACCCAGGTACCCGTTCCAAGCTCTGCCACCTCACTATGGGAGACCCTACCCCTTCCTGCTGCAGCCCACTGCGGCCGCCGATGCCGACGGCCTGGCCCCCGATGTACCTCTCCCTGCTGATGGGCCTGAACGCCTGGCACTCTCTCCTGAAGACAAGCCCATCCGCCTGTCACCCTCCAAGATCCCAGAGCCATCCCAGGAGAGCCCAGAGGAAGAGTCTCTGACAGACCGGGAGGTGAAGGCAGAAGTAGAGGACATAGATGAGGGTCCTACGGAGCTACCTCCCCTGGAATCGCCACTGGCCCTGCCTGTTCCGGAAACCATGGTGGCCGCAAGCCCTGCAGGCAGCTGTGGCGGTGGCCTGATGGAGGCCCAGGCGCTGAGCACCACCGGGCAGGGCTGTGGGGAGCCCTCCGAGGGCGCAGACTTTGCACAGGTGGCCGAAGCGCAGGGACAGTTACCAGGCCGGACAGAACCCCACGTGGCCACCCTGGAACTAGGGTCACAGCTGACGCCTGAGCCACTGGTGGAGACTAAAGAGGAGCCAGTGGAGGTGCCTCTGGAGGCGCCCATTACGGAGGCAGGACCCGAAGAATGTCTGGCCCAGCCGCCTCTAAGTGACCCTCAGCCCACCCTGGAGCTGCCAGACTGTGAACTGCCCGTCAGGGAGGACCAGTGTCCTAACCTCGAGGCCCAGGAGGCCACACCTACACCAGGCAGTGCCCGCTACCCTGAAGAGGCAAGCTCTGAGCTGCTGTCGACAGGCTTGGAGGACCCGTTGGCTGGCATGAATGCTCTGGTGGCGGCGGCTGAGTTGCCCCAGGCCAGGCCTCTGCCCTCTCTGGGCACAGGAGTCCAGCCCGTGGAGAAGCTGGCTGCGGCCCCGAGCCTGGTCCTGGAGCACAGCTTCCTGCAGGGGATCACCTTGCTGAGTGAGATCGCCGAGCTGGAGCTGGACAGGAGGAGCCAGGAGACCACAGGTGAGTTCTGGGCCTACAGCTCCTGGGCTTCTTTTTCAAAAGCTTTATAAGATGTTTTAACTCTGAACCCCCCAGCATATCTATGGCTTAGTCATATTCATATTATCATTAGTATTTAACTTTTCATGGGGGGTTGAGGTGTAGGGTCTCACTGTATCCCAGTCCTACCTGGCACTCAACTTTGTTGTCCCAGGCTGGCCTTGAATTCAGCAATCCTCCTACCTCTGCCTCCCGAGAACTGAGATTAAAGGCATGTGCCACCATCCCCGGCTTATTTAACTTTTTATCAACAACTTCCACAAATATAGACAATATACCATGATCATAATCCCCTCGCAAGATTCTCCCTTTCTCCCCCACTGAATCCCTTCTTCTTTCTAACTAGTGTCTCTCTCTCTCTTTTTTTTTTTTTTTGGTATGGTTTTCTAAGGTAGGGTCTCACTCTCACTCTAGCCCAGGCTGACCTGGAATTCACTATGTAGTCTCAGGGTGACCTTGAACTTACGGTGATCCTCCTACCTCTGCCTCCCGAGTGCTGGGATTAAAGGCATGCGCCACCACGCCTGGCTTTCTTTTCTATTTTGATGTCATGTTTTTTTCTGGCGCCTATTATGCAGGTCTTGTTCAGCTAGTGTCAGCCCCTGTGAGGTCACAAGTGCCAAAGCCACTTTGTATCAGGATGACTATTATTATTGCTTTTTGTTTATTTATTATTATTTTTATTTTTTGGTTTTTTGAGATAAGGTCTTGCTTTAGCCTAGGCTGACCTGGAATTTACTCTGTAGTCTCAGGGTGGCCTTGAACTCATGGCGATCCTCCTACCTCTGCCTCCTGAGTGCACGTCCGGCTTAAATTTAAAAAAAAAAAAAAAACACATGAAAGGTAAAAAGAGTACTGGGGGGCCTGGAGAGATGGCTTAGCAGTTAAGCATTTGCCTGTAAAGCCTAAGGACCCTGGTTCAAGGCTCGATTCCCCAGGAACCACGTAAGCCAGATGCACAAGGTGGTGCATGCGTCTGGAGTTTGTTTGCAGTGGCTGGAGACCCTGGTGTGCCCATTCTATATCTATCTGACTCTGTGTCTGTCTGTTGCTCTCAAATAAATAAATAAATAAAAACAAAAAAAATTAAAAAAAAAAGTACTGGGGATGAGTATCTGCTTAGAATTGGCCAAAGAAGGCTGGGGGTTGTGGCTCAGGGTTAGAGCACCTGCCTAGAATCCCCGAGTGAGGATGTGTGGTAGCTCAGGGTTGGGGGTGGTGCTTACCTAGCGTGCTTGAGATCATAGGTTCCATCCCTACCGTTGTGAAATGAATGGGAACGTATGTGGAACTGAAGGTAGAATTTTGACTTTATTTATTTATTTATTTATTTATTTATTTATTTATTTATTATTTATTTATTTTTATTGAGAACTTCTTTAATTGTAGACAAAATCGCATGTTATTTCCCTCCCTCCCCCCACTTTCCCCTTTGCAACTCCACTCTCCATCATATCCCCTCCCCTCTCAATCAGTCTCTCTTTTCAGTTTGATGTCATGATCTTTTCCTCTATTATGATGGTCTTGTGTAGGTAGTGTCAGGCACTGTGAGGTCATGGATATCCAGGCCATTTTGTGTTGTAAGGAGTTCCTACTCTTCCTTTGGCTCTTACATTCTTTCCGCCCCCTCTTCTGCAATGGACCCTGAGCCTTGGAAGGTAGGCTTGAGATGTTTCAGTGCTGAGCACTCCTCTGTCCCTTCTTCTCAGCACCATGGTGCCTTCTGAGTCATCCCAAGGTCGCCACCATCTGAAAAGAGAAGCTTCTCTAACCAAAACTGAGAGTAGCATTAATATATGGGTGTGGACATGAAGAGAAGTGCTTACTGGGCAGTTTGGTGAGCATAGTATATACATTTAGTGAGACTCCAGCAGACATTACACTGTTAGGGCTCATGACTGCCCCTGTTGTAGGTTTTCAGTATCAGGGATGTATTTCCTCCCATGGAGTGGGCTTCCAGTCCAATTAGAGAGTGGTTGGTTTCCCCCAAAACAGACATGCCACTATTGCACCCGTTGGCTCATTTGGCCTGGCAGGCCAAATTTAAAGCTTGCAGTGTTCACTGTTGAGTGCCTTCACTGGTGTTTTCTCTCTCCCATTGAGCTGCCTCAGCATAGCTTTTTCCAACTTTCTGTCAGCTGGTAAGTGAGGTCAGGGGAAGAGATTGAGTAAAGGAACGGTGGAGGGAGGACTAATCAAAATCTAAGATGACATAAAAAAAAGTCATATGGAAACCTACTTTTCTGGACAATGGAACACTCAGAAGCCATAGATTGTTACTAGAAAATTTTCAGTGCCAGGGATGGGATACCTTCCAGTGAGTTGTTGGCCAGAAAGGTCCCTGATACCCCCAAAACATTATAGGCCATTGCCGAGGCCCTTGGTTCCCCACCAGGAATAGATGGTAAGACCCTATTGCTGAAGACTCCACATACTTTGGTGGCAAGTTCACTGAGAAATCCTGCTGGAGCTGAGCTGAATTTTGACTTTTTACACATGTAAGCAGTAATATACATTTGTGGGTTTCCTGAGGATAGAATTTCTCTTCTACCAGTGGGGTGGAAAAAGCAGGATTCTTTGGGCTGCAAGAGACAGATTTTCATTTAAAAGGGCAGAGAGAGGGCCTGGTAGGATGGCTCAGCAGTTGAAGGCACTGACTTGTAAAACCTGTTGTCCCAGGTTCGATTCTCAAGCCACTGATGTAAAGCCAAGGTGTAAAAAGTGGCACACGTGTTTGGTATTCCTTTACAGTAGCATGAGGCCCTGGTGTGCCACAACAACAGCATAGCAGAGGTTATTGGCCCACGGAACATAGGTTGGCAGTGAGGAGGTGGTGTGAGGTGTGACTGGGTCTAGGGGCTCCTTTTCCCTGTGCATTTCCATCCCTCCATTAGATTCTCTCCCTCCCTCCCTCCTTTCCTCTCTCCCTGTTCTACTTTCCTCTCTGTTGACCTCATTTTCAGCAGACTTACTTCCCTCATCAGGGATCAGGGGGGTCCAGTAATTCCTTCCAGGCCTATGGCCTATGGTTCAGCTCAGCTCAGTAGCCCTTGATAGAGTCCACTTCATCCCTGAAGACTCAATAACAATGTTCAAACTCATCCTCATGGGCCAGTTGGGGTTTATGCTATTTACAGCTGGGGAGATGGGCCTGGCTGCTTCTTGGCCTTTGATTTGGGGGCCTAAGCTTAGTGTGGAGATATACACTTGGGAGGTGGAGGCAGGAGGGTCTAGAGTTCAGGGCCAACCTGAGTGAATTCAAGGACTGCCAGGGCTTTAAAGTGAGTTCAAAGCCAGCCTGAGGGGCTGCGGAAGAGGGTTCAGTGGTTAAAAGTGCTTGCTGTGCAAGCCCGAACCCTGGAATTTGGATTCCCAGAACCCATGCCAGATGCAAAGAGCACACTCATCTGTAGTCCCGGTGTGCCTGTGGCAGTGGAGGCAGAGTCAGGAGAATCACGAGGCTTGCATGCAGGTCAGCTAGTCTGCGTTTGCAGTAGCAAATGAGAGACCGTGTCTCAAGGTTGTCCTCTGACCTCCATTGCGTCCATGTGAGTGTGCACACACACACACACACACACACACACACACACACACCCAGCCTGGGCTATAGAGTGCATTCAGGGCCAGCCTGGGGTGAGGAGATGGCTAAGTCTGTAAAGCTTTTGCCACACAAGCATGAGAGCCTGAATTAGGGTGCTTGACACCCATGTAAATGCAGAGTGTGGTGGCAGGGTCTAAGGTTCACTAATCTGTTTGAATCTGTGAGCTTTGGGATCAGCAAGAGACCCTACCTCAAAAATAAGGATCAAGGGCTGGGGAGATGGCTTAGTGGTTAAGGCATTTGCCTGCCAAGCCCAAGAACCCAGGTTTGTCTCCCTAGAAACCGTGTAAGCCAGATGCACATGGTGGTGCATGCATCTGGAGTTCGTTTCCGGGAGCTGGAGGTCCTGGTGTGCCCATTTCTCTCTCTCTCTCATTGATAAATAAATAAGACGACATGAGAATAAGGTAGAGAGTGATTGAGGAAGGCACCTGATGTTGTTGTCTGGCCTCCATGTGCAAGTGCCCTGTACACATATATGCATGCATGCCTATAGCCAAGGCTGGCCTGAACTCATTCATGGTACTGGGATTACAGGTGTGTGCCACCATGCCCGCTTTTACCTTAAAACCAAAACAATAATAATAATAATAATAATTTTTTGCTCTTGCAGAGAACATGGCAATTATTCTTGTATAAGAATGTCCCTATGTCTACTTCTCTTCAGGTTAAATTCCCAGAGGTGGGTCATAGGTGGTATTTTTAGAAAAGATATTTTCTAAAAGATATATTATGAATGACAGAGAGGGAGAGACAGAGAGAGAATGGGTGCGCCAGGGCCTTCAGCCACTGCAAACGAACTCCAGATGCATGCACCACTATGTGGGACCTGGAGAATTGAACCTGGGTCCTTAGGCTTCACAGGTCATGTGAAGGCTTAACCTCTAAGCCATCTCTCCAGCCCTGAGGTGGCATTTTTGAGATTTGTCCACTCTGCAGTCAGGTGGCCTCTAACAGTCTGGACAGGTGACATCTTTCAGAAAATGAAAATTCTCTCTTTTTTAAATCTCGGTTTTTCTTTTCTTTTCTTTCTTTTTTTAATATTGGTTTTTCGAGGTAGGGTCTCACACTAGCCCAGGCTGACCTGGAACTCACTCTGTAGTCTCAGGGTGGCTTCAGACTCACAGCGCTCCTCCTACCTCTGCTTCCCGAGTGCTGGGATTAAAGGCGTGCGCCACCACGCCCGGCTGAAAATTCTCTTGAACCTACCCACACTGGTGGCGGGGTTTTCTTTCCGTGGGGCCCGTGGGAGGATCAGAAGACAATGGGAAGGGGGGGCTGTGGAGTGAAGAGGTTGATCAGGGTGTTGCTTGGTTTGGGGGACACTTGCATATCCTGGCCTCGCCCACGTGGGATTTCGGTGCACAGCTGACTACAGAGGTGGTGTCATTGTGGGCTTCTGGGTCACCTCCAGTTGTGAAGCCTCAAGCTGGTGTACTGGTTTGCTGGGACCACTATGACCATTTCTCCATGACTGGCAGCTAAGACAAGAGAATTTCCCTCCCTCCCTCCCTCTCTCGCCACTGTCCCTCCGTCCCTTCCTGTCTCTCTCATAGCCTGAATTCTCAGCAGTCCTGCCTCATTTTCCCGAGAGCTAGGACTACAGGCGTGCAATAAGGGAGACCCAGCCAGGTCTCTTTAACTCGTAGACATCCACTGTCTGCTTCTGAATGTCTGGTTCCCAATTCTGCCTTGCTCTGAAGACAGCAGCCAGATTGGATTAGGGCCTGTGCTGTGCTAATGGTCTTCTAACTCAGCCACTGAAGAGACCCTGTCTCCACATAAGATCACATTCTGAGGTACCTGAGCGAGGGGGGGAGGCTCGGTGGAGTGGGGAACATCCATGGTCCCAGCACTGAGGGTCTTGAGTTTTAGGCTAACCTGGGCTACATAGTTTAAAGCCTGTATAAGGTACTTGGTGGGGGTCAGGATTCAACTTGCTAAGTTGTACCTCTAATGAGTGGCCTTGGATGTCATTGTAGAGCCCCAGCAAGGCTAGTTTGTTAGTGTAAGAAAGGGCAACGCACTTAGACCTTTGTCCCTTCCTGTAACAGAGCAGCTGTCCCCTGCCTTACAAAGGACACCTTCAGGCAGGGTGGAGTTGGGCCAGTGTGCCTCAATCGCGTGTCCACTTTATGAAGCTGGTGAAGGTTTAGTGACCAGATGCCTTAGGGTCTCTAAGGATGTATAGGAACAAAACCTGCCTGGCCCGATGGCACTGGCCTGTCCATATCAGTTACTTTGGCAGCTGAGTCTGAAAGGTTGACAGTTCAGAGGACTACAGAGTGAATTCAAAACCAATCTGAGTTACTATCTCAAAAAGAAAAAGCAGGGCTGGAGAAGATGGCTTAGCAGCTAAGGCATTTTTCTGCACAGCCAAAGGATCCCGGTTCAATTCTCTAGGACCCACGTAAGCCAGATACACAATGGCGCACACGTGTAATTCCCAAGGCACCGACAGCAACAGAAGGGGGGAATCAGAAGAATCCAGTTCACGGGGCCTTTCCAGTGGTGAAACAACAAGAGTCCCAGTGTCTCAAAGAAGGTGGAAGGAGAGGACCAACCATGTACCCCCCAACCCGAGCTTGTCCTCTCACCTCCACATGCACACTGTGGCAAACATGTGCACACCCCCCAATAACAAAAAGTAAAAGGTGAGGGCTGAGGAAATGGCTAGCAGTTAAGGCATTTGCCTGCGAAGCCTAAGGACTCCAGATCGATTCCCCAGGACCCTTGTAAGCCAGATGCACAAAGGGGCGCATACATCTGGAACTCGTTTGCATTGGCTGGTGTGCCCATTCTCTTTCTATCTGCCTCTTCCTCTCTCTCAAATAAATAAATAAATAATAAAATATATGTTTTATTTTTTTAAAAAAAGTAGGGGGCTGAAGGGATGGCTTAGCAACTAAGGTGCTTGCCTGCAAAGCCAAAAGACCCAGGTTCAGTTCCCCAGGATCCACGTTAGCTGGATGCACAAGGGGTCACACACACATCTGGAGTTCATTTGCAGTGGCTGGAGGCACTGGTGCGCCCATTCTCCCCCCACCCTTGTCTGTTAAGTAAATAAAAATAATAATAAAAGTAAAAGGTGAAAAGAAAAAAAGATGGGATGATGAAGTGGGGCTGGGATGTAGCTCAGTGGTGTGGAGTGAGTACTTGCCTAGCACATGCAGGCCCTGGGCTCAACCCCACGTGCTACAGAAAAGAAATAAGAGAAAAATATAAAATAAGAGCTCAGTGTGGTGGCGCACACCTTTAATGTCAGCACTCGGGAGGCAGAAGTAGGAGGATCGCCGTGAGTTCGAGGCCAGCCTGAGAATACAGAGTGAATTCCAGGTCAGCCTGGGCTAGAGTGAGACCCTGCCTTGAAAAACCAAAAAAAAAAAAAAAAAAAAACAACCAGTGATTCTCAGGCGTGGTTTTCTTTCCCTAGGGGATATTGGCAGTAATACTTCTGGATATCGCTGTTAGGGGGTACACTGCTGACCTCTTGTGGGGAAGGGGGGGGCGCCTACAGCAAAGGGGTCCAGCCAGCCCTGGACAGAGGTGCTATGCCTGCATGCTCATCTACTCAGCCATTGTGAACACGAATGGCCATGAAGACGGATGTGGTTTGTTCTTTCTTTCTCAAGCACATTTGCAAACATCGATCATGTTTTAAACCAGAGGAAAATGTCAGTTGTAAAATCAAGATAGCTAGGCATGGTCTTGCACACACACCTCATGCCAGGCTGAAGCAGGAGAATCTTGAGTTTGAGGCCAGCCTGGGCTGCGTAGTAAAATAAAACATGTCACTAATGATGGAAGAGAATTCTAGACTTCTCTTGTTAGGTCTGGCCATATAAAATTGTTGATAGTCTAATTTAAAAAAAATTTTTTTAAAGCCGGGTGTGGTGGCGCACGCCTTTAATCCCAGCACTCGGGAGGCAGAGGTAGGAGGATCACTGTGAGTTCGAGGTCACCCTGAGTCTACATAGTGAATTCCAGGTCAGCCTGGGCTAGTGTGAAACTCTTATCTCGAAAAACCAAAATAAATAAATAAATAAATAAATAAATAAATAAATAAATAAATAATTCTATTTCCATGTGTGGGGACACACCAGAGTGTCTTGCTGCTGAAATGAACATCCATCTGGCTGTAGGTGGGTAGCTGGGGAATTGAGCTTGAGTGAACAAGCTTTGTGAGCAAGCAGGCATCTTTTTTTTTTAAAAAAAAGTTATTTATTTATTTGAGAGAGAGAGGGGGAGAGAAGGGGAGAGATAAAGGGTGCACCAGGGCCTCTAGCCACTGCAAATGAACTCCAGACACATGCGCCACTTTGTGCATCTGGCTCATGTGGGTCCTGGGGAATCGAACTGAGGTCCTTTGGCTTTGCAGGAAAAATACCTTAACTGCTAAGCTGTCTCTACAGTCCCCAAGCAAATATCTTTAACCACTGAGCCACCTCCCCAGCCCTAGCAGTCTGGTGTTTTGACCCTTTTGTAAGGGTCAGGGTAATAGATGTGAGATGGCCCTGTTTATTATGTGCTAGTATAAAAGAAATGTTAAGCAGAAAGAAAAGCAAGGAATGATAAGTGATACGTGTTGATTGATGACATTTTGATGTTTATATAGGCTGCCAGGTATTTTAGGAATGTTGGAACATGTGCGGACGTTTCTGGAACTGTCTAGTAGATACTGCCCAACAGTGGCCTCTCCTGGGGAGTTAACTGTGTTAGGAGAAAGTCCCTCTTTTTGGTTGCTCCTTTCTCCTTGGTTTGTGCTTTTTCCCCACCAGGGCTTTTTTTTTTTTTTTTTTTTTTTTTTTTTTTGGTTTTGCCAGGTAGGGTCTCACTCTGGTCCAAGCTGACCTAGAATTAACTATGTAATTTCAGGGTGGCCTCGAACTCTCGGCGATCCTCCTACCTCTGCCTCCCAAGTGCTGGGATTAAAGGCGTGTGTCACCACGTCTAGCTTCCCCTGGGCTTTTTTTTTTTTTTTTTTTTTTTTAAATTATTTGCAAACACAGAAAGATAAAGATGGAGAGAGACACAGAGAGAATGGGCAGGCACACCAGGGCCTCCAGTCACTGCAAAGGAACACTAAATGCATGTGCCACTTTGTGCATATGGCTTTACGTGGGTACTGGGGAATCAAACCCAGGCCTTCAGGCACTGTAAGCAAGTCCTTAACCACTGAGCTATCTTTCCAGCTCCTCCCCCCTGAACTTTTTGAGACAGGACCGTAAACTTGCTATGTAGCCGAGGATGACCTTGAACTTCTGATCCTCTTGCGTCTATCTCCTGAGTGCCGGGAGTACAGGCATTTATCACCACGCCCAGTTAATGAGGTGCTGGGGATTGACCTGAGCTATATCTAGCAGCTTCTCCTTGATTTTTGTTTTTTGTTTGTTTTTTTGAGGTAGGGTCTCACTCTAGTCCAGGATGACCTGGAATTCACTATGTAGTCTCAGAGTGGCCTTGAACTCATGGTGATCCTCCTACCTCTACCTCCCGAGTAAAGGCATGTGCCACCATGCCTGGCTTTTTTTTTTTTTTTAACTATTCTGTTTATTTATTTAAGAGAGAGAAAGACAGAATGGGCATGTCAGGGCCTGTAATACTGCAAATGAATTCCAGATGAATGTGCCACCTTGTGCATTTCGCTTTACGTGGTACTGGGTAATCGAACCTGGGTCCTTAGGCTTTGTAGGCAAGTGTCTTAACCACTAAGCCATCTCTCCAGCTCTCCTTGACTTTTTCATTTGAGACAGGTCTCTGTAGTCTCAGGTGCACCTCGAACTCTTGGTTCTCCTGCCCCAAGCCCAAGTGCTGGGATGACAGGTGTGTGCCACCACACCTGGTCACCTGGATTTCCCCCCTCCTCCCAGTGGAAATTGAAATACAGACATGCAGAGAGAATGCACAGTCCTGGGAAGAACCTTCATTGGCCTGTGGTGGCTCAGGAGGTTTTGCTGAGGAGAAAAGAGCCTCCCTTCTCCTGGTGACACATGGTGTAGGGACAAGATTGCTCTGTGTCCTGCATTTGAGCCTAGTCTCTGGAGACTTGGCCCTGTGCCTTGTACCTTGGAACCGTCTCAGTCCAGGTGGCCCAAGGCTCACCCGTCTTCCACCCCCTCCACAGGTGCAGAGCCAAGCTTGGCCGTGCGGCCCTCACTGGAGAGCCTGCTGGCGGCCAGCAGCCATATGCTAAAGGAGGCGCTGGACAACCCCCTGGTGGATCCGCTCAAGAACCTGCGGCTCCCACGAGAGCTGAACCCTAACAAGAAGTATAGCTGGATGCAGAAGAAAGAGGGCGGAGGGTGAGCTATGCTGGCCTTTCTTCCTGCCTGTGGGCTACAGGGTGGAGGTGGAGGTGGAGGTGGGAGTTAGATCTCAGAAGGTGTCACCTTGCTAGGGCATAGCTGGCTTTGGAGCCAGAGGTCTGACCTGTGTCTAGCTTCCTCCATCCGTTTGCTGTGTGGTCTTAGGCAGGTTATTTTCCCTCTCTGGACTTTAGTTATCGTTCTGATACCATGTCAAGCATGTCCCATGGAAACAGTGTGATGGATTGGGAAGAGGGTGTCCGGCAACCAGATCTGGGTTTGCCCTTTGATGCCTGTGGGGCTCTGGGCATAAATCACACTCCTTGGTCCTTAAGACAGGCACGGTGCTGTATTTAGCCATGACTTCTGTTCCTTTTCTTTTCTTTTCTTTTCTTTAATTTTTCCTTTCCTTTCCTTTCCTTTTCTTTTCTTTTTTCTTCTTTTCTTTTCTTTTTTCTTCTTTTCTTTTCTTTTCTTTTCTTTTCTTTTCTTTTCTTTTCCCCTTCCCCCTTCTCTTCTCCTTTTCTTTCCCTTTCTTCCCTTTTCCTTTCTTTTTTTTTCTTTCTTTTTGGTTTTCATAGGTAGGGTTTCACTCTAGCTCAGGCTGATCTGGAATTCATTATGTAGTCTCAGGGTGGCCTCGAACTCTCTGCGATCCTCCTAGCATGTCACCACACCCAGCTAGTCCTGACATCTTAGTGTTGACACTACTTTGTAAAGTCAGTATTGGGTATAAGTCTTTAATGGAGAGAGGAGGCAGAATCCACAGCTGGCATGTGGCAGTGATGGACTAGCTGGGCATGTAACCCGTGCCTATAGTCCCAGCACTGGGGGGCTGGACAAGAGGATTGCCATGAGTTTCAGGCCTGCCTGAGCTACAGTGTGAGACTATCTCTAAAAAGAACAAATAGCCAGGTATGGTGGTGCACACCTTGAATCCCATTGCTGCTGAAATGAACATCCATCTGGCTGTAGGTGGGTAGCTGGGGAATTGAGCTTGAGTGAACAAGCTTTGTGAGCAAGCAGGCATCTTTTTTAAATTAAAAAAAGTTATTTATTTATTTGAGAGAGAGGGGGAGAGAAGGGGAGAGATAAAGGGTGCACCAGGGCCTCTAGCCACTGCAAATGAACTCCAGACACATGCGCCACTTTGTGCATCTGGCTCATGTGGGTCCTGGGGAATCGAACTGAGGTCCTTTGGCTTTGCAGGAAAAATACCTTAACTGCTAAGCTGTCTCTACAGTCCCCAAGCAAATATCTTTAACCACTGAGCCACCTCCCCAGCCCTAGCAGTCTGGTGTTTTGACCCTTTTGTAAGGGTCAGGGTAATAGATGTGAGATGGCCCTGTTTATTATGTGCTAGTATAAAAGAAATGTTAAGCAGAAAGAAAAGCAAGGAATGATAAGTGATACGTGTTGATTGATGACATTTTGATGTTTATATAGGCTGCCAGGTATTTTAGGAATGTTGGAACATGTGCGGACGTTTCTGGAACTGTCTAGTAGATACTGCCCAACAGTGGCCTCTCCTGGGGAGTTAACTGTGTTAGGGAGAAAGTCCCCTCTTTTGGTTGCTCCTTTCTCCTTGGTTTGTGCTTTTTTTCCCCACCAGGGCTTTTTTTTTTTTTTTTTTTTTTTTTTTTTTTTTTTGGTTTTGCCAGGTAGGGTCTCACTCTGGTCCAGGCTGACCTAGAATTAACTATGTAATCTCAGGGTGGCCTCGAACTCTCGGCGATCCTCCTACCTCTGCCTCCCAAGTGCTGGGAGTGCGCCACCACGTCCAGCTTCCCCTGGGCTTTTTTTTTTTTTTTTTAATTATTTGCAAACACAGAAAGATAAAGATGGAGAGAGACACAGAGAGAATGGGCAGGCACACCAGGGCCTCCAGTCACTGCAAAGGAACACTAAATGCATGTGCCACTTTGTGCATATGGCTTTACGTGGGTACTGGGGAATCAAACCCAGGCCTTCAGGCACTGTAAGCAAGTCCTTAACCACTGAGCTATCTTTCCAGCTCCTCCCCCCTGAACTTTTTGAGACAGGACCGTAAACTTGCTATGTAGCCGAGGATGACCTTGAACTTCTGATCCTCTTGCCTCTCTATCTCCTGAGTGCCGGGAGTACAGGCATTTATCACCACGCCCAGTTAATGAGGTGCTGGGGATTGACCTGAGCTATATCTAGCAGCTTCTCCTTGATTTTTGTTTTTTGTTTGTTTTTTTGAGGTAGGGTCTCACTCTAGTCCAGGATGACCTGGAATTCACTATGTAGTCTCAGAGTGGCCTTGAACTCATGGTGATCCTCCTACCTCTACCTCCCGAGTAAAGGCATGTGCCACCATGCCTGGCTTTTTTTTTTTTTTTAACTATTCTGTTTATTTATTTAAGAGAGAGAAAGACAGAATGGGCACGTCAGGGCCTGTAATACTGCAAATGAATTCCAGATGAATGTGCCACCTTGTGCATTTCGCTTTACGTGGTACTGGGTAATCGAACCTGGGTTCTTAGGCTTTGCAGGCAAGTGTCTTAACCACTAAGCCATCTCTCCAGCTCTCCTTGACTTTTTCATTTGAGACAGGTCTCTGTAGTCTCAGTTGCACCTCGAACTCTTGGTTCTCCTGCCCCAAGCCCAAGTGCTGGGATGACAGGTGTGTGCCACCACACCTGGTCACCTGGATTTCCCCCCTCCTCCCAGTGGAAATTGAAATACAGACATGCAGAGAGAATGCACAGTCCTGGGAAGAACCTTCATTGGCCTGTGGTGGCTCAGGAGGTTTTGCTGAGGAGAAAAGAGCCTCCCTTCTCCTGGTGACACATGGTGTAGGGACAAGATTGCTCTGTGTCCTGCATTTGAGCCTAGTCTCTGGAGACTTGGCCCTGTGCCTTGTACCTTGGAACCGTCTCAGTCCAGGTGGCCCAAGGCTCACCCGTCTTCCACCCCCTCCACAGGTGCAGAGCCAAGCTTGGCCGTGCGGCCCTCACTGGAGAGCCTGCTGGCGGCCAGCAGCCATATGCTAAAGGAGGCGCTGGACAACCCCCTGGTGGATCCGCTCAAGAACCTGCGGCTCCCACGAGAGCTGAACCCTAACAAGAAGTATAGCTGGATGCAGAAGAAAGAGGAGCGGGTGAGCTATGCTGGCCTTTCTTCCTGCCTGTGGGCTACAGGGTGGAGGTGGAGGTGGAGGTGGGAGTTAGATCTCAGAAGGTGTCACCTTGCTAGGGCATAGCTGGCTTTGGAGCCAGAGGTCTGACCTGTGTCTAGCTTCCTCCATCCGTTTGCTGTGTGGTCTTAGGCAGGTTATTTTCCCTCTCTGGACTTTAGTTATCGTTCTGATACCATGTCAAGCATGTCCCATGGAAACAGTGTGATGGATTGGGAAGAGGGTGTCCGGCAACCAGATCTGGGTTTGCCCTTTGATGCCTGTGGGGCTCTGGGCATAAATCACACTCCTTGGTCCTTAAGACAGGCACGGTGCTGTATTTAGTCATGACTTCTGTTCCTTTTCTTTTCTTTTCTTTTCTTTTCTTTTCTTTAATTTTTCCTTTCCTTTTCTTTTCTTTTTTCTTCTTTTCTTTTCTTTTTTCTTCTTTTCTTTTCTTTTCTTTTCTTTTCTTTTCTTTTCTTTTCTTTTCCCCTTCCCCCTTCTCTTCTCCTTTTCTTTCCCTTTCTTCCCTTTTCCTTTCTTTTTTTTTCTTTCTTTTTGGTTTTCATAGGTAGGGTTTCACTCTAGCTCAGGCTGATCTGGAATTCATTATGTAGTCTCAGGGTGGCCTCGAACTCTCTGCGATCCTCCTAGCATGTCACCACACCCAGCTAGTCCTGACATCTTAGTGTTGACACTACTTTGTAAAGTCAGTATTGGGTATAAGTCTTTAATGGAGAGAGGAGGCAGAATCCACAGCTGGCATGTGGCAGTGATGGACTAGCTGGGCATGTAACCCGTGCCTATAGTCCCAGCACTGGGGGGCTGGACAAGAGGATTGCCATGAGTTTCAGGCCTGCCTGAGCTACAGTGTGAGACTATCTCTAAAAAGAACAAATAGCCAGGTATGGTGGTGCACACCTTGAATCCCAGCACTTGGGAGACAGAGGTAGGAGGATCACCATGAGTTCAAGGCCACCCTAGGACTACATAGTGAATTCCAGGTCAGTCTGGGCTAGAGAGTGAGACCCTGCCTTGAAAATAAAAAGTGGCACAAGGGTTTGGTGTTCGTTTTGACTTCTACACACATGGAGGCCCTGATGTGTTCATGTGTGCATACACAGACCCATACACACATACGTGAAAATAAGTTTTTTAAAAACCTCAAAAGAGCCAGGCGTGGTGGCATGTGCCTTTAATCCCAGCACTCGGGAGGCAGAGGTAGGAGGATCGCCATGAATTCGAGGGGACCCTGAGACACATAGTGAATTCCAGGTCAGCCTGGGCTAGAGCAAGACCCTACCTTGAAAAACCAAAAATAAAATAAGATTAAGCTTGAAAAACAAGCCCCCCCCCAAAAAAAAAGAACAAACAAACAAAACTAAGTCTGGGGTTGTAGCTCATTTGGCAGAGTGCTTGCCTGGGTTTGCATCCAGTACCACATAAAACCAGTATAGTGGGTGCACAGCTTTCACCCTAGAGCTCAGGAGGTGGAGGCAAGAGGATCAGGAATTTAGAGTCATCTTTGGCTACATGGTGAGCGTCTGAGCTCCATGAGACCCTTATGGGGAGGTGGGCCAGTGATGGGGTTTGAACCCTGGTCTCTGTGACTCTAAAGGTGTCCATATCCTCACCTATCCTTGGTGCTTCCTCCAGATGTACGCCATGAAGTCTTCCCTGGAGGACATGGCTGCACTGGAGCTGGACTTCCGCATGAGGCTGGCAGAGGTGCAGCGACAGTACAAAGAGAAACAGCGTGAGCTCATCAAGCTGCAGCGCCGCCGGGATTCTGGGTGAGTGTGTCCCCAGCCCCCACCTCACGGGGCTTGCCCTCCCACTGGTCAGGCGCCCAGCTGGTAGGTTGGCTGCGGCAGCCATCAGGTGTGTGTGTGTGTGTGTGTGTGTGTGTGTGGACCCAGGTGACGTGTGTCTGTGCGTGTGGCGTGTGCCCACCTCTGCGCCCCCCTCCACCCCCAGGTTCACAGCCAAGCCTGTGATTCTTTTTAAGGGACAGGCACGAGGATCCCCATAGAAGCTTGGCACGCAGAGGCCCTGGCAGGCCGCGGAAACGGACCCACACCCCGAGCGCCCTGTCGCCCCCCCGCAAGAGAGGGAAGAGACACAGCAGTAGCGGAAAGTAAGGCTGGCCCCTCGGTGGGTCGGGGACTGGCACCCAGCTCGGAGGGGAGGAGCAGGGCCCTGTACGGTGCCTCCTGCTGGGCACCAAGGACCTTGTGTCCCTGGGCCCTGATCCCTGAACGGCAGCTCCCAGGGAGCCCGGTGTATTGCCCAGGCTAGCAGGGCAAGCGAGGCAAGTGGAGAGGACTTCCCAGGGCATAACTCCAGTGCTTGGTCCATCTTCCTTCCTACTTTCTCTCTCTACCAAATACTGATTTCTGCTCCTCTCTTTGAGGTACCTACCACTCAGCTGCCAGCCTACCTGGGACGGGCTGGGGATCATACTATTGCTTGGGTCCTTCTGTCCTGGATGTGTCCCTGTTCTTCTGGTGCATCCTTCCCGAGACCAGGGCTGCTTCTTGCTTTTGGGGGACAAAGTCCTCTTGGGTGTCACCATGGGTGCTTTCTCTCCAGGACCAGATGTCTGTCCAGACAAGCTCTAGCCTCCCCTTGTGCCTCTTCATAGGTTAGATAAGGTCCATCGAGGCAAGAGGTTGGAGGGCGCGCTCTTCTGCTTGGGACTTAAGGGTGGGGAGACTAGGCAGCCCAGCGTTTGAAAGCTGAAGGAGGCCTGGGCTTACTGGGCACAGTAGAGGCAGCAGAACAGCCACAGTCTTGTCAGGGGAAAATGGTTCCCACGTGGTCACATCTCATATTTAATCATCCATATGACTGGTTGTGGAGAAAGAACAGAGAGGAGGACATTGGTCTCCAGCCACAGGAGGGCTCGGGGCAGAGAGCAATCATCTGAGGCTACCAGTGGTTAGGTGTGTGGACTCACCATGGGCGAGCTTCCTGCTTTGAGTTCATTTCCACCCTGTTCTGTGACCTCGACCCAGGTGTGTTACCTTTTTCAAGCCTGTTTCCTCATCTGTGAAAAAATAATCTGTAGAGACTGGGGAGATGGCTCAGTGGATAAAACACGCGCCATGCAAGATCAGGGACGAGTGTTCGAATTCCAGCACGCACATCAGTACTGGGTGGTCTTGGTGACCTCCTGTCATCCACAGCATGCGTGTGGTGGAGACAAACCCCTGGACAGAGCTGGTTGTCAGCAAGGCTAGCTCTGCCTCAGGGAGACAAAGAGGAGACGGGAAGGACATCCAGTGTGAAGCTCCAGCACACACACACACACACACACACACACACCCCTACATAAACGCACACAAGTACATCGAATAGTGCATTGTTTTGTAGCTAAAGCATAAAATCCAGTCCAAGACAGAACGCCCGCAGCAGGCAGAGGTGATTTCTGGTAGAGCTCCAGCTGTAAGCCAGGGAGAGGACCTAGAGAAGCCTCTGTCCGTCCCCACAAGAAGGGCGACCAGCGTCGTGGCCTGCCCTTCCTGCCAGCTCTTGGTTTTAACCCCTGCCCAACTTAGTGTTTCTGACCTTTGCTCTTGCCATATTCTGATAAAGAGATGACTTTGCCAGTTGAAGATGTGCGTGCGTGTGTGTGCGTGCGTGCGCGTGCGTGTGTGTGAACTTACAAGAGAGAGGCCAGTGGAGGAGGTGCTGCCTCGAAGGTTTGTTTCTTCTTTTGTATTAAACTCGAATTCTGCCTCATGCACACATACCCCGGCATTCCTACACGGTGGGTAGTTTTACAAAACCTGTCTCCCCAGCGGATCCTCCCGGCAGCCATCGCGGTGTTGCTTCCACATCCAGAGCCCAGGTCGCCAGGGTGGACCCCTAGCTCTTGAGTGTGGCCTGGACAAGGGTGCTGACCCTGGGTGTATTTGGGTTTCAGGCTGAGCAGCAAGTCTCTGCTGACAACAGACGACTATGAGCTGGGAGGAGGGATGAGGAAGAGACACAAGGGGCCTGAGGAGGCGCACGATGACCTCGCTGGAATGGGGAGAGCCAGGGGCAGAAGCCAGAGCTGGGAGGAGCACGGGGCCTCGTCCGACTTCATGAGTCAGGTAGGTAGCACAGCCTTGCACATATGCTTGGTCCCAGCATGGAGGGTTGGAGGCTGTGCCTGGGAGAATGCACACTCCACCTGCAGGCCGGTTTGCTCTACGGCTGCTTAGGAACTATAGGAATGGGGCTGGGCTGATCCCTCGGTGAAGTCCCTGTCTTGTAAGCACGATGGCCTGAGTTTGATCCCCAGAATCCACATTAAAATGTCAGCCATGGAGCCGGGTGTGGTGGCGCACGCCCTTAATCCCAGCACTCGGGAGGCAGAGGTAGGAAGATCCCTTGTGAGTTTGAGGCCACCCTGAGACTATAGAGTGAATTCCAGGTCAGCCTGGACTAGAGCAAGACCCAACCTCGAAACTCCAAAAAAACAAACAAACCAAAAAAACAAAAGTCAGGCATGGTTATGTGTGCTTGTAAACGCAGCAGTAGGGAGGTGTAGAAAGGTGGGGGCTCCTGGCGGAGGTTCACTGGGCAGCCACATGGTGAACCACGGGCCAGTGAGCGATCCTGTCCATAAACAAGGTGAACAGCATTCCTGAAGAAAGAGACCCAAAGTTTTGCTCTGGCCTTGCCACACACGTACATGGCGAGCGTGCATGCGCACACACACACGCTTATTCATAACACATACACATTCTCACACAAACTCTAAGAATGGTTGCCTCATTGAGAGGGAAATTAAGGCCTAGAGGAGATTAGGGCCTTAGCCAAGCACCTCAGTGTTGGAGGCAGCGGTAGGACTAAGGGCTACATCCATTTGTGTGCACTTGACCCTTAGCTTAAGCCAAGCAGGGGCCCCCACATCCTTACACAAATAGCACACTTCCTCTGTTTTTAGCAGTGTGATTGTTGAATCAGCAGCTTCGGCCTTGCATAGTTCTAAGAGGCAAGGGCTTTGTGATAATTTCCTCGGCAGATTCTTAAGCGGGTAATGGAGTGAGAGCCAACCCCCTGGATTTTTCTTATTTCTGCAGAGCATTGGTCTGTCCCCTTAAGGTCCCAGTCTCCAAGTCGGCCTTGCCTTGCCTTGCCTGGTCACTTCTCCCCATCAAGCCTGGTGCAAAGTCAGGCAAGGAGGAGTTGGGTGATTTACTCACCAGAGGGGATGTCCCAACTCCGTTCCTCCTCCTGAAATGGCACGTGCTTGAAGGTGATGGAGCTAGCCTGTCGAAACACAAGGCCTCAGCTGCACATTTCAACAAACGAGTACCGCTGGCGAGAGCTGCGCAAGCAGGACTTTAATCTGTGAAATCTCTAATCGTTCCTTCTGCTGCAGGCATCCAAGGCGCGCTCCAGGCGTTTTCTTGGCAGCTCTGGCCCATTCAGTTGGACAGGCTGGTGTAGACGGCGCAGCCGTCCCCATCAGTGGCTGTAGGTGGTTGAACGAAGCAGAGTGAGCCCAGCTCTGGTCTCGGTTCTCCGTCTTGGTTCTCCTCCTCCTCTGCTTGTCCAGCTACCTTCTCCAGGGCCATCTGCTTGCTCAAAGCTCTTCGCTGGGAAGAACCCGACAAGGGCCATAGAAAGCTAGGAGGGTGGAAATGCTAGTGCCGGTGACAATTGTAACCATGGTAACAGCCATTTAATACGTGGTGACTACAGGGCAGGCATTTTGATAAGCACTTTATGAGCCTTGTCTCAGTTTATCTTCAGAACGACCCACTGCTGCGCGCACACACACGTCTCCTTTTAGAGTGGAAGGATTGAGGCTGAGTTCAGCACTTTGCCACAAGTCATAAAGGCATAGGGAGAGATCCGAGCCCGCTTAGACTGGCCGCACTGGGTACTGAAAACCACGGCGTCCTGTTCGGTCCCATGTCTTACTCTGTGACTCAACTTCCCTCTCCAGCTAAAGATGAAGAAGAAGAAGTTGGCCAGCGACCAGGAGCAGTTGGCGAGCAAGCTAGATAGAGCCCTCTCCCTCACAAAGCAGGACAAGTTGAAGTCATCTTTCAAGTTTTCGGACAGTCCCGGGAGCAAATCGAAAACTAGCGGGGGCTGCGGCAGGTTCCTGACTCCGTATGAGAGTCTGCTGGGCAAGGACAGGAAAGCTCTGGCCAAAGGCCTCGGCCTGTCTCTGAAACCCTCCAGAGAAGGTAAACACAAAAGGGCCGCCAAAGCCAGGAAGATGGAGGTGGGGTTCAAGGTCAGAGGCCAGTCCAAGACTGTGCATTCTCCGTTTGCCTCGGAAGTGAGCAGCTACTTCTACAGTAAGTAGCGGACATGGCGCCTCCCCTGGGTCACTGCTGCTCTGGTTTCCTCGTCTTTATTTTCTTCTTTCAACTGTGTTCTGTCCCTAAAGCTGAGAGTGAGTGAGTGAGTGAGTGAGAGAGAGAGAGAGAGAGAGTGCGTGCGTGCTCTGGAAGCCTGTGACGGGCAGGTGTGGGCTGGGCAGGCACCTGCGATTGGCAGGTAGGTGTGGATGTGCTCTTACCTGGTGGAGGCCGTCACTGCAGAGGCCCTTGCGCTACAGAGTTTGCAGCTGCTCCACCTAGAGAGGGAGGCCTGCCGTGTGACTCTTTGTGAGCACTGGAGGGGACAGGCTGTACTTGGTCCCAGGAAGCTTGTTGTGGTGTTGCTCCTGATGGGTTACGGAGTGGTGCCTTGACCAGGGTCCTGAATACAGGTCTCATGAGCACGTTTCCGTTGTATCCGTGATGGCCCCTTAAGGAGTGACGAGGGTCCTGAAGCTGGAGGGATCGGGGAGAGTTGAGCTAGGATTAAAGCTGGTTCTATCAGACCCACCTGCCCAAAGGAGCTCTGTGCCACGAGAAACATGTTCCCGCTAGTCCCTTGCCATAGCCACGCACGATGAAGGAGTGGTTGAAATGGAATGACCCGTGGGACTGCAGGGCAGAGCTTGAGTCTGTTTAAAGAGATATTGCCATGTGGGCATGCCCTTGTGGCTCCCTGAGCGAGGCGGGTATTCGTGGCCTCTGGTGGCGCCCGGTCCCCAGCATTACAAGTGTGTTAGTTACTCACTCAGTTTTCCTGCGTGAGGCAGATACTGAGGACGTGGCTGCTGTGGGAAGGCAGCAGGAGCTTGTCTTGTCCAGCCCATGTCAGTCACGTTCGGTGTGGGATCCTCAGGGTTTGCGTTGTCTTCTGACAGGTTCACTGGGTCTTGGGCCTTGCCTGAGCTCTGGTTCTTGGTTTGGGTGTGAGTTTGAATGTCAAGTGCAATAAATCAGTGTGTTTAACGTTCCCCCTTTTTTTCCTTCACCTTTTGCTCCCCTCCTACTTTTTTTTTTTTTTTGTTTTTCAAAGGTAGAGTCTCTCTCTGGCCCAGGCTGACCTGGAATTCACTATGTAGTCTCAGGGTGGCCTCGAACTCACGGCAATCCTCCTACCTCTGCCTCTCTAGTGCTGGGATTAAAGGCCCCCTCCTACTTTTGAGGTGGTAAGGGGATGATCTCAGGGTCTAATTATAGTAGCCAGGCAAGAGCTCCACCACTCAGCCCTGTCCCACCTTTGATTCTCATCTCATCCTTCTCTGTTTTACTCCACCTCCCCACCTCATCACTGTGTTGCTAGGGTTGGTCTGGAACTCGCTGTATAGGCCTGGCTGCTTGTGAAGTGTGAGGTCTCAGTTCTCCTGCCTCTACCTTCTGAGTGCTGGGATTACAGGCATGTGCCACCATGCCTCCCCGCTCTCTTCATATTCCCCCCCACCCTCGCCCGCTTGTGGCAAGGCCTCGCTGTAGCCCAGGCTGATCTGGAATTCACCGTGTAGTCTCAGGCTGGCCTCGAACTCACAGTGATCCTCCTACTTCTGCCTCCCCAAGTGCTGGGATTAAAGGTGTGCGCCACCACGCCCTGCTTCATGTATTTCCTTAAGGAAAGAAAATGCAAGTGTTAGGTTGGAGAGATGGCTCAGTGGCTAAAGTGCTCGCTGTGCAAGCCTGGGTGCATAAGTTCGGATCCCCAGAGCCCTGTAAAGCTGGATGCTCTAGCATCTTTACTTCCAGTGCACCTACGATGAGATGGGCGGTCTAGACAGAATTGCCCAGGAGCTCGTGAGTCAGCTGACCTGATGAACGGAGCAGAGAACAATGAAACAGGAGACCCTGCCTCAGACAAGGTGGGAGGCGAGAACAGACCTCTGACCGCACGTGTGCCATGGCATGCGCACACCTGGACTCCCATGGACCATGCCCATGCATGCATACAAGGAACATACAAGTGGAGTTAAACCATCGCCATTTGCTTCCAGGGATGTGGGGAGTCCAGCGAGCTCACGTGCATGCAGCTGGATTGGACACCGGGCCTGGTGCAGGGTTTTGTTCCAGGGATGTTTGTTTATGTTGGTTGCGGATCAGTGTGTCTCCAGGACTGACGCTGCAGGAGGAGGGAGGCAAACATCTTGTTTGTACCTTGCGTTCTAGGAACCCACGAGATTGTTTCGTTGCCTCGCATGTGGATGGATATGTTCAGGCAGTCCGCTGAGACCATTAACCGCGGGCGGGCACAAAGAGAGGTGGACAGTTACAGGGCTTGTGGCAGAAGTAGAAAGGACGGTGGAGTCCTCTTGTTTCCAGTTTGGGGTGTAGAGCATGAGTGTCATGCCTGGTGGGTTCTGGTAGGAAGCCAAGTTTGGTGGGTGCCACCTGCCAGCATCCTTAGCCTTGGCTTTGGGGAGACGGAGTGAGAACACAACACAGGGGAGACTTACGGCAAGGGTCGGTGCTGTGGTTGGAACTTGACTTTGTCCTATCCCTGGTTCGCCAGGCCATCCTGAACTTGGCATCTTGGTTGGAGTTGAAAGCAGGGGTGTTGCTAAAGTAGGTAGGGACACCATGTGGCACCACACGCACGTGTTGGTTTCTCTTGGACTTGGAAATGGCTGACGTTGCCAGGCCTGTGGCTGCGTGTGTTGAAGTCCTCCTGGTTGGCGTGGGTCGTCCAAGATCAAGGGATCGCTGCCTTGGAACGCGGCCCTTTCTTCTCATCTTGCTCAATGGCCCAGCATGTAAAACGGATCAAGTTGGCTTACATTTGGGTGGAGGTTGGAAGGGACAGGAGCTATGTCCCCTTGTCGGGCTTTCCTCCCAGGAAGATGTGAAAACTCTGGCCTTTGGTCATATGTTGAGACGGGAGACTTGGGGGGAAGCCATTGGCGATGTGCTGTTCCGCCAGCTTTCTTGATGGAAAAGGGGTGGGGGAGCCCCTAGTTTGGACATCGTTTGTTGGTTTCCTTGGTGTAAGTCCGTGGTGCATTTGAGCCACTTGAAGCTACTGTTTCCGTGAAGCTGAGCAGCAAGGAGTTGGGAAGAGATGTGCATGATTGGCTGTGATGAGCCGTGTCCCTTCCCAAATGGAGCAACTGGGCCGTGAAAAAGGGAATCACATGCCTGTGGTCACCAGTCCTGAGAGAGTCCTCGCTGAGGATGAGCGACCTCTGACCTCTCTCGCTGCAGGGGCTGGCGAGATGGATGTGGTCAAGGTTGGGTCATGCCAATAGCATCCCACCTAGAAAGGCCTGGTTCCATGCTTGGAGGCTTCTCCAGGCCAAGAGGAAGGCCAGGGCATGATGTGTGCTAACCCCAAGCCCATGGGCATTTGGCTCTTGGTTCTGGCACCTCTTGGTGTGTTCTCAGAGTCACTGACACAGTGGAATAGAGATACCAGCACTCCTGCCCCATCACTCACCTGTGTCAAAACCTACTTTGACTGCAGATACGGACTCAGAGGAAGATGCAGACTTCGTGAAAGATGAGTGGTCCGCCCAGGGCCCCTCCAGCTCCAAACTGACCTCGTCCCTCCTGTGTGGCATGGTGGCCAAGAACAGCAAGCCATCCACAGGCCCCAAACTGACCAAGAGGGGCCTGGCGGGCCCCCGGACTCTGAAAACCAAGGTGGCTGCCAGCAGGAAGCAGCCCTTCTGTTTACTGCTTCAAGAGGCCGAGGCCCGGGCCTCCTTCAGCGACTCTTCGGAGGATTCCTTTGATCAAGGTTACTAGCTCCACACACAAAATAACCTTCCATGTTTTAGAGCGAGAGTGAGTGGGAGAGAGCGAGCGAGCGAGAGTGAGTGCACACAGTGGAGATGGCTGCACACACGCAGCCATCTTAGTTCTTGGCAGCATAGCCTGCCCATATCCGCCTATTTTTTTTTCTTCCTGTTGTTGTTTTTGTTTTTGTTTTTATCTGTAACTGTACCATCGTGATAAACATCATTGGCTAGCTCTTCCAGAGCTCTTAACCACGGACTGGTTTTTGGTCTCCACTTTCTTCCACCCTCTTCCCTCTACCTCCCCCCTGGCCCATCCCCGAGGTCCCATGCCTTCCCTGCCCTCGCAGACCCCTGGCCAGATCGGGTCGGGTCTCTTCTCTCTTGGCATGGGCCCCGGCGGCGGAGGAGGCTGTGTCCAAGGAGCATTTTGTAAATGGACTTCTGTTGTGTGGGCGTGTGACTTGCTGTTTGTACCGCGATTTTGGTAATACCAAGCTTTATTAAACATACCGAGTTCATTTTTAACTAAACCGTGTGCCTTGTTTCTCTTGCTGTGTCCTTACTAGACGTTAGATTACCGCTTCCCTTCCTTTGTTCCCTCTCCCCTTCCTCTCTCCCCCCTCTCCCCCTCCCCAGAAGGCCTAGACAAGGGTGGACCGCTTTTCTCTGTTATTCAAATATCCCTGATAGCTTTGCCATCCATCACATTTTCAGGTGTACGGTCAGCTGCTCTCACCCCAGCATCATCTGTTTGTTTGTTTGTTTTTTTAAAAATTTTTTTTTAAAGCTGCTTGTCTGTGTTTTATTTTCTTTAAGCTTTGCTGTTACTCAAAAAAAAAAAATTAACATGCCAACACTTGTCTTCTAACATATTTCTGCCTTGAAGGGCATGTAGGCAGTAAAGATCAAGCCTACTGGCCATCTCTGATTTTTAAGGTTGAATTTGAAAGCACTGGCTTTGATGGACAAAATGCAGTCCTTTGGGAAACATGCTGGCCTGCAAGTCCTGCGCCTGGTTTTGGCCTTAGCACCTCGGCTAGAGCCCGTCTAACCTGCTATTGGCGCCTGCTTCTCCAACACCAGAATTGTACGAGCTTGCAGTTAGAAACATTGACGCCCTCAGGCTCTTCAAGCAGAAATATTCCAGGAAGGAAAGTGGGAATGCTTCCCCACCCCCGTTCCAGGGTTTGCTTTTGGTGGGTTCCTTGTAGGGGCCAGGACGTGGGCAGAAATTTCCCCAGATGAGTAGCAATTCTTGGATATTACTGTTCCCTGAGAAAGGTTCTGGGGGGAAGGGGGGAGGTCAGAGTGAACCTGGGCATGACCTTGCTCAAGCCCCTGGGACCAGAACACTGCCCCATTTTCGAGCCTTGTTCTCCATTTCCTTGGGTGGGGGGGAGGTCTCCTCCCTTACCACAGCTGCCTTCCAAATTGGCAGAGGTGGATTTTGGGTGACCAAGACATGGCACACAGGGAACCTTTGGGCTCAAGCTTTCCTGGACTACTGCCACATCTGAGCCAGCAGAACCTGGGCCATGAAGAGAGGCCACCAGCCTCCTGTCACAGACCATCCCCACCTGGGCCTTCTGTGGCCATGTCTGGTCATCTCCTCTCTCCCTGACCAGGGATGGGTTCCTCTCCCCCTCCCTACATGCCCTTAAAACCAGGGTCTCATCCCCATGTTTTTGAGCTTTCCTGCTCCAGCATAGACCCCACAGAGAAGCAAATACTTCCCAGGCCTTCTAGGAAGGAGCCCGGGGACAGGATACAACAATGCTGAGGGTCAAGCCCAAATAGGGGAGTTTGGAGGTGTGAAGTGTAGGGCTGCCCCCCTCCCCTCCCCCCCCCCGGGCCAAATACAAAGCAGTTCTCTGGTGAGGTCTCTGAAAAAGTGAGATTTGGGTCATAGGGCTTGCCTACTACCCCTTTGGTACTAAAACACTTAATTGGCTTGGCTTTTCTAGTGTGTCTGCTTTCTCCTCCCAGCAGCTTGACCATCCCTTCACCCTTGACCCCTACCCATGATGCTTTGAGTGTCTGTTTCGGTCTCTCGCATTTGCTCTCACGCTGCACTTGGACGCAAAGCGAAGGCTGGGAGTAGGGCAGACGGCGTAACGGGCCACTGAGCTTGAGTCCGAGCTGGGCTCGTTGCTCCGTAGGTAGGCAAAAACCCCTTTTCCTTTCTGTCCTCCGTTTACCTCCCCCCTTGGGGTCTGTCCCCACCGGGTCTGGCAGCAATCGGGTTTTGGGAAGCCTTAACATTGGCAGTAACCAGCCCCTTGTCCTGAGCCAATATATGTATTTTCATATATACATATATCTATATAGATGAGGGTGTTTTTTTTTGTTTTGTTTTTGTTTTTTTTTTTTTTTTTTTTTTTTTTTTGGCATTTTCTTGGGGATCTTTGCTGGGACTTTTTTTCTCCTCTGCCCTTGGCAGGCTCTGGGGACACAGGTGTACATAATTCCAGAAGCTTTTTCTTGTGGGATGACCACAGGAGGCCCCAGGATAACCAGTTTCATCTTTGCAGATGGCACTCATTCTGGGCTTGCCGCCCTCTCAGTGCTCTGTGAGACTGGCCTGCTCGGCTTTCTAGGGTTTAACTTGGCCACCACAACCTTCTGAAATGCAGATCAGGCACTCATGCGTCCCCCGCTGATGATGTGACTGCCTGAGAATCCTGGAAAGAACGTTCTGGAATTAGAAGTCTTCACACCTGAGCAGCCAGGACAGAGGGGATTTTTAGAAGGGGGACATTCCCAGCCCTCATTCCAGCCAATCACCCTTCCCTCTGTCCATCCTGCCCAAATTGGCCAACCCCAGGGAGGCCTGATGTGGGGTTACCCAGGCGCTGTCGAAAAAAGTCTGCCTACACTTAGCCTGCTTTGCCGCTGTGGCCCACTGGGGCGGAGACAGAGCCACGTGACGTCGCAATGTGAATGATCGCAAGTGCATACTACCTGCCTGCCCCTGCCTGCCCTGCTGGCCTCCCCAGCTGCTTCATCCATCGCTCTGGGAGCGCCTCCTGCCTCACAGCCCTCTTACCCCCCCTCTCTCTCTCTCTCTCTCTCTCTCTCTCTTCCTCTCTCCACCCCCTGTTGCAGATCCTTAGCTCCTCCCACCTCCCTTTCCAACCAAGCAAAAACCTGGCCTTTTCCCCATAGCTTGGTGGACAATCAGAACTCTGCCCTTAGTGGTGCCCCTAAGCTGCCACTTGCAGCCACTAGCTTATTTAAAACCAAGGAGTGCCTTAGGGCTTTGGCAGGAGAACGTGTACTTGGCCACCCATCTTCCCTTGTCCATCCAGGACATACATGTGTCCTAAAATTTTTTGCTAGACGAAGTAGCCTTCCATTCCCCACCTGTGCCCCACCCTTGGCCAGTGGCGCCCAGTGCTGTGGCCTGTGAGGGAGGAGATGGCATCTGGTACCTCTTTCCCCTCAGCAGCTCCTCAGCCAGCCGTGCCATCTCCCTTGGTTTCACTTTCTGGGGGAGAATTTGGTCATATACAGGGAACGATTTCCTGTTTGCCCTGCCAACCTTGCCACCCAGCCTGCCAGGGGCTGCCAGTCCTTGAGCCAGCTGGGCCAATTGCTGGGGTGAAGAAGACTCAGACTGGGCTTCGTTGGCCTAAGCGATTGGTCTCAGGCGCCTTGTCTCCCTGCTACAGGGTAAGCTGGTCGTCTACCCCCAGGGCTGCCTGTGAGCTCAGAACCATGGGTGGCTTACAGTGTCCCCTTGTGTCACTTTTCTTTGCGAGACACAGTGGCCTGGCTCTGCGTCTTCTTTTCTGTTGAAACAGGCTCGTTATGCAGCCCAGGCTGGTCTTGAACTCCTGATAGCTCCTGCTACCTGGGATCCTACATGGACCCTCCCCTTAGCTTGGCAGGAGGGTCACCTTATGCTACACCACATATAAACACATACAGAAGGCTCAGAGAGATTCCTCAGCTCTGGGTTTAAAGCATGGGGGTCTACCTATTCTGAAGAGACCAAGCCCCACCTTCTCCTGCTGATAGCTGCCATAGGCCCCTTGCCCAGCTCCCCCGGCCACCAGCCTGACCCCCTATCCGACCCCCTCCTCTGCCTTGCATTCCTTCTCTCCCGCCTCCTCCCTCAGCCTCCGTGTCTATGTCGGGGCGTGTGTGTGCGTGCGTGAGACCGTGGTGAGCGCTGTCTCCTGTCCTTGTCTGTCTGTCCCCTGCCCACAGCACAGGTGCATGTTGGTGCTGTCTTCCCAGAAGCCCACCCTGACACCCAGAGTCACCCCTACCCCAGGCTGTCCTTGTGGGCCGCTTGGTGAAGACCTCAAGGCTATGGTGGGAGGGACTATGGACCAGTTGTTAGAATATCCCCCAGCAGCCCTTGGTATGAGGACAGAGGGTGAGGCTGGGAGCCAAATTCGTGCTCTGGCCAGGGTGGGCAATGGGGAGTAGTGGGGGGCAGTGTGCACCCAGGCCAGGGCCCTGACTTGCCCCTTGTTTTCTGCATGCTAGATGAGAGCTCGGAGGAGGATGACGAGGAGGAGGAAGAACTGGAGGAGGAGGAGGATGAGGAGGAGGCCAGAGGCAGCTATAGGCTGGGTGCCCGAGAACGGGCCCTGTCGCCAGGCCTGGAGGAGAGTGGGTTGGGCCTGCTGGCCCGCTTTGCGGCCAGTGCCCTCCCCAGCCCCACAGTGGGGCCATCCCTGTCAGTGGTGCAGCTGGAGGCCAAGCAGAAGGCCCGGAAGAAGGAGGAGCGACAGAACATGATGGGTAAGTGTTGGTGCCCAGGGCGCGCTGCAGGGAAGTGGGTTCTGTAGGCCTCGTCCATAGATGAGGAACCTGAGGCAAGGAGGTGGAGGAGAGCAGAGCTGGATGTAGCACCTGCCATGTGAGCGAGCCCTGCCGTGAGCAGAATGGGGCTGGTGACGTGACATCCCCCAGGAGCAGTCCCTGTGGCCGCAAGGGTGGCTTCCCAGACGTGGAGAATTCAATCAGTAAGGTCTGAGGACCTGAGTTTGATGCCCAGAATGCTGGGCACAGGGGCATTTTCTTATAATCCTAGCACTGGGGAGGCTGAGAAAGGCAGATCCCTGGGGCTTGCTGGCCAGCTAACTAGTCTAGCCTATTTGGTGAGCTCTAGGCCAATGAGAGATGCTGCCTTAAAAAGATAGCAGCTGGAGTGATGGGTCAATGACTGAGGTGCTTGGCTGCAAAGCCTAATGACCCAGGTTCAGTTCCCTAGTATCCACGTAAAGCCACATAAAGTGTCACATGCATCCAAAGTCTATTTAAAGCGGCTACAGGCCCTGGCACACCTGTTCTTTTTGTCTGTGTGTCTCTTCTATCTCTCTCTGCTTGCAAATAAATAGAAATTAAGGGCTAGAGAGATAGCTTAGCTTTTTAAAAAATATATATTTTATTTATTTATTTGAGAGAGAGAATGGGCACGCCAGGGCCTCCAAGCCACTGCAAATGAACTCCAGATGCATGCGCCCCTTGTGCATCTGGCTTACGTGAATCCTGGAGAGTCAAACCGGGATCCTTTGGCTTCACAAGCAAATGCCTTAACTGCAAAACCATCTCTCCAGCCCCGATGGCTTAGCCTTTTAAGATGCTTGCCTGCAAAGCCTAAGGACCCAGTTTTAATTCCCCAGTACCCACATAAGACAGATGCACAAGGTGGTGCATGTGTCTGGAATTTGTTTGCAGTGGTTAGAGACCCTGGCATGCCAATTTTTTCTCTATCTGTCCCTCCTCAAATAAATAAATAAATGGTTTTTAAAAAAGGGGACTGGAGAGATGGCTTAGCGGTTAAGGCATCTGCCTGCTAAGCCTAAGAACCCGGTTCCAATCTCCAGGTCCCACGTTTAGCCAGATGCAAAGTGAGGCAAGGGCGCAATGCCGCACTTGACCACAAGGGGGCGCACACATCTGGATTTCATTCACAGCAGCTGAGAGACTGCTGGCGCGCCCATCTCTATCTCTCTCCCTCTCCCTCTCTGTCTGTCTCTTTCTCTGTGTCTCTCTCCAAAAATAAATAAAATAATTAAAAATTTGTTTAAAAAAGGTGGATGAAAGCCGGGCGTGGTGGCGCACGCCTTTAATCCCAGCACTCGGGAGGCAGAGGTAGGAGGATCGCCGAGAGTTCGAGGCCACCCTGAGACTACATAGTTAATTCCAGGTCAGCCTGGACCAGAGTGAGACCCTACCTTGTAAAACCAAAAAAAAAAAAAAAAAAAAAAAGGTGGATGAGGGCTGGGGAGATGGCTCAAGCATTTAAAGGCACTTGTTTGCAAAGCCTACTGACATGGGTTTGATTCTTCAGTACCCACATAAAGTCAGATGCACAAAGTTATGCATGGGTGTGGAGTACATTTGCAGTGGCAAGAGGGTCTGCTGTGCCCATTCTCTCTTTTTCAAATAAAATAACTAATATTTGTAAACCAAGCAGGGCATACCTTTAATCCCAGCACTCAGTAGGCAATGGTAAGAGGATCGCTTGTGAGTTCCAGGTCAACTTAGGCTAGAGCGAGACTTTACCTTGGGGGAAAAACTGTAAACAAACCAAAGGTCGGATGGTGTCTGAGGAATGACACCCAAGGTTGTCTTCTGGCATCCACATCCATATCCACATGTACATATGTGTACCTGCGTGTACACACACACACACACACACACACATCATGGCCCTATGTTTGGCACCTTGGGGGATTCAGGGGCCTTGAACCCATCTTGAGGATCAGAGACCACTCTAGATTGACCCATGAGAGATGTAGCTGCTGGCAAGGGGTCCTGGGTGTGAGGGGTCCCTGAGGGATGAGGAAAGGAGAGCACAATGGATCTGCACTGGAAGGGTATGGTCAGTGAGGCAGAGAGGTCAAGGGGTCAAAAGACACAGGCTCCCTTCTCACTGCCCGGTGAGTTCATGACACTGACCCTCAGCGTGCTTCCTTCCAGCGTCTCCATCTGTTCATAATCAAGAGTCAGGGCCCTGCGCTCCCCCATGACCCTCAGCTGTCCTTTTCCCAGCCATAAGCAAGGGGTTGCCAGCCCTTCTGGAGGTTCCTCAGACTGTCCCCAGCATAGGGATCAAAGCCCCTTGCCAGCATGTACCACCTCCTAGAGCCCATTTCTGGCTTCTGCCCCTGGCTCTGTCTTCCTCCTTCCCCCACTTGCTTTGTCTCCCCTTCTACCCTGTCATGAGTCCCAGTCTTCAGACCTGGTTGCCTCCCCTCCAGGATCACCTTCTCCTCTATGATGCATACACATGCATACACACACATACACACGGAGCTGGAGGCCTTCATTGGAGCTCCCCATTTCCCTCGGTCCTTCTGTCAGCCCATCAGCACCCCAGCCTCCTCATTCTTCATCCCAGTCTATAAATGTATCACCAATTCTTTTTTCTTTGGGGGAGGGATCTCTTCCACACTGTTTTATTTTTTATTTATTTATTTATTTATTTATTTATTTATTTATTTATTTGAGAGAGAGAGAGAGAATGGGCATGCCAGAGCCTCCAGCCACTGCAAACAGACTCCAGAAGCATGCAACCCCTTGTGCATCTGGCTTACGTGGGTCCTGGGGAATCGAACCTGTGTCCTTTGGCTTTATAGGCAAGTGCCTTAATTGCTAAGCCATCTCTCCAGTCCCCACCAATTCTTCTAGTATCTTGAGACTTGTAAAATTATTCCTGCTGCCCAAAGATAGCAGTTTTCTCCAAATACACTGAATGTCTGGGCATATATTTCAATGTATTTTTTTGGTTTTTCGAAGTAGGGTCCCTCTCTCTCTTTTTTTTCTCTCGAAGTAGGATCTCTTTCTAGCCCAGGCTGACCTGGAATTTACTACATAGTCTCAGGGTGGTCTTGAACGCATTCTGCCTACCTCTAACTCCTGAGGGCTGGGATTAAAGGCATGTGCCACCACGCCCGACTTGTCTTACTATCCTTTTAATGTCTGTAGGGTCTGTAGCACTGTATCCGTTTTCATTGCTGATACAAATCATGTCTTCTCTTGTGCAGTCTGGCTAGAACATACTCATTTTTACTTTTTAAAAGATTTTTAACTTTTTTTTTTTTTTTTTTGGAGAGACACAGAGAGAAAGAGAGACAGAGAGAGGGAGAGGGAGACAGATAGAGATGGGCATGCCAGCAGCCTCTCAGCTGCTGTGAATGAAATCCAGATGTGTGCGCCCCCTTGTGGTCAAGTGCGGCATTGCGCCCTTGCATCACTTTGCATCTGGCTAAACATGGGACCTGGAGATTGAACTGCTGGAGATTGGAACAGGTGTTCTTTAGGCTTAGGAGGCAGGCGCCTTAACTGCTAAGCCATCTCTCCAGCCCAGATTTTTAACTTTTTATTGACAACTTCCATACATATATTCATTTTTTGGGAGGTGGGGTTTGAGGTAGGGTCTCACTCCAGCCCAGGCTACCTGGAATTCACTATGTAGTCTCAGGGTAGCCTCAAACTCACAGCGATCCTCTTACCTCTACCTCTCAAGTGCTGGGATTAAAGGCGTGTGCCACCATCTGGCTATAAACAAGATCCCATGACCATCTCCTCCCACTACCCTTTCTTTCCCCCCCTCAAATCACCCTCCACTGAATCCCTTCTTTTCAACTTTTTTGTTTTGTTTTGTTTTGTTTTTGAGGTAGAATCTTGCTCTAGCCCAGGCTGACCTGGAACTCACTCAGTAGCCCTAGTCTGGGCTCAAATTCATGGTGTTCCTTCTACCTCAGCATCCCAAGTGCTGAGATTAAAGATGTGCCCCATCACGCCTGTCCAGTGTCATCACTTTTTTCCTCTGCCATCATTCAGGTCTTGTGTAGCTAGTATCAGCCACTATGAGGTCCTGAATAACCAGGCTACTTTAAGTATGAAGACAGTGTTGTAAGCACTCCTCATCTTAGCTCTTATATCCTTCCTGCCACTTCTTCCACAACGGTCCCTGAGCCTTGGAGGGTGTTTATAGAAATGTCTCACTTAGTGCTGAATGCTGGCTGTACTGTCACTTCTCAGCACTACAGTCACTTAAAAAAAAATGCTGGACATTGTGGCACACGCCTTTAACCCCAGAACTCGGGAGGCAGAAGTAGGAGGATCGCCATGAGTTTGAGGACACCCTGAGACTACATAGTGAATTCTAGGTCAGCCTGGGCTAGAGTGAGACCCTACTGTGAAAAACCACATACAAAAAATTATTTATTTATTTATGAGAGGGAGAAGGAGAGGCAGAGAGAGAAAGAGAGAGAGAGAGAGAGAGAAAATAGACACTCCAGGGCCTCCCAGCCACTGCAAATGAACTCCAGATGCATGTGGCACCTTGTGCATCTGGCTTATGTGGGTCCTGGGGAACTGAAATGGGGACTTGGACCTTGGTCCTTTAGCTTTGCCAGCAAGAGCCTTAACCATTAAGCCATCTCTCTACCCCTATAGTGACTTTTGAGTCATCCCGGTGGTGACCACCATCTGAAAAGAGAAGCTTCTCTGTAACCAAAAGTGAGAGTTTACATTAATACCTGGGCATAAACATAAGTATTTAGAAGGCATTTTGGTGGACAGAATATATGCATTTAGCCAGACAACAGTGGGTTCCCCCTAGGGCTCATGACCTCCTCAGCCATAGGCTTTTTTTTTTTTTTGGAGAGAGAGAGGGAGAGGGAGACAGATAGAGATGGACGTGCCAGCAGTCTCTCAGCTGCTGTGAACAAAATCCAGATGCTGCGCCCCTTGTGGTCAAGTGCGGCATTGCGCCCTTGCGTCACTTTGCATCTGGCTAAACGTGGGACCTGGAGATTGGAACCGCTGGAGATTGGAACCAGCGTTCTTAGGCTTAGGAGGCAGGCGCCTTAACCCTAAGCCATCTCTCCAGCCCTGTTTTGATTTTTTTTTTTTTTGAGGTAGGGTCTCATGCTAGTCTAGGCTGGCCTTGAACTCACAGCAGTCCTGCTACCTCTGCCTCCGGAGTGCTGGGATTAAAGGCATGCGCTACCACCACACCCAGCACATCTTACACATTTTGATACGTGGCCCTCTTTTCATTATTATTCAACAAATATTCTAGTTTCTCTTACGATTACTACTTGAATGCAGTGAAGATTTAGAAAGGGATTATTGTTCAAATATGTGAGGGAAATTGCTTGGCTATTTTATTAATCTCTAATTGAATTGCTTGTGGTTGGAGAACAAACTGATTCCAAGTTTTTAAATTTGCAGCTATATATAGTGCTTCCTAGTAAGTGAATTGTGCACACTTAATGTGTCCTCTGACACCATGAAGTTACGGTTCTCCATTGCTGTCAGTCACAGGAGCGTTGAGATTTATGTCTGCTCTTTTCTTGGTCTAGTTCCAGCATTTGTTAGAGATGGTATTCAAATTTTCAAAGATGACTAGAGTTCTTGCTTCCTTCTTGTGCATTCTTTCAGTTTTTGCTTTATGAATCTTTAGCTCTGTTCTTGAGCACATACATGTTTTTGATTGGTATCTTTTTCTCTTGAGCTTCATTATTGTGAAGTGTTCCTTCTTAAAAAATATATACTTTTCATTTGAGGGCTAGAGAGATGGTTTATCAGTTAAGGCACTTGCCTGCAAAGCCAAAGGACCCAGGTTTGATTCCTCAAGACCCACATAAGCCACATGCACAAGGTGGCATATGCGTCTGGAGTTCATTTGCAGTGGCTGGAGGCTCTGGTGTAACCATTCTTTTTTTTTTTTTTTTTTTTTTTTTTTTTTTGAGGTAGGGTCTCACTATGGCCCAGGCTAACCTGGAATTAACTATGTAGTCTCAGGGTGGCCTTGAACTCACGGCGATTCTCCTACCTCTGCCTCCCGAGTGCTGGGATTAAAGGCGTGCACCACCACGCCCGGCTCATCTGGTGTACCCATTCTTTCTCTCTCTCTTTCTCTCTCTCACTCTCTCTCAAATAAATAAAATTTTTTTATTTATTTGAGAGAGAGTGAGTATGGGCATGCCAAGGTCTTTTGCCTCTGTAAAAGAACTCCAGGGCTGGAGAAATGGCTTAGCAGTTAAGGTGCTTGCCTGTGAAGCCTAAGGACTCATGTTCGACTCTCCAGATCCCATGTAAGCTAGACACACAAAGGTGAGGCAAATGCAATGTCAACATACCCCCTAGGTGGTGCACATGTCTGGAGTTCCATTGTAGTGCCTGAGGCCCTGGCCCACCAATTCCCTCCCTCCCTCCCTCTCTCTAAATAATAATAATAAAGAAAAAAGAACTCCAGACATATGGACCACATTGTGCATCTGGCTTTATGTGGGTACTGGGGAATTGAACTCAGGTTGGCAGCCTTTGTATGCCAACACCTTTAACCACTGAGCAATCTCCCCAGCCCATGTTTCTTTTCCTGTTTTTCTTTTTTTCTTTTTGTGTTTTTTTGAGGTAGGGTCTCACTCTAGCCCAGGCTAACCTGGAATTCACGATGCAGTCTCAGGGTGGCCTCGAATTCAAGGCAAACCTCTTACCTCTGCCTCCCCAGTGCTGGGATTAAAGGCTTGCGCCACCATGCCCGGCCCATATTTCTTTTTCTATCTGGGTAATATGCCTTCTTTCAAAGTCCATTTTATCTAGTACATAGTCATTCCAGCATATATGTCTGTGTAAATATATACATACATATATATATATAATTTTTTTTTTTTGGTTTCTCGAGGTAGGGTTTCACTCTAGCTCAGGCTAACTCACTATGTAGTCTCAGGGTGGCCTTGAACTTGTGGCAATCCTCCTACCTCTTCCTCCCGAGATTAAAGTCGTGCGCCACCACACCTGGCCATTCCAGCTTTTGTCTGTTTACTGAGTGTGGCCTATCTTTTTCTACCCAGTCATTCTCATCGTATCTTTATGTTCAGCACAAATGTCTTATAGATGGTGTATAATTGATTTGTTTAAGTCCTCTTTGTAATTTTCCTTTATTGTAGTGTTTGTAATATGTAATGAAATTTTTTTTGATTGGGTTTGAATCTTGTTTTAAAATTTTTAATAGCTTTATTGTGATAAAATTTACATACTGTATTGTCATGTACATTTTTAGTGTTTAAAAAAATGTGTTGGGCTGGAGAGATGGCTTAGCGGTTAAGGCACATGCCTGTGAAGCCTAAGGACCCCAGTTCGATTTTCCAGGTCCCACATTAGCCAGATGCACATGGTGGCACATGCGTCTGGAGTTCTTTTTCTTTTTTAATTCTAATTTTACATTCATATTGATGACTCTGTTATCCTTCTCCCTGTCTCCCCCTCCAAAGGGACCCTCATCATTGGGGAATGTGGGTGGTGCATGGTGGGGGTAGCCCTCAGTTCTGGGGAAAAGGCAATGTCTCTGTGTGTAGTGTCCCAGCTTATGGCTCTAACACTCTTTCCGCCACCTCTTCCATGAATTTCCCTGAGCCACGTTGGGATCATTTTAGTTCTACTTCAGTGATGAGGTCTTGGGAGCCTCTGTGTCTCTGGATATCTGGCTTAGTAGGAGTTGAATGTTCTCTGTGTTTATCTCCGCATCTGGAGTTTGTTTGCAGCGGCTAGAGGCCCTGGTGTGCCCACTCTTCCTCTCTCTGTCTCTAATAAATAAATAAAAATTAAAATTAAAAAATATATATGTTGCTGGGTGTGGTGGCGCATACCTTTAGTCCCAGCACTTGGGAGGCAGAGGTAGGAGGATCCCTGTAAGTTCAAGGCCAGCCTGAGACTACATAGGGAGTTCCAGGTCAGCTTGGACTAGAGTGAGACCCTACCTTGAAAAACAAAAACAAAAAAAAAAAAAAAAAAATTAACCTATGAATTTGTGAGGGGAGAGAGAGAGTGAGTATGGGCATGCCAAGGCCTTTTACCACTGCAAATAAACTCTAGATGCATGTGCCACTTTGTGCATCTGGCTTTATATAGGTACTGGGGAATTGAACCTAGAATTGCAGGTTTTGCATGCAAGTGCCTTAACTGCTGAGCCATCTCTCCAGCCCCATTTAGTGGTTTATTTTTATTTTTTTTACTTTAGAGAGAGAAATGAGAGATAGAGAATTGGCACTCCAGGGCCTCAGCCACTGCAGTTGAACTCCTGATGCTTGCGCCACCTAGTGGGCACGTGTGACCTTGTGCTTGCCTCACCTTCATGTGTCTGGCTTACACAGGATCTGGAGAGTAGAACATGGATCCTTAGGCTTCGCAGGCAAGCACCTTAACCACTAAGCCATATCTCCAGCCCCCACTTTAGTGTGTTTTGTTTTGTTTTGTTTTTTTTTTTTCAAGGTAGGGTCTCACTCTAGCTCAGGCTGACCTGGAATTCACTCTGTAGTCTCAGGGTGGCCTCAAACTCACAGCGATCCTCCTACCTCTGCCTCCTGAGTGCTGGGATTAAAGGTGTGTGCCACCATGCCCGGCTTCCATTTCAGTGTTTTTTATTGTATTGAGTTGTGCCACCATCCATCGCCCCTAACTGCAGTTCGTTCTCATCCTCGCAGTAGGAAACCCACAACCATTGCAGTTTCTTCTCATATCCTCCAAAGCTTGAGCTCTAACCAACTCTTTCTTTCTTTCTGTCTTTTTCTTTTTTGGTTTGTCAAGGTAGGGTCTTGCTGTAGCCTAGGCTGACCTGGAATTCACTATGTAGTCTCAGGCTGGGCTTGAATTCACAGTGTGCTGGGATTAAAGGCATGTACCACCATACCTGGCCAGTTTGGTTTGCTTTTGTTTGTTTGCTTGCTTTTTAAAAAATTATTTTATTTATTTTTTGGAGAGAGACACAGAGAGAGACAGACAGAGGGGGAGAAGGAGACAGAGATGGGCATGCCAGCAGTCTCAGCTGCTGAGAACTAAAACCAGATGTGTGCGCCCCCTTGTGGTCAAGTGTGGCATTGCGCCCTTGCGTCCCTTTGCATCTGGCTAAACGTGGGACCTGGAGATTAGAACCTGGTTCTTAGGCTTAGCAGGCAGATGCCTTAACCGCTAAGCCATCTCTCCAGCCCAGGTTTTTTTTTTTTTTTTTTTTTTTTTTTTTAACCAATTAACATGGGTTTTCCATTCTTTGGGTCTTCTGTAATTTCATTCAACAATATTTGTAGTTTTCATTGTTGGTAGCTTTGCACTTCTCTTGCTAAATGACTTGTTTAATCCTTCCTTGATGTTACTATAAATTAAATTGTTTTTATTTTGGGAGTTTCTGCTGTTAGGATATACAAATGTCATTGAGGCTGGGTGTGGTGGTGCACACCTTTAATCCCAGCACTTGGGAGGCAGAGGTAGAAGGATTGCTGTGAGTTCGAGGCCACCCTGAGACTACATAGTGGATTCCAGGTCAGCCTGGACTACAAAGTGAGACTCTACCCCAAAAAAACAAAAAAAAAAAAAAAAAGAAATGTCATTGAGTTTTATTTATTGATCTTGTAGCCTACAACCACAGTGGACTTAGTTGTTGATTGTGATGTTTTTATTTTATTTTATTTTATTTTATTTACTTATTTTTAAAATATATTTATTTATTTATTTATTTATTTATTTAACAGAGAAAGAGGGGGAGAGAGAGAGATTGGGTGCACCAGGGCTTCCAGCCACTGCAAACGAACTCCAGATGCAAGTGCCCCCTTGTGCATCTGGCTAATGTGGGTCCTGGGGAATTGAACCTGGGTCCTTTGTGCAGGCAAGTTCCTTAACAGCTAAGCCATCCCTCCAGCCCTACTTTTTTTTTTTTTTTTTTTTTTTTTTTGAGGTAGGGTTACTCAGGCTGACCTGGGACTCACTATGTATTCTCCAACTCTCAGTGATCCTCCTACCTCTCTCCCCAGTGCTGGGATTAAAGGTGTGCACCACCACGCCCAGCTTCCTGATGGGTTTGGGGTTAAATTCTGTAGGTGTTTCCAGACGAGCTCATGCCCTTTATAGAGGTGGTTTTACTTCTTCCTTCATCAATTAGATCACAAATATGTAAATGTATGTAAATATATATGCATGTAGTTACCTCTTACTTAGTTCTCATATCTAATTCCCCAGGCTGGGATCTCTAGGTGGAAAACTGAATGGAAGTGGTATGAGGAGACATCTTTGTAGTTCAGTGGCAGTCGCCTGATGTTTATCTGGAGGGTCACTTCTAATTATAGCAGGCAGATTTCTCCTGCTGCTCTCTAGGGCGTAACTCTATCTTGTCTGTCAAACAGCGACTGTGATGTCCTCGGCATGGACTTCTTTCTGGTGGGTGTCCATCCCATGTCGCGTGTGTGCGTGTTGGTCATCAGCTGCTCTCTCAAGTCATTCTTCATTCCCAGCCAGCCATTACCATGGGACCGGTTTCTGTTGGTTCTCCTCTTTATTCAGATTAACTTCTCTGCCTCTCTGTCGTGTGTGTGGGTGCGTGGGGTATACCTGTGGAGCCCAGAGATAATGCTGGGTGTCTTCCTCCACCACTTTCTTTTTTTTTATTATTTTTTATTTATTTTTAAAAACAGATTTTATTAGAGGGAGGTGGTGACAGAAATGCGCCAGCAGTGTCTCAGCTGCTGAGAACGAAAGGCAGATGTGTGCGCCCCCTTGGAGGATTGCACCCTTGTGTCACTTTGCATCTGGCTAAACCTTGAGACTGCAGGAGATTGGAACCAGTGTTACTTAGGCTGGAGGCAGGCGTGAACCACTGCCATCTCTCCAGCCCAAAAAAAAACAAAATTTTTAAAATTTATTTTATTAGCCGGGCATGGTGGCGCACGCCTTTAATCCCAGCACTCGGGAGGCAGAGGTAGGAGGATCGCTGAGAGTTCGAGGTCACCCTGAGACTACAGAGTGAATTCCAGGTCAGCCTGGACCACAGCGAGACCCTACCTCGCAAAAAAAATAAATTTTTTTTTTTTACTTATTTGAGAGAGAGAGAGAGAGAGAGGAAGAGGCAGATAGAGAGAAAAAGACTGGGCACACCAGGGCATCTAGCTACTGCAAACGAACTCCAGATGCATGTGCCCTCTTGTGCATCTGGCTTACATGGGTCCTTGGGGAATCGAACCGGGGTCCTTAAGCTTTGCATGTAAACACCTTAACCTCTAAGCCATTTCCTCAGCCCCTCCACCACTTTCTGTCTTGTTCTTTGAACCCAGAGCTCACAGATTTAGCTAGACAAGCTAGCCCGTGAGCCCTGGGGCTCCTGTGTCTGCTCCCCAGCCCGGGGACTACACGTGTATGCCACCGCACCTGGCTTTTACGTGGCTATTGGGGATCTGAACCCAGGCCCGTAGGCTTGCATAGCAAACACGTTATCCACTGAGCCATCTCCCAGAACCAAATTAACTCTCTTAATTTTACCCATTCAGCTTTTAGGTCCCTTTAGTGAATTTCGTATTTCCAAAATTGTAATTTTTTGGCTCTGAAATATCCATTCAGTTCTTTTCAGACATTTTGTTTCTCTGGTGAATTTTTCATGTTCTGGAAACAGGTTTTGTTTTCACTCTGTAGCCCAGGTTTGCTGGAACTCCGGCTCCTCCTGTCTTGGCCCCCTGGATACTGGCAGTTAGAGGTGTCTGCCACCACACCCAGCTGTCTTACTTCCCTGAGAGCAGGTGTGACATCTGCAGAAAATTCTTTGCAAATGAACTCCAGACACACTGTCCACTTGATGCTTCTGGCTTTATGTGGGTACTGGGGAATCGAACCCAGGTCCATCAGGTTTTGCAAGGAAGCAACGTTAACCACTAAGCCTTCTCGTGAGTCCACGAGCAGTTGTGACATCTGCAGAAAGTTCTGTGTATTGGTTCCAATGTTGGTGTCATCTTGGAGTCCAGTGTAGCTCTTGGAGTCGCTTCAGGTCCTTGGCTGCCACAGGATGCCGGGGTGTGTGCTGGCCATAGTTGGTTGTGTGGACGCTTCGAGGATGTCCCTGTTTCTTAAGTGAGCAGTGTTTCCTTCCTTTCCACAGAGCTGCTTTGGCAGGGCATAGGCTCCTCTTTCTTTTTTCCTTTCCTTCTTTCTTTCTTTTCTTTTCTTTACTTTTTTTTTTTTTTTTTTGGTTTTTGAGGTAGGGTATCACTCCTGAGTGCAGGAATGGAAGGCATGCTGCCACCATGCCCAGCTCTCCTTTCTGTTTTTAAATTAATTTATATATTTGCAAGCAGAGAGAGTGAGAGAAAGAGAGGAGACAGACAGAGAGAATGGGCGTGCAGGGCCTCTAGCCACTGCAAACAAACTCTAGTTGCAGGTGCCACCATTGTCATTGAGTTTTATTTATTGATCTTGTAGCCTACAACCACAGTGGACTTAGTTGTTGATTGTGATGTTTTTATTTTATTTTATTTTATTTACTTATTTTTAAAATTTATTTATTTATTTATTTATTTGACAGAGAAAGAGGGAGAGAGAGAGAGATTGGGTGCACCAGGGCTTCCAGCCACTGCAAACGAACTCCAGATGCAAGTGCCCCCTTGTGCATCTGGCTAATGTGGGTCCTGGGGAATTGAACCTGGGTCCTTTGACTGTGCAGGCAAATTCCTTAACAGCTAAGCCATCCCTCCAGCCCTACTTTTTTTTTTTTTTTTTTTTTTTTTTTTTTTTTTTGAGGTAGGGTTACTCAGGCTGACCTGAGACTCACTATGTATTCTCCTACCTCTCTCCCCAGTGCTGGGATTAAAGGTGTGCGCCACCACGCCCAGCTTCCTAATGGGTTTAAGGTTAAATTCTGTAGGTGTTTCCATACTAGCTCATGCCCTTTATAGAGGTGGTTTTACTTCTTCCTTCATCAATTAGATCACAAATATGTAAATGTATGTAAATATATATGCATATAGTTACCTCTTACTTAGTTCTCATATCTAATTCCCCAGGCTGGGATCTCTAGGTGGAAAACTGAATGGAAGTGGTATGAGGAGACATCTTTGTAGTTCAGTGGCAGTCGCCTGATGTTTATCTGGAGGGTCACTTCTAATTATAGCAGGCAGATTTCTCCTGCTGCTCTCTAGGGTGTAACTCTATCTTGTCTGTCAAACAGCGACTGTGATGTCCTCGGCATGGACTTCTTTCTGGTGGGTGTCCATCCCAGGTCACGTGTGTGCTGGTCATCAGCTGCTCTCTCGCCAAGTCATTCTTCATTCCCAGCCAGCCATTACCATGGGACTGGTTTCTGTTGGTTCTCCTCTTTATTCAGATTAACTTTTCTGCCTCTCTGTCGTGTTTGTGGGTGCGTGGGGTACACCTGTGGAGCCCAGAGATAATGCTGGGTGTCTTCCTCCACCACTTTCTTTTTTTTTTTTTATTTTTTTTATTTATTTTATTAGAGACAGAGAGATGGTGGCGAGGGCCAGATCCTAGCAGTGTCTCAGCTGCTGAGAGGCAGAGGTAGGGTCAAGTGCGGATTGCACCCTTGTGTCACTTTGCATCTGGCTAAACGGGGACTTGGAGACTGGAACTGTGAATTCCAGGTCAGCCTGGACCAGAGTGAACCCCTAAGCCATCTGCCAAAACAAAACAAAACAAAAATTTAAATTTATTTTATTATTTTATTAGCGGGTGGTGGCGCACGCCTTTAATCCCAGCACTCAGGAGGCAGAGGTAGGAGGATCACCAAGAGTTCGAGGTCACCCTGAGACTACAGAATGAATTCCAGGTCAGCCTGGACCAGAGTGAGACCCTACCTCGCAAAAAAAAATAAATTTTTTTATATATATTTGAGATATATAATTTATTTGAGAGAGAGGAAGAGGCAGATAGAGAGAAAAAGACTGGGCACACCAGGGCATCTAGCTACTGCAAACGAACTCCAGATACATGTGCCCTCTTGTGCATCTGGCTTACATGGGTCCTTGGGGAATCGAACTGGGGTCCTTAAGCTTTGCATGTAAACGCCTTAACCTCTAAGCCATTTCCTCAGCCCCTCCACCACTTTCTGTCTTGTTCTTTGAACCCAGAGCTCACAGATTTAGCTAGACAAGCTAGCCCGGGAGCCCTGGGGCTCCTGTGTCTGCTCCCCAGCCCGGGGACTACACGTGTATGCCACCACACCTGGCTTTTACGTGGCTATTGGGGATCCAAACCCAGGCCCGTAGGCTTGCATAGCAAACACGTTATCCACTGAGCCATCTCCCAGAACCAAATTAACTCTCTTAATTTTACCCATTCAGCTTTTAGCTCCCTTTAGTGAATTTCGTATTTCCAAAATTGTAATTTTTGGCTCTGAAATATCCATTCAGTTCTTTTCAGACATTTTGTTTCTCTGGTGAATTTTTCATGTGCTGGAAACAGGTTTTGTTTTCACTCTGTAGCCCAGGTTTGCTGGAACTCCGGCTCCTCCTGTCTTGGCCCCCTGGATACTGGCAATTAGAGGTGTCTGCCACCACACCCAGCTGTCTTACTTCCCTGAGAGCAGGTGTGACATCTGCAGAAAATTCTTTGCAAATGAACTCCAGACACACTGTCCACTTGATGCTTCTGGCTTTATGTGGGTACTGGGGAATCGAACCCAGGTCCATCAGGTTTTGCGAGGAAGCAACGTTAACCACTAAGCCTTCTCGTGAGTCCACGAGCAGTTGTGACATCTGCAGAAAGTTCTGTGTATTGGTTCCAATGTTGGTGTCATCTTGGAGTCCAGTGTAGCTCTTGGAGTCGCTTCAGGTCCTTGGCTGCCACAGGATGCCGGGGTGTGTGCTGGCCATAGTTGGTTGTGTGGACGCTTCGAGGATGTCCCTGTTTCTTAAGTGAGCAGTGTTTCCTTCCTTTCCACAGAGCTGCTTTGGCAGGGCATAGGCTCCTCTTTCTTTTTTCCTTTCCTTCTTTCTTTCTTTTCTTTTCTTTTTTTTTTTTTTTTTTTTTTTTTTTTGGTTTTTGAGGTAGGGTATCACTCCTGAGTGCAGGAATGGAAGGCATGCTGCCACCATGCCCAGCTCTCCTTTCTGTTTTTTAAATTAATTTATATATTTGCAAGCAGAGAGAGTGAGAGAAAGAGAGGAGACAGACAGAGAGAATGGGCATGCAGGGGCCTCTAGCCACTGCAAACAAACTCTAGTTGCAGGTGCCACCATGTACATCTGGCCTACGTGGGACCTGGAGAATTGAACCTGGGTCCTCAGGCTTCACAGGCATGCGCCTTAACCACTAAGCCATCTCTCCGGCCCTCTTTTGGTTTTTTCGAAGTAGACTCTCTAGCCCAGGCTGACCTGGAACTCACTCTGTAGTCCCAGGCTGGCCTTGGACTCCCGAGTTCTGGGATTTAAACGTGCACCACCATGCTGGCTTCTTTACTGATTTTTGAGGTCAGAAATTCATTTCTTTTCCATGTGTACCCCACACTTCCACCTATGTCCCGGACCAGGGTAGAAAGTAAAGGATAAGTCCTCACCCCTATAGCCGCATGTGCCCCTTCCAAGCAAGCCTGCCCTGTCCATTTCTGTATTTGCTCCACACATCTCTTAATTCCAGACATTCTAGTGGTTTCTGCAAGGGGCTGTCATTGGTTGAGGCTTCATCCCATCACTTCATCTTAAGTCTGACAGTTTTGTATATGTGTGAACATGGGCGTGCATGCATGTGAACATGGGCATGCATGTGTGTAGAGGCCAGAGGCCAACTTTGGTTGTCATTCCTTAGATATCATCCAGCTTTCTTTTTCCCTTCCTTCCTTCCTTCCTTCCTTCCTTCCTTCCTTCCTCCCCTCCTTCCTTCCCTTCCCTCCTTCCCTCCCTCCCTCCCTCCCTCCTCCCCTCCCTCTCCTCCCCTCTCTCCCTCCCTCCTTCCTTCCCTCCTTCCCTCCCTCTCTCCCTCCTTCCCTCCCTCTCTCCTTCCTTCCCTCCCTCTCTCCTTCCTTCCCTCCCTCTCTCCTTCCTTCCTTCCCTCCCTCCTTCCTTCCTTCCCTCCTTCCTTGTTTCCTTCCATCCTTCCTTCTTTCCTTCCATCCTTCCTTCCCTCCCTCCCTCCCTTTCTCTTCTCTTCTCTTCTCTTCTCTTCTCTTTTCTTTTCTTTTCTTTTCTTTCTTATTTTTTCAAGGTAGGATTTTACTCTAGTCCAGGCTGACCTGGAATTCACTATGTATTCTCAGGATGGCCTGGAACTCACTCACAGTGATCCCCCTACCTCTGCCTCCCAAGTGCTGGAATTAAAGGTGTGCACCACCACACCCGGCTTCCATCCAGCTTTCTTGAGACAAGGTCTCTCATTGGCCTAGAATTTACCAAGTATGCTCCACTGGCAGGCCAGCTAGCCCCAGCAATCCTTCTGTGTCCCACTTTCCCAGCGCTGGGATTACAAGCACGTGCTATCTTGCCTGGCCAAATGTTTTTGCTGGTTTATTTCTTTTACTGTGTGAGTTCTGGGTATTGAACTCGGGTCCTCATGCTTGCAAGGCAAGCCCTTTACCAGCTTGAGACCGAGCCATCTCTTCACTCCTTAAGTCTGAGTTTTATGGCCTGAATCCTCATCAGACAGAGTCCCCAGAGCTGCTTCCCTGCGCACTGCAGTGGGAGGTCTGTTAACAAGTTCATTAACAAGATCTTTAAGCTTTGAGAAGATGCTTTCCCACCAGGTGGCTGCCGCCTGTCCCTGCTGCTGTGGCTGCCTCCGAGGGACCTTGTCTCCCATGGGAGCATTTGTGAACAGGCTGCCGGCTGCCCTGGCATCAGTAGTTCTAGGATTGGGCCCTGATGCCTGCATGCTCGTGTTCTAGGGATTGCTGACCCACTCTGATCCAGACTGTCTGTCAGTCCAGCAGGTTTGCTGGCCCATAGGATAAACATACCTTTTAGTGCTTGTCCCCGTGGTGAGTGCCACCAATCCACCACTTACCTGCTTTCCTTGGGTCCTGGCTGTGTGCCAGGCTTGGGTTGCTGGGCACAAGAAGCCCGAGGAGAACTCAAGTGAGCCACCTCTTAAGGACAGTGTGATCCAGGGAGGCCAAGATACTAGAAAGTCTATGGAGCCGGTGTGGGGAATACTGCCTGTGATGGTGGAGGGGCTGTGGGTAGAGGGGACACGTTGGTAGGTTGAGGGGCTCTTGTCACAGTGGACTAGAGCAAGATGGGGCCTTGGGCGGAAACAGTGGAAACAAGCCTGGGTGTCAGGAAGAGCGGAGGATGGGTGGTGTGGGTGGTGTGGGAGAAGAGCCAGAAGCCCTGCAGTCAGATCCTGTGTCTCTGAGCCAAGGAGCCAGGCTGGGAGACCCAGGGCGGAGGGAAGTGGGCTTCTATGTTGTAGAGAGATGCTGAGCTAGCTGGCATTAGAGGGGGCACCTCTGATGAAGCCCACCCTCTTGGGAGAAGAGTGGGCATGGGCTTGGGTGACAGGAGGACCCTCCAGCTGAGAAGCGGATCAGTCAGGAAGACTTGGGACTTCCCTGCGGGTTTCCCCACCTGTCCCCTACACTGCTGCTTGGGGAAGGCGCCTACCTCCATTCTGAGGGGTCCTGTGAGGCAGTGCAGGGGCTCAGGTGTACCCAGGAAACCCTATATGTCTAGCAGGGCTCTTGGGATAAGAGCTTCAGGATAGCCAGAGGGTAGGGGCTAGTGGGCCTAGGTGAGTCCTTGCTCTCTGGACCTTGGTTTTCTTTCTGGCAACAGGAGGACCGCTCCCCAGGATTTGGATGGGACGGGTTTGTGGCCTTGCTGGGCTGGTGCCCAGTGGGTCTGGGAGAACAGCAAGAGATGCCACAGAAACCTTGCCCACAAGCTTCTACTTTCTTCCTCCTGCACCCAGGCACAGAGTTGGAGTACACAGACTCGGAGAGTGAAGTCAAGGTGCGCAAGCAGTCTCCCGCAGGGCTGCTGCGGCCAAAGAAGGGGCTAGGGGAGCCCGGCCCGTCCCTGGCAGCACCCGCACCTGGTGCCCGGGGCTCTGGACCTACCAGCCCTGACAAAGCCAAGCTGGCCGCGGAGAAAGGACGCAAGGCCCGGAAGCTGCGTGGCCCCAAGGAACCTGGCTTCGAGGCAGGGCCCGACGCCAGTGACGACGACTTGTGGACACGACGCCGGAGCGAGCGCATCTTCCTGCACGACGCCACGGCTGCGGCCCCTGCGCCTAGCACAGCACCGGCCCCCAAGCCCAGCCGCTGCGGCAAGGGTGGTGCCCCCAGCCCACGCAAGGACACAGGACGTGCCAAGGACAGGAAGGAGCCCAGGAAGGTAAAGACTTGGGGTTCCTAGCCTTGGAACGTGGCCGTGATCTTAGTGGTACACGCTTGTAAAGAGCTCCTCAGCCTCTCTCCTTTTATCTTAGAATAACATGTTAAAATGTGAATAAATACCTGGCGTTCTGTGTCAGTCAGCTTGCCATCAAAATACTTGCCTGGCTGGTATTTTGTTATACCAGTGGGTAGAGTGCCTGCCTAGCATGTACAAAACCCTGGGTTCAATCCCCATAAACTGGGAGTGATGTCACCCCAGAGGTAGAGGCAGAGGGGGATCAGGAGTTTAAGGTCATACTCAGCTGCATAGCAAGTGCACTGTCTCAAAAGAAAGAGAAAATTATCTGATATACTTAACTTTCTTTTGTTGTTCTTTTGAGGTAGGGTCTCACTCTAGCCCAGGCTGACCTGGAATTCACTATGTAGTCTCAGGGTGGCCTCGAACTCACAGCGATCCTCCTACCTCTGCCTCCCAAGTGCTGGGATTAAAGGCGTGTGCCACCACACCTGGCAAAATGAATGCTCATTTCCTTTCTCTCTCCCCCTCCCTCTCTCTCTCTCTCTCTCTTCTCCCAGGTAGGGTCTCACTTTAGCCCAGGCTGACCTGGAGCTCATTCTATACTCCCAGGCTGGCCTCGAACTCACAATGATCCTCCTACTTCTGCCTCCTGAGTGCTGGGATTCAAGATGTGTGCCACCATACCTGGCATAACTTTTTACAATTTTTTTACTTATTTATTTGTTCACATATTTGAGAGATAAAATTATAGGTAAAGCAGGGCATCCTGCTATTACAGATGAACTCCAGACACATGCGCCAGTTTGTGTGTTTGGTTTTATTTGGATACTGGGTTATCGAACCTGGACTGGCAGACTTTACAAACAAGCGCCTTTCACCACTGAGCCATGAGATAATTAATTTCTAAAGAGAAAAGGTTGCTGGACTCAATGCTGATAATCACAGCATTCAGGAGGCTGAGGCAGCAGGAAGATTATGAGTTCAAGTATAGTCTGGACTACTTAGTAAGTTAGAAGGACCACATTTCCAAAAATTAAAAAAAAAAAGGGCTGGAGAGGTGGCTTGGCAGATAAGGCACATGCCTGTGAAGCCTAAGGACCCCAGTTCGATTCTCCAGGTCCCACATAAGCCAGATGTACATGGTGGCACATGTGTTTGGAGTTTGTTTGCAGTGGCTAGAGGCCTGGCACACTCATTCTCACTCTTTCTCTCTCTCTCCCCCTCCCTCTCTCTGTTTCAAATAAATAAATAAAAATAAAAAGAAAGAAACAAAACTGTTTTCCATAATATTCTGACTCAGTCCTTTTTCCCCTGAGTCCCTGATGGAGGACCAAACCCTCAAATGACTGGGATGTTATAGGGAAAACAGTAATATTCGAAAAAAAAAAAATTTTTTTTTAATGGGAGAAACTCAGAAACTGGTTTTCTTTCTTTTTTTTTTTTTGCAAGGTTCTCACTTGGTCCAGGCTGACCTGGAATTAACTTGTTTTTTGGTTTTGCAAGGTAGGGTTTCACCTCTGCCTCCAGGTGCTGGGATTAAAGGGAATTAACTAGAAATTGGTTTTCTGTTCATGGTGGCCTCTGGAACTCACCCACAGGCTCTTTGAGTTCTTTTTAAATATTTTTTATTTTTATTTATTTATTAATTTGAGAGAGAGAGAGATACAGAAACAGGCAGGTAGGGATTAGAGAGAATGGCGCCACCTCTAGCCACTGCAAATGAACCCCAGATTGGTTTTCATCTGTTCATGGTGGTCCTGGGAGGATCATGGGAGGTGCTGGCTTCACAGGCAGTGTTTAACACCCATCAGCCTCTTTGAGTTCTTATTCATCTCCTATTTCCTCATGGCCAAAGCCACCTCAAGACCTGAAAAGTACCTTGGAGAGAATGTTCCAGAATAACAAATAGTAGTAATAATAATAAACAAGTAGGTAATTCACAGAGGCCAGACATGTTCTGACCACCTTCCTGCGGTCACAGTCGTCCCCCTCGTCTGTGTGTGTGTATGTGTGTGCATGTGTGTTCACATGCACAGTAGGGTCCCTTACCACTGCAAAAAACACCCATCATGGTTGATGAATTGCACCTTTTGAAAGAGTGACAAAACATAGGCTGCCTGCCTGTGCATTGTGGGGAGTGGTCAACTAATTGCTGATCCCTCTACACAATGGCACATCCAACAGCTGTTAATCGCAAAAGGAGAGCTATCCCTGTGTACACCAGCCATGCTGGGGAGGAATTTCAAGGTAGAGCTTTGGTGAACCTGTGTTTAACAAAACAAAATATAAAGCTGAGGGTATGGCTCAGTGGTAGAGCTCCTGCCTAGAATCCCCCAGTGAGGGGCTGGGGATGTGGCTCAGTGGTAGGGCTCCTGCCTAGAATCCCCCAGTGAGGGGCTGGGGGCGTGGCTCAGTGGTAGAGCTCCTGCCTAGAATCCCCCAGTGAGGGGCTGGGGGCGTGGCTCAGTGGTAGAGCACCTGCCTAGAATCCCCCAGTGAGGGGCTGGGGTGTGGCTCAGTGGTAGAGCTCCTGCCTAGAATCCCCCAGTGAGGGGTTGGGGGCGTGGTTCAGTGGTAGAGCTCCTGCCTAGAATCCCCCAGTGAGGGGCTGGGGCATGGCCTAGTGGTAGAGCTCCTGCCTAGAATCCCCCAGTGAGGGGCTGGCTCAGTGGTAGAGCTCCTGCTCAGAATCCCCAGTGAGGAGCTGGGGTCCTCAGTGGTAGAGCTCCTGTCTAGAATCCCCAGTGAGGGAGTGGGGTGTGGCTCAGTGGTAGAGCACCTGCCTAGAATCCCTCAGTGAGGGACTGGGGTGTGGCTCAGTGGTAGAGCACCTGCCTAGAATCCCCCAGTGAGGAGCTGGGGTCGTGGCTCAGTGGTAGAGTTCCTGCCTAGAATCCCCCAGTGAGGGTCTGGGGGCGTGGCTCAGTGGTAGAGCACCTGCCTAGAATCCCCAGTGAGGGGCTGGGGTGTGGCTCAGTGGTTTTAGAATCCCCAGTGAGGGGGCTGGGGCTGGCTCAGTGGTAGAGCTCCTGCCTAGAATCCCCCAGTGAGGGGCTGGGGGCTGGCTCAGTGGTAGAGCTCCTGCCTAGAATCCCCCAGTGAGGGGCTGGGGGCGTGGCTCAGTGGTAGAGTGCCTGCCTGGCAAGTGCTGGGTTTTATCTCTAGCACTGCATAAAGTAAGTGCTTCGGGCTGAGAGATGACTCCGTAGATAAAGCCCTTGTTGTACAAGTTTGGAGTTTGGAAACCATAGCACAGCATCCACATTAAAAGTTCGATGGATGCCTGGCGTGGTGGCGCACGCCTTTAATCCCAGCACTCGGGATGCAGAGGTAGGAGGATCGCCGAGAGTTCGAGGCCACCCTGAGACTACATAGTTAATTCCAGGTCAGCCTGGACCAGAGTGAGACCCTACCTTGCAAAACCAAAAAAAAAAAAAAAAATTTCGATGGTTGGCTGGAGAGATGGCTTAATCATTAAGGCGTTTGCCTGCGAAGCCTAAGGACCCTAGTTCGATTCTCTATGTCCCACTTAAGCCAGGTGCAAATGGTGGCACATGCTTCTGGAGTTCATTTGCAGTGTCTAGAGGCCCTGGTGCCCCCATCCCCCACCACCCGTCTCTCTCTGTCTCTAATAAATTAAAAAAAAAAAAAAAAAAACTCAAAAGCTCAATGGTGTTTTCCAACCATGCCTATGGGTGGGAAGAGAGAGAAACAGAGATAAGAGAATTTTCCAGAAGCTCCTGGGCCAGCTAGCTGCTTCAAAGAAGGTGGAAAAGCACAGCTTACACCCGAAAGTTGTCCTCGGACGTCACCATGCACGCCATGCCATGCCCACACCTGCACTCACACACACATACAGAACATGCTAAAAATATGTGTCTGTATAGTTCCCTTGTTTTATGTGCTTCTGGAGAGTTCTAGGATATACCACAAGGCCAGTAGGAAGATGGTTATAGAAGGAATCATATATATCCATTTTTCTGTTGTTTCTTTGCTTGCCAGTGTCATAAGGAACATACAGTAGTGATAAAAATAAATTAGATTTGGGTTGGACAGATGGCTCATTGGTTAAAGCTGCTTGCTTGTAAAGCCTGATGACCTGGGTTCAATTTCCTAGTACCCATATAACAGCAGACACATAAAGTGGCACATGTGTTTGGAGTTAGTTTGTAGCGGCTAAGAGGCCCTGGTGTGCCCATTTTCTCTCTCTCTCACTCACAAATAAATAAATAAAAATAATAATTGAGGGCTGGAGAGATGGCTTACTGTTTAAGGCACCTGCCTGCTAAGCCTAAGAATGCCCATTCAGTTCTCCAGGTCCCACGTTTAGCCAGACACACAGGTGCAATGCCTCACTTGCCCATAAGGGGAGCACGCGTCTGGAGTTTGTTCACAGCAGCTGAGAGACTGCTGGCATGCCCATTCTCTCTCTCAGACTCTCTCCAATAAAATAATAATAATAATAATAATAATAATAATAATTGAGGGCTGGAGAGACAGCTTAGTGCTTAAGGCACATGCCTATAAAGCCTAAGGACCCAGGTTCGATTCTCCAGGTCCCACATAAGCCAGATGCACAAGGGTGCACATGCGTCTGGAGTTCATTTGCAGTGGCTGGAGGCCCTGGGGTGCCCATTCTCACTCTTCCTCTCTCTCTTTCCCTCTCTCTGTCTCTAATAAATAAATAAATAATCTTAAAATAATATAATGATAATAATTGAGATTAAAAAGGAGAGCGCTTGGGTGGAGCATGGCATTTGACACATGGAGTGCCCAGTACAGGTCCCTGGGCAGAGCTAGCTAAGGGGAAGACAGGATTGAGCAGCTCGGCCCCTCCCCACCTCTGGGAGGCCTGTACCCTCCCTGCCCTCTGAGGCCTGTACTCTTTGCTTCCTCCTGTAGAAGAAGAAAGGGAAGGAGGCCGGGTCAGCAGCCACACTGCCCCCTGAGGCCAGGGCCTCTCACACTGGTTCCCTCGCGACCCCCAAGAGGAGCAAGGCCAAGGCCAAAGGGAAGGACGTAAAGAGAGAGGTAGGTTCTCCCAGCGGGTGCAGCAGTTGAAGCTGGCTCTAGGTCCAGTCCCCTTTATGTGGGTGGCCACACCCGAGGCCTGAGGTGGGCACGGTAGACCTCAAAGATTTGTGCCTCTGTTTGCCCCCCTCAGCCGAGCTGCAGAGAGGCCCAATGACTTCCTACAATCCCTGTTCTAACCAGGCTGTGATGTCAGTGGGCCAGGGACACACGAGTCCCTACCATGAGGCAGTAAGAGTACATAGCCCAGTGCTGGGTCCTCCTGGGGGCGTGGTCCTCCAAGCTTTGCTCTGCTGACATAGGGGAGTGGACCCGGGTGTGCCATTCCTTCATTGCGCATGCCTGGAGATGTTAAGGGGGAAAACAAGATGCCTGCTTTGATGAGGAGGGTACTGAGCACTGAGTACTGAGTCCCTAAGCTCAAGCCACTGTGCTTTGTGGCCGGTGCTCCTGCAGACTGACCTCACTTCTGGGTTTCCGAGGAGGGTCACCAGCATGGCAGAACCCCACGCCATGTCCTAAGCTGCCAGTCTTGTTGTGCTCTGTCCCAGAACCGGGGGAAAGGAGGGGCTGTGAGCAAGCTGATGGAGTGCATGGCCGCTGAAGAGGACTTTGAACCCAGCCAGGACTCGAGCTTCTCTGAAGATGAGCACCTGCCCCGCAGCGGGGCCACAGAACGACCCCTGACCCCCGGTGAGTGGCCACAGCGCTGTGTGTTGACAGACGATTCCCCAGAAGGGGCTAGATGGAAGCTGAGGCCTGAGATTCAGGCAGGGACATGGCAGTGCCAAGGCTCTGGCCTGGACAGCTTGTGGTGTTGAGTGTGGTATAACAGGGCAGGTTTGGGCATGGGAAGAGGCCCAGGCAGGGGTCCCCATTGTCACTGAACCCTGGTATCAATGACACAAACGGCTTTCTCAGGCTGGCAACGAATGTGCTGGGGGCCCCAGGGGATATATGTGGACCTGCTATATGGGGACCCCCAAGGTCAGATCGACACGTGCCCCACTGGCCCAGCTGGGAACCCTGTGGCCTCTGTTCCTAGCAGTGACTCGGAGGTGGTCTCTTAGACACATACTCCCCCCCCCCCGGCTCTGCCTGGTCTCACTCCTCGCCCCCTGCAGCCCCCCGCTCTTGTATCATCGACAAGGACGAGCTGAAAGATGGCCTGCGCGTGCTCATCCCCATGGACGACAAGCTGCTGTACGCGGGCCACGTGCAGACGGTGCACTCGCCTGACATGTGAGTGGGCATGGTGGGGGACCTGGCTTGGGGTCCCATGCCCAGATCTGATCCTGAGTGGCCCTGTGTGTCTCCCCGGGCAGGGACTGTCCCTCTCCAAGCTGGGAGAGCAAGATGTAGGGGCTTGCCGGGCGTGGGGGCGCACGCCTTTAATCCCAGCACTCGGGAGGCAGAGGAAGGAGGATCACTGTGAGTTCAAGGCCACCCTGAGAGTACACAGTGAATTCCAGGTCAGCATGAGCTAGAGTGAGACCCTACCTCGAAAAACCAAAAAAAAAAAAAAGTGGGCTCTGTGGAGTCCACAAGACCAGCACACATGGTAGACCCTGCTATGTCTTGCTTCTGTTGGGCACAGCTGGGCCGGGCCCCCACAGGACCCAGCAGAAAGCTGGGAGAGGGCTGGCCTGGCTCATTCTGCAGCCCCTAGTCTTATAAATGTGGAGGCGAGCCCGGGAAGGGATAGAGCGTCCCCATGATTTTATAGCTTCAATAGACTTCCAGATCTTGGAACCACAGCCCCATGGACCAGGAGATAGAGTTGACTGGATGGATGGGAGGGTCAGGGAAGTCCCTGACCACTGCTACCTCACACGTGTGTCTTGCTCTCAGATACCGCGTGGTAGTGGAGGGTGAGCGCGGGAACAGACCCCACATCTACTGCCTGGAGCAGCTGCTGCAGGAGGCGGTGAGTGGTGAAGGGGAGGGGGCCATAAAGGCCCGTGGGGAGAGCTTCCAAGGCTGCCACCCAGCTCAGTTCTTGTCACTGCATGGTGCTCAATCCTGTGTTCTCCCAGATTATCGACGTACGGCCAGCCTCCACACGCTTCTTGCCCCAAGGGACCAGGATCGCAGCCTACTGGAGCCAGCAATACCGCTGCCTCTATCCGGGCACCGTGGTCCGAGGTGAGATGTCCCCTCCTCCGGTTTGCCCATATTCCAGTGAGTCCGTAAGGGTTTATGTAGACAATGAAACCAGCTTCTAAATGGCTTAGTTGTTAAAAAAAAAAAAAAAAAAAAGTCTTAAGCCGGGCTTGGTGGCGCACGCCTTTAATCCCAGCACTTGGGAGGCAGAGGTAGGAGGATCGCCATGAGTTCAAGGCCACCCTGAGACTACATAGTTAATTCCAGGTCAGCCTGGGCCAGAGTGAGACCCTACCTTGAAAAAAAAAAAAAAAAAAAAAAAAAAGTCTTTCAGACTTACTTAACAGAAAGCTAAGGTCTTTCAGTACGCCTGCACCCAGGTGCTAGTCATTTTCAGATGAGGTATGTTTGGTGATAGAGCCCAACCCATGCTGGCTGTACACCAGCTCCTGTGACAAATCCTGTCACCGGAACGTGTCCTGCTGTCTGAGTGTGCCCGTGTAAGTTGGGGGGTGACCGACTTGCTCACATGGTCTTGTTTGCAGCCACTGCAGTTGAGTCCAGTGGGCTGGGCCTGCTATGATCTCATCCCTGAGGCTAAGGAGTGAGGTCACCTTCCTTTGACACACGCAACAAGGGTATTAGACGTTGCCTTGCTGTAACAAACCACCTGACAGAAGCAACTTCCAGGAGGAAGGACTTGACATGGAGCCTCAGAGAGCTCGTGCCCTTGGGTCTGTGGTACCCAGTATCCAGGACCCACACCCAGCTAGGAATGAGACAGCGTGGCCCTGTGTAGCTCCTACGTCCACATCTGCACCACTGCGTGTATAGCCCAGTGTCCCCAGGCTGTACCTGTGTGACCCAGGCTGTAGTCCCATTCACTCCCCGCCCCGCCCGGGTCTCCCTAACTTGCCCTTCCCCTCAGGGCTGCTGGACCTGGAAGACGATGGCGACTTGATCACTGTGGAGTTTGACGATGGGGACACAGGCAGGATCCCCCTCTCACATATCCGCCTCCTGCCGCCCGACTATAAGATCCAGTGTAAGTGCTGAGCCCACGGGGTGTGCAGGGGGGACTCTGTTGTATCACTGGGGCCTGCAGTCCAAACCCTGCCCTGGTCCCCTGGCAGTAGTCACTACCTGTTGACCATCTCCCTGGTCCCTTCTGATTCTGAGTGCCGGGTGCCATTTCGTTCTGTCTTATTTGGGGTGCCTTGGAGGGGACCCAGGGCCTTGCACATGCTAGTCAGGTGTTCTACTGCTGAACCCCACCCCACGCCTCTCACTGGGGGATTCTAGGCAGGTGCTCTATCAGTGAGCCACACCCCCAGCCCCTCACTAGGGGATTCTAGGCAGGTGCTCTCCACTGAGTCACACCCCACTGGTGGAGGTGCTCTAATGAGCCACGCTCCCCCCCTCACTGGGGATTCTAGGCAGGAGCTCTACCACTGAGCCAATCCCCCAGCCCCTCACTGGGGGATTCTAGGCAGGAGCTCTACCACTGAGCCACACCCCAGCCCCCTCAATGGGGATTCTAGGCCTCTACCAGCCCCCCAGCCCTCACTGGGGGATTCTAAGGCAGGAGCTCTACCACTGAGACAATCCCCAGCCCCTCACTGGGGGATTCTAGGCAGGAGCTCTACCACTGAGCCCCCTTATGCCCCTCTACCCTGAGCCACACCCCTCACTGGGGATTCTAGGCAAGCTCTATGATTCTACCAGTCACTGGGGGATTCTACCCAGTCTAAGCTCACTCTGCCAACTAGACCATTGGAAATGGCAAAAAATAGTCTGTGGGGCTGAGGAGAGGGGGACCTCTGGGTTCCAGATGGTTTTCATGACCCTTGAGGGCAGAGCTCCCTAGCGGCCCAGGAAAGGAGTATTGTTGGTGATAGTTCCTAGCTCTGTATGGTCACAGCAGTGCCAAAGATTTACGTCAGCCCCTGGGGTCTCTTACCAGAGATGAAACTGAGACTCAGGGATGCTGACAGATCCAGGGTGCCACTCCTCTCATCAGAGGCAGCATTTGGCCCTAGAGGACCAGCTTCTTGGGGTTGTCAATCTTAGAGGTCTTGAGCCTTTCCCAAGTGGATCATAATAGGCAAGCTCAGCGCCGGGGGTGTGGTGGTAACCTTTAATTGCAGCACGGGAGAGGTAGGAGGATTGCCGTGAGTTTGAGGCCACTACAGGTCAGCCTGGGCAGATTTAGTCATCCATTCTGCAGGCCTTGCTGAGTGGCCAGGAGCCTAGATACAACCCTTTTGAAGCCCAACAGCTACCTGGTGTCCCTGTGACAAGCTGTGATCAGGAAGACCTGAGCCAGGGTGCCCTTCCCCTCGCAGGTGCCGAGCCGTCCCCTGCTCTCCTGGTGCCCAGTACCAAGCGCCGCAGCCGTAAGACCAGCAAAGACACCGGAGAAGGCAAAGAAGGGGCCACGCCTGTGTCCGAAGAGAACCCAGGAGGCAAAGCGCGAGGGCGTGGGCGGAAACCCAGCGCCAAGGCTAAGGGTGGTGAGTTTGCCCAGACCGCAGTTCTAGGAAATCCAAAATTGGGGCTCAAGGAAGGCACCCCCCACCTCCACCGCCACGAGTGATCAGTCCCCAACCTGTGAGAAGCCTGCAGTACTGGGTAGTTTTGCCTGGTCAGCAGGGTCAAAACAGGCCGAGGGAAGGAGGCAAACTGAGCTCACATTCAGCCTGGATATTTCACCTGACAATCCAGAGATGAGTGACAAGGGACCCTGGGGCCAACACTGATGGGCACCCTGTCTTTCTGATGGGGATCCCTACCCATTGGCCTCCATTTTCTTCTTCTTCTTCAGACAGAGCTGCTGTCCTGGAGGAGGGGTCCCCCACAGATGAAGTCCCCAGTGCCCCCTTGGCCCTGGAGCCCACCAGTACTTCCAGTTCTAAGAAGAATGCCACAGAACCCGTGGACAAGCGGGCCAAAGCCCCAAAGGCTCGCTCGGCCCCCCCACAGCCCAACCCCACGCCAGCCACCTTTGCCACCTGCTCTGCTCCCGAGCCCTTTGGGGAGCTGCCGGCTCCCCCTACGGCCCCCCTCATCAGCATGCCTGCCACCCGCCCCAAACCCAAGAAAGCTCGAGCCACTGAGGGGTCAGGCTCTAAGGGTCCCCGAAGGCCAGGGGAGGAGGCTGAGCTGCTTGTCAAACTGGACCACGAAGGGGTCATGTCCCCCAAAAGCAAGAAGGCCAAAGAGGCCCTGCTCCTGCGGGAAGACCCAGGGCCTGGGAGCTGGCCGGAGCCCACGGGGCTGCTGACCCTGGGCAGCTACCCTCCTGCAGCAGGCAGTGGTGAGCCCAAGGCAGCCTGGCCTAAAGCCCTGGAAGGTGACCTCACTCAGGAGCCTGCGCCGGGGCTCCCTCTAGAGGACCCCGGGAATCCCAAGAGCCCGGACAAGACCCAGGCTGAGCAGGACGGGGCTGAGGAGTCTGAGACCAGCAGTAGCAGCAGCAGCAGCAGCAGCAGCAGCAGTAGCAGCAGCAGTAGCAGCAGCAGCAGCAGCAGTAGCAGCAGCAGTGGCTCTGAGACAGAGGGAGAAGAGGATGCCGAGAAGAATGGGGGGGATGGCCGTGGCACGGGGGGCCGGACCTGCAGTGCTACCAGCTCCAGGGCCTCCTCCCCTGCTTCCTCTTCTTCCTCGTCCTCCTCCTCTTCCTCCTCTTCTTCCTCGTCCTCTTCCTCCTCCTCCTCTTCGTCCTCCTCCTCTTCATCATCCTCCTCTTCCTCCTCCTCCTCCTCCTCTTCCTCTTCTTCCTCGTCTTCCTCCTCCTCTTCCTCTACCACAGACGAGGACTCCTCTTGCAGCTCAGATGATGAGACAGCCCCCACACCTGCCCCTGCCCCTGCCCCTGCGGCTGGCCCCTCCGCCCAGCCAGCGCTCCCCTCCAAGGTGTCCAAGCCACCCAGCAAGGCACGCTCCTCCACCCACTCCCCAGGCAAGAAGGCGCCCGCCGCCCAGCCACCCCCGCAGCCACCCCCGCAACCTCCGCAGCCTCTGCAGCCCAAGGCCCAGGCTGGGGCCAAGAGCCGCCCCAAGAAGAGGGAAGGCGTGCACCTGCCCACCACCAAGGAGCTGGCCAAGCGGCAGCGCCTGCCATCCGTGGAGAACCGGCCCAAGATCGCTGCCTTCCTCCCTGCTCGGCAGCTCTGGAAGTGGTTCGGCAAGCCCACCCAGGTAAACCCCAGAAAGGGAGCCTGTGGGAGGGGAGGGGTCCCCAAGCGGAGTTCAAGGCCAGCCTCTTGCTCTCCTGGCCTGCTCCCAGGGCCCAGAACCATCCTTTGTGGACCAACACAGACCTTCCTCAGTGCCTCAGGGGCTGTGCAAAAGGGTCTTTCAGACTCCCTCAGCAGTCAGCTTGCCTCCCCCTACAGCCCGTGGTAGGGTCTCACTCTAGCTCAGGCTGACCTGGAGTTCACTATGTAGTCTCAGGGTGGCCTTGAACTCATAGCGATCTTCCTAACTCTGCCTCCCGAGCGCTGGGATTAAAGGCGTGCGCCACCACGCCTGCCTCAGGCTCATGTTTTTTTTTTTTTTTTAAATTTTATTCATTTATTTGCAAGCAGAAAGAGAGATAGAAGAGAGGCAGACAGAGAGAATGGGCACACCAGGGCCTCTGACCACTGCAAACGAACTCCAGATGCATATGCCCCTTGTGCATCTGGCTTACGTGGTCCTGGAGAATCGAACCCAGGATCCTTTGGCTTTGCAGGCAAACGCCTTAACCACAAAGCCATCTCTCCAGCCCAGGCTCATGTTTTTGAATGCTTGGTCTGCAGCTGCGGCACTGCTTGGGAGCTTGTTGGAACCTGGGGGGAGAGGGCCCTGGCTGCAAGAAAGTGAGACGCTAGGGAAGGTTTTGGAGGATACACTAGGGAAGGTTTTGGAGGATACACTAGGGAAGGTTTTGGAGGATACACTAGGGAAGGTTTTGGAGGATACACACACCGTCACTGGCGGCTTCCTCTCGGCTCCTGGTCACTTCATGGCACGTTTGCCTCTGCCACACAGTCCCACTGCTGTGATGTTCTGCCTGAGCTAAGTGACCATGGACGGGACTCTCCAAAAACTGTGGACCAAAATATATCTCTCTCTTTTTTTCCCCCCTTTTGTCAAGTATTTGGTCAAAGAGGAGAAAATGAACTAACACAGATGCACGTGTTTATGTACACGCAGTGTGCGGGAATACAACTGAGTGAATTCACAAGGCACACATATACATATATGCCCAATCATATGTACCTGCAATACAGTGTCCATAAGTACATATGCATGACATGCAGCACACATGGGACATGGACTTACAGTACATACATACATACATGAGCACACACATATTTCTTAGTGGGGGGTAGATATTCTGGAAGCTTCCATGTGAAGAATGGTAACAACCATTATGGCCAGCAGTCTACCCCGTGCCTCTGGACAGAAAACCAGTGTGTCAGCCAGCTTTCCCTCACTGTAAGAAAACACCTGAGATGTAATCATCTTAGAGCAAGTTTTATTTTGGCTCATGTGTGGTTTTAGAGGTTCCAGTTTATGATCAGGTGGACCCGTTACTTTAAGCCTCTGTTGGGGTGCTAGAGGGCTGTGGTGGTGGGGTGTACATGAAGGATGGCCAAAAAGTGGTGGGGGAGGCGGGGAGGGAGAGAGAAAGAAAGTTATGGGCATACCAGGGTCTCCTGCTGAGGGAAATAAACTCCAGACACACATACACCACTTTGTGCCTCTGGCTTTATGTGGGTACTGGAGATTGAACCCAGGCCAGCAGGCTTTACAAGCAAATGCCTTTACCTGCTGAGCCACCTCTGGAAGTGGTTCGGCAAGGCCATCCAGGTAAACCCTCAGAAGGGGAGCCCTGGGGAGGGGAGGGGGCCCCCAAGTGACAGGTGGAACCTTTTTAAGGACTGATTCTTACCAGGGTGGGTTTAAGAGTTTGGGGATTGACAAGTGACAGGCTGGGGGAGTCTCTCTGACCACCTCCCTCCTCAAAGCTTGGGAGGTCCTGGCTTGTGGGAGAGCTGTTTACTCCCTCCTCCACCGCCTCCCACCGCCTCCCACCGTGCCTCAGGGAGGCTGGGGAGTGAGTGAGGTAATGGCAGTGTCTTCGACTGGATCGTTTCTTGGGATCTCTCCTCTCTCTCTCATTTTTAGTGCTGGGGATAGAATGCAGCATTTCACATGTGCTGGGTTTGGCATTTAGCCACCAAACCCATTTTCTATCCCCAGCAGCAGCCTTTTAGGGCTCTTCCTTTGCCCTAGGGGCCAGCTGGAAGCCCCAAAGTGGGGGGACACTCCAGGCTGCACCCCAGGGCCTTTGAGAGCAAATGGAGTGAGGGGAATTATCTGAAGTGCTGATGATACTGCCCCTTGGGTTCCAGCCCCCGATGCCCTAGGCCTCCTCACCCCGAGGACACGGCCATCATGTGACACTGCCCTGGGATTGCAGGACGTGGTTGCTCACACACCTGTAGTCCCAGCATTCAGAGACTAAGGTCAGATGATGGCTGCAAGTTCTAGGCCAGTCTGGGTACTCTGGGGCTGGGGATGTAGCTCTGTTTTTAGGGTACTTGTTAGCATACATGAAGCTCTGGGTCCTGTCCCCTGCCCTGCATATGCCAGGCATCGTGGTGTAGGGGCTGGAGGCTCAAGAGTTCAAGGTCATCTTCAGCTACATAGTCATTTTTTAAAAAAATATTTTATTATTTATTTATTTGAGAGAGAGAGACAGAAATAGGAAGGTAGAGAGAGAGAACGGGCATGCCAGGGCCTTCAGCCACTGCAAAGGAATTCCAGATGCGTGCGCCACCTTGTGCATCTGGCTTACGTGGGTCCTGGAGAATCAAGCCTCGAACCGGGGTCCTTAGGCTTCATAGGCAAGCACTTAACCGCTAAGCCATTTCTCCAGCCCTACATAGTCGTTTTGAGATCAACCTTGGCTAATTGAGAACTTGTTTCAATTTAAAAAAAAAAAAAAAAAAAAAAAGCAAGCCCCAGTGGGTGCTAGCCACAGGCCAAAGGGGCTTCTTACCCTCTGGGAAACCCACCGTGAACTCTGCATTCTCGTGGGGCCTTTAACCCTGGGGTGGCAGCTTGTGAACTGAGGACGGGCACACATTCACCATGCCGCCCGCCCACCTGCCCGCCATTGCTGGTCCACTCCTCACCTTAGCAACTGTCCTTGTGGGTTCTGATCACACGTATTATGATCAGCCCAGGGGGTGGAACATGGCCTCCCACCCACCTCTCCCTGGAGCTGGTTGACAGGGAGCTGACCGGCTTCATAGGATGGTGGCAGGTCCCAGTGAGGGGCTAGGAGCTGCCGGGCCCTGCCTGACCTACAGGGTGCTGGGACAGCATAGATCTCTCTCTGCCTGTTACGGGCTGAAAGTCCCGGGGAGTCTCCTTGAGCTGCAGAGTCCTTCCTACAGATAAAACCACTCTTGTACTTAACATGCCAACAAGGATGGGTATGGCAGCCAGTTTCTGTTGCTGTGACAGAACACATGAGATAATCGAGTTGTAAAGAGGAAAGGTTTGTTTTTGCCCATAATTTCCTTATTGTTTATTATTATTATTATTATTATTATTTTATTTATTTATTTATTTTTTTTTTGGTTTTCTGAGGTAGGGTCTCACTCTAGCTCAGGCTGACCTGGAATTCAATATGTAGTCTCGGTTTTTGCTCATAATTTTATAGATTTCAGTCGACGGTCCGTCATCTGCTCCGTTGCTTGGGCCTGTGGTGACACAGAGCGTGATGGCAGGAACGTGCGGGCAGGGCAGGCAGAGTCGCTCTTCATAGATTCCAGGAAGCGGGGGAGGGTCCAGGGCCCAGGGTCCTAATGTCCCCTTCAAGAACATTCTACCAACCACCTAGACCTACTTCCACTAAGCATTGCCTCCAAAGAGTCCCACCACCTTCCAGTAGCAATAGCGCAGTCGAGCCCTTAGCTCTCCAGACTCAAACTGTACGAAGCGGCTTCCCACCCTTTCCACTCCCAGCCCTTGGCTGAGTCTCTGAGACTAGTAGTGGGTGACTTAGGACCAGGGATTGAAGGTCCCAGGTCTGCCTGGTCAGGGGCTGGCCCCTAACTGGTCATCTCCTGCAGCGGCGGGGCATGAAAGGCAAGGCCCGCAAGCTCTTCTACAAGGCCATCGTGCGTGGCAAAGAGATGATCCGCATTGGGGACTGTGCCGTGTTCCTGTCGGCTGGCCGCCCCAACCTGCCCTACATCGGCCGCATCCAGAGCATGTGGGAGTCGTGGGGTAACAACATGGTGGTACGGGTCAAATGGTTCTACCACCCCGAAGAAACCAGCCCCGGCAAGCAATTCCATGAGGGCCAAGTGAGTCTCCCCCTGTTGTGAACAAAAACCCAGGCACCCTGCGTGGTTCCCTCAGGGCGCGTATCTGGGTGTACTGCCTCACGAGTGGGGACGTTGAGGCTTTTAGGGTCTCATATAATCTAACTGGGGTCCCGTGTGGGAGTAAGGCGGACCCAGACTCCTCCTCGGCCCCTCACCTATCTCCCCTCTCCCTCAGCACTGGGACCAGAAGTCTGGGCGCAGCCTCCCCCCAGCCCTGCGGGCCTCCAGCCAGAGAAAGGACTTCATGGAGGTAGGAGTGGGGCTACAGGCTGAGGTAGCCCTTCTGCGGGCTCCGAGCTCAAGGCTCTGCCTCATATGGCCTCTCCCCTCTACCTCTGCAACTCAGAGCTGCCCTGGCTCCCTTCTCTGTCCCTCCCGATGCCCACACCTGTGGCTCTGCTCCCTTGGCCTCTGGGCCTTCCAGTCTCTTCCTGTTGTCCTGTTGTCCTCGGGCCTCTGTCTCCATCTCTTAGTCTCTGACTCTTGACCTCCCTTTGTATACTGTCTCTCCCCATCTCTGTCTCTGGGTCTCTGCCTCTGTCTCCATCTGTTAGTTTCTGTCTCTAGACCTCTCTTTGTATACTATCTCTCCCTTTCTCTGTCTCTGGGTCTCTACCCTTATGACGTCCTTGGGCCCCCTCTAGTCTTGGAGGGTCCCTGTTGATCGGTACCTGGTGCCTGGCACCATGCCCCCACAGCGTGCCCTGTACCAGTCCTCCCACGTGGACGAGAATGACGTGCAGACGGTGTCCCACAAGTGCCTGGTGGTGGGCCTGGAGCAGTACGAGCAGATGCTGAAGACCAAGAGGTACCAGGACAGCGAGGGCCTGTACTACCTCGCGGGCACCTACGAGCCCACAACGGGCATGATCTTCTCCACAGATGGTGTGCCCGTGCTCTGCTGAGCACTGCCCACCTGCCCACCCACCGGATTGTGTCCCAAGGACCTAAAGGAACCCCTCACCACCACTGCCATGGCGCGGGACCACGTGTGTTGTGTGCATGCCAGTGTGCCCGTGGGCACGTGCATGTGGCCAGGTGTGTGTGTGTGAACGCCCCGGGCGAGTGAGTGTGTACATGTGTGTGCCCGTATGCATGCACGTGTGTGCACACATGTACACACGCCTCCAGTCCCCCTTCTGCTCCCCTGGTGCCCCTTAAGCAGGGGTTCCACTCAGCTATCAGGGTCTGGCTCTGCTGTCCCTTCAGAGTTGCCTGAGCTGGGGGAACAAGCCCCAGACTCCCTCCAGCACCTTGTACACGCTTGTCCAGGCCACCCTTCGGGCTCTGGCCTGTGCAGACCATGATGATGTGGGGAAAGAGTTGGAAGGAACCAAACAGATGCTTGCCCTGCGATTCAGCCACCTCCGGGCCAAGCATGGAGCCCAGCCATGGCCTCCCACCACGGGTTGGGCGGACCCCAATGCCAGCCAGCCTCACTGACCACACCAGGCATTCATCCAAGCACCCACCATGCCTGGCCTCCACCCTCTCAGGACAGCCTGGACTTGGGGAACGAGCCGGGGCTAGGGGTTGAAAGGGAGGGGAGGTGGTCTAGGAACATCACCAGGCACCCAGTGGCCCTCCCCCCACCCAGACCCTCACACTACAGAAAACCCCAATGGTGCTGATACCCGCGCCCACGCCTGGCCACGCCCAGCCCCTCCGCCAGGAGGCGGCAGCATGGCAGCCTGTACAGTTTTATTGTACTACCAAGACTCACCCGCCCCTGTATCATATGCCTTTAAATGGAGTCAACTTTTTAATTATATATATAAAGATAAATATATATAAATATATATAAATATAAACTTTTTAAAACTGTGAAAAAATAGCTAAGAAATTATAAAAAAACACATTCTGACGTGCAGAATATTATTTTTTATTTCCTGTTAGATTGTGAGTGTCTAGCACCCGGCTTCACGGCCCCCCTGATCCTCTGCACCCCCACCCTGCCCATGTGTACTGTATGCACCCCCCAAGATGGAGAAAGAGAGAGAGAGAGAGAGAGATGGAGGGGAACCGAGCCTGGCCCCAGCTCGGCCCAAAAAGCACTTAACTAGCCCCCCATGCCTGCCAGGCCCCAGCTGGCCAGCAGGCTCTGAGCAGACAATCTAGAAGGAAGGAAAAGCCAGTCTTCGGTTTTGTTTTTTTTGGGGGGGGAATTATTGTTTTCCTGTTTTTTTTTTTTCTTTTTAAGTTTCTTTTGGAATTTTGTTTGTTGGCAAATTCTGTGTGATCTTTTTCATAAAAAAAAAGAAAAGAAAAGAAAAAAGAGAAAGATTTAATTGGAAAAGTACCTTGGTTTGCAGTGGTTTATTCCAGGGGTTAAGGGTGGAATCAGTCTTGGGGAGTCAGAGGGTTGGGAGGTGGGGGAGAGTGGAGGTTGTGCTCTGTTGTAGCCACTTAAACTTGAGCAAATGTATAAAACTGAGCAATGTCGCTGGGCGTGGTGGCGCACGCCTTTAATCCCAGCACTTGGGAGGCAGAGGTAGGAGGATCACCGTGAGTTCGAGGCCACCCTGAGACTACATAGCTAATTCCAGGTCAGCCTGGACCACAGTGAGACCCTACCTTGAAAAACAAAAAAAAAAAAAAAAAAAAACTGAGCAATGTAAAGTCAAGGTGAGCCAGGCGTGGAGACAGAGGTAAGAGGATTGCCATGCGTTCGAGGCCAGCCTGGGACTACATAGTGAATTCCAAGTCAGCCTGGGCTAAAGTGAGACCCTACCTAAAAAAAAAGTGAAGCTATTTAGTGGCTGTAGTCACGTGCCAGGCACCCAGTATCCCATACAGTATTGGACATGGGGACAGGTTATTTCCAGCATTTCAGAAAGTTCTCAAAGCCAGGATAGAGCCAGAGCCGAGACAGGCACAGTGACTCAACATTTGAAAACCCAGCATTTGGGAGACAGAAGCAGGAAGATTGCTTCAAGTTCAAGGTGTCTGATCTATATAACAAGTTACAGGCCAGTCAGTGAGACCCCGTTTCAAAAATACCCAACAAGCCCCTTGAGCACTCAGTGTTCCCAGACACAGCTGCGGTTGAAAGGCCCGAGTGGGTCTGAGCACACATCTGGATGGGGCCAGATGACAGATCTGCAGCCAGGAGGGGTGGCAGCTCTGGCCCTGCAACCTCTGGGGCTTGTGGGGAAGCTGGGCTGGGAGGTGCTGGCCGCTTACCAGAAGCGTGGCTCAGTATAGATGGCTGCAGAATTTACTCTGGCCTTTTCTGTTTCTTAGTTGCCGAAGAGGACAAACGGTAACAGCCCAAACTGCCAAGGGCCGGAGAGGGTTTTTGTGTTTTTTTTTGGCGGGGGGGGGGACGAGTTGGAGGTAGGGTCTCATGCTATCTCAGGCTGACATGGAATTCACTGTAGTCTCAGGGTGGCCTTGAACTCATGGCGATCTTCCTACCCCCACCTCCCGAGTGCTGGGATTAAAGATGTTCGGCGCCACCACGCCAGCCTGGAGAGGGTTTTGATAATCTTCAGGTTGTAGAAAATACAGTTACAGGGTGGGTGGGTGGGCGCCTCTAAACCCAGAGGCATAGGACGAACTGAACTCTGGCGCCCTCTGGTGGCCGTCTCTAGCATTACCATCACTGGTGCTGGCTCCCTGGGCTGCCCATAGGGAGATGCCTATTACCCAATGGGATGTGCAGGTTCCAGTGTCCACTTACAACCCCATTCCTTGTTCCCAAATGACACCATCAGCAACAGAGTTGGGCCCTGAACCCATAAGGCTCCAATTCCAGGTCCGGAAGTGGGAAGTTAGAGGCCAACCTGCCTGTCCTCTGATCCTTTCCTTCCTGAAGGCCAGATTTTCTGGGTCCTCGTGGAAAGAAAAGGCCTCTACATCTGGTTCAGACCCCCACTGTTCAGCCCTTCTGTCACATGGCCAGAGCCCTGACATCGGCCTCCGAAACAACCAGGCCCAAGGCGGGTGGAACCGTAAAACACCCCAGTGCTTCAGGGCAGGCTGGTTGCACCAAAGTCCACCCCGCCCCCCCCAGTGGTCCAGGTAGCCCTCCCCTCAATAGACACCTCTTGGGAGCCAACGGCGGGCAGTCTCTGCCATCATCTTTAATGGCCAGTGTGGTAGAGGACGCACACAGGTGGACAGGACATAGCAGATGATGGGCACAGAGTGGTCACAAGCTGAGGCCAGGAATGTGGAAGGGCAGGTAGACCCCTCCCTGTGGACAACTGTCTTTGACTGGTGGCCCCAGAGCTAGTTTAGCAGTCTGGCGGGGGAGAGGGGGTCAAGAGCAGACTTCAGCTATCCCTGCATTATAGGGCAGATGGAGAAAACCTAGGGAGGCATGGGCGGGAGGTTAGGACTCACTGGGCTTGGCCCCTGGCCTGTGCCCTAGGAGGGTGTGCGTGGGGGGTAGGTGCATCCTGGCCAGTTCTGTCGCTGTGGACACTGGGAGGTTGATGAAAGCCGAGACCTGTCAATCTTCTGGAATGAGTGATACATGGGGGAGAACGAAGGTCTTAGGGGAGTGAGGCGGGGCACTGGCCCTCTATTCCAAGGCCTCTCATGTCTATGAGGAGGGAGTACCCTGCCCTGAATGGTGACATCAATATTGATGAAGACTATGGAGCTGTGGAAGCAGAGCTTACAGTGAGACTGCGGCCAAGGGGATCTACCATTCTGGCTTTGATTCTGCCCCGCCTCCCACCACCACCACGTTGGCCTGGCTAGTGCTAGGGCCCCTGGACACAGATGGAAGGTAAAGTGTGGGTGTGTGACCAAACACTAACACGAAGCTCAGAAGAGCCCTGGGTGGCGGAGACATTTTCCAGCTACAGTGGGCAGCTAGACCGAGGTGGTCATTAGTGGCTTAGGAGGAGGCCGGGGGAGGGGAGCCCCCCCCCCGCAGGCACTGAGGCAAGGGGTGGGAGGGGGCCTCAGGCTTTGAGGTGACTGGCCCAAGCAGCCCTCCCTAGGCAGTAGGCAGTGCCAGGCCTGCCAGGCGGGCTGTGCTCAGGGGCCAGTGGAGATGGAGCCGTTGGCAGTCGCTGGTTGGAAGCAGCTGCTGTGGGCATCACGGGTGAGGCTGTAAGTGCAGTAGGCCACGGCGGAGCCCAGCGTCAGCCCGGACATGTAGGACACGGTCATGGTGTTTCCTGAGGACAAGACAGACCTGAGTGCTGGGGCAAGGGGTAACCACTGGGGTCACAACTGCCAGTCCCCAGAGCCTAATGTCTTGTGTGAGCAAGTCCCCTCCTGGGACCTGCTGACCCCTCTCTGGGTCTTACTGGAATGCCCCAGGTCTTGCCTGCTTCTCTTTTCTTTTCTTTTCTTTTCTTTTCTTTTTTTTCTTTCTTTCTTTCTTTTCTTTTTTCTTTCTTTCTTTCTTTCTTTCTTTCTTTTTCTTTCTATCTCTCTTTCTTTGTTTCTTTCCTTCCCTCCCTCCCTTCTTCCCTTCCTTCCTTCCTTTCTTTCTTTCTTTCCTTCCCTCCCTCCCTCCCTCCCTCCCTCCCTTCCTTCTTTCTTTTTGTTTTTTTGAGATAGGGTCTCCCTCTAGCCCAGGCTGACCTGGAATTCACTATGTAGTCTCAGCGTGGCCTCAAACTCTCAACGAACTCTTACCTCTGTCTGCTGGTATTAAAGGTGTGTGTCACCATGCCTAACAGCATTTTTTTTTTTTTAAAGACAGGGTTTCAGTCTAGCCCACACTGATCTGGAACTCACCCTGCCCTGTAGTTCAGACTGTCCTCAAACTCAGTGATCCTCCTACCTCAGTCTCCAGAGTGCTGGGATCAAAGATGTGCACCACGCCCAACTCTTTTTTTTTTTTTTTTTTTTCTGTTCTAAGGATTCAACCCATATCCTTGCACATGTTACATAAGGGCTCGGTTTCCCCTGTGAGCCATGTCTGCCAGACCCTCACCGAGGGATTCTAGGCAGGCATCCTGCTACTGAGCCCAGCAGAATGAATGAAACGACTACGAGAATGTCCCCACGTCTATACTGTCCCGGTGCCTTGAGCTCCAGAAGCAGGCGAACTTTGTCCCTTGCTGGTGTTTTGGCTTCTCCAGGCCTCACTTCCCTTGTTTCTTGGGCACTGATCCCAAGCCGTCCCTCAGGTCAACCATCTTACCTGCAAGCTCACGCTGCTTGGGGCTCACTTTGCCAGCTGCCAGGATCATGGGCACACTGCCAAAGTAGCCGCTGCTGACGCCCATGAGCAGCGAGAAGATGCAGGGCCAGGCGGGGTGGCGGAGGGCGGGCATGCCGCTGGGGTAGACGCACAGGATGAAGAGGGGGATGAAGACAACACGCAGGCACGAGCAGGCAAGCAGGTGGGTGCCCCGCCAGTCCACAGGCAGAGCTGCCAGGATCTGCAGGGAGGCGAGGGTAGGTCACCCGCCCAGTTCCCAGAGCCCAGCCCACCTCTCCACCATGGCCTGTGGATTGCACTATGTCCCCAGACAGGTCTTGGTTCTGTACAGCTCAGCCTATGATCCTGGCCCCCTTCAGCTTATTCTGAAAGGGCCACCAAATTCCATGCCTAGTTCTTTTTCCAGTACTGCTGATGGAAGCCAGGGCCTTATGAATGATAGACAGGTGCTCAACCACTGAGCCACACCCCCAGCCCCTCACTGGGGGATTCTAGGCAGGAGTTCTACCACTAAGCCACACCCCCAGCCCCTCACTGGGGGATTCTAGGCAGGAGCTCCACCACTGAGCCACGCCCCCAGCCCCTCACTGGGGGATTCTAGGCAGGTGCTCAACCACTGACCCACGACCCCAGTCCCTCACTGGGGGATTCTAGGCAGGTGCTCTACCACTGAGCCACACCCCCAGCCCCTCACTGGGGATTCTAGGCAGGTGTTCCACCACTAAGCCACACCCCCAGCCCCTCACTGGGGGATTCCAGGCAGGTGTTCTACCACTGAGCCACACCCCCAGCCCCTCACTGGGGGATTCTAGGCAGGTGTTCCACCACTGAGCCACACCCCCAGCCCCTCACTGGGGGATTCTAGGCAGGAGCTCTACCACTGACCCACGCCCCCAGCCCCTCACTGGGGGATTCTAGGCAGGAGCTCTACCACTGAGCCACACCCCCAGCTCCTCACTGGGGGATTCTAGGCAGGAGCTCTACCACTGAGACACACCCCAGCCCCTCACTGGGGGATTCTAGGCAGGAGCTCTACCACTGAGCCACACCCCAGCCCCTCACTGGGGGATTCTAGGCAGGAGCTCTACCACTGAGCCACGCCCCCAGCCCCTCACTGGGGAATTCTAGGCAGGAGCTCTACCACTGAGCCACACCCCCAGCTCCTCACTGGGGGATTCTAGGCAGGAGCTCTACCACTGAGCCACGCCCCAGCCCCTCACTGGGGGATTCTAGGCAGGAGCTCTACCACTGAGACACACCCCAGCCCCTCACTGGGGGATTCTAGGCAGGAGCTCTACCACTGAGCCACGCCCCCAGCCCCTCACTGGGGAATTCTAGGCAGGAGCTCTACCACTGAGACACACCCCAGCCCCTCACTGGGGGATTCTAGGCAGGAGCTCTACCACTGAGCCACACCCCAGCCCCTCACTGAGGGATTCTAGGCAGGAGCTCTACCACTGAGCCACGCCCCAGCCCCTCACTGGGGGATTCTTGGCAGGAGCTCTACCACTGAGCCACGCCCCCAGCCCCTCACTGGGGGATTCTAGGCAGGAGCTCTACCACTGAGCCACGCCCCCAGCCCCTCACTGGGGGATTCTAGGCAGGAGCTCTACCACTGAGCCACGCCCCCAGCCCCTCACTGAGGGATTCTAGGCAGGAGCTCTACCACTGAGCCACGCCCCCAGCCCCTCACTGGGGGATTCTAGGCAGGAGCTCTACCACTGAGCCACGCCCCCAGCCCCTCACTGGGGGATTCTAGGCAGGAGCTCTACCACTGAGCCACACCCCCAGCTCCTCACTGGGGGATTCTAGGCAGGTGCTCTACCACTGACCCACACCTAGAATCCCCAGTGAGGGGCTGGGCTCTGGCTATAGGAACCAAACATGGCATCTTGGCTTCTACTCCAGCTCTGACTACTAACTTCACCTGCAGATGTGGATCTTTCTGTCCCTCTGAGTCACTTCTGGATCCCTTCTTTCTCTCCAGCAGCCTGCACCTATGTCACCCTCAGAGAACCACCCAGGGACCCACTAACTAGTGACAGTAAGGCAGGAGGATGGGGGAGATGCAGACAACACTAGAAAGCCGTCCTGCAGGACCCCACAGGTGCAACACACACCAAGGACAGTGTTAAAGACTGTGACAGTGTATTGCCGACACCCTTCCCAAATGCAACCTCAACCTGGAGGGGACCTCACAGGGGACCCCCTCCCGGCCCCATGGCACCCGGCAGCCCACCTTGCCCACGAAGTCCGACAGGTTGAATACAGCCATGACCAGGATGGGCAGCCACTCGCCCAGCACACAGTGGCGGATCTCGGATTCCAGGCCAGGAAACAGGCACAGTGTGATGAAGTACGTCACGGCGATGGACAGCATGTCGGCCCAGATGACCCGCGCCACCACGTAGCGGTGTAACAGCAAGGCTGGGGAACATGACGTGTCAGAAGGTAACGCCCATGGAAGCCCCACGGTCTTTGGCCTGAGCCAAAGCTGCATGACCAGATGGGCCACTCAGGGGCTTTCCCTCACCTCTGAAGGTGGGCCAGCTTCTCTTGACTTGAGGCCGAGGCACGTCAAAGCGCATATAAGCCCTGCCACTGTTACTGGTCACCTCATGTGCTGGGCTGTCCTTCGGAGACCCACTGCTGGCGAGGGCTGGGGTATGGTGTTCCTGGAAGAAGAGATACAGATGGGGCTTAGCTATTAAGCGCTTGCCTGTGAAGCCTAAGGACCCTGGTTCTAGGCTCAATTCCCCAATACCCACGTAAGCCAGATGCATAAGGTGGCACATGAACCCATTCTCTCTCTCACACACACACTCTCTCTCTCTCTCTTTCTGTCTCTGCCTGTCACTCAAATCAATAAAAATAAACAAAACAAAAAAGAAGAGACACAGATAGGTGATCGCTGCCCAATGGGACCGAGACACTCAGGCAGACATTCGATCAGCGCCTACTTCATGCAGGCACTCTCTTCCTTGTCAAGATATTTCAGACTTCTGTGTCACAGAAACCGTCTCATGAAAATCTTGCTTCCACGTTGTCGAGGACACTGGCATACCCAACCCAAGGAGCAATGGCTCACCTAACCCTGCTTCTTTCCACCGGGTTTGCGGTCCACCTGCCAGCCCTGAGCTCTAGGAAGCAATGCAGAATTGTGGCCGCCAGAGGGCGCCCCAGGATCGCAAGCTGGCTTACCCAACCTGCCTCTGCTCACCCAGGGAGTGGTATGGAGGCCACCCCTAGCGGGGATCAGGTGTCTATTCTGGGCACCCCATGGAGAGGTGCCTCTAAGCTGTGATAGGAGGGAGCACAGCACAGAAGTCCCACACTCTATCTCTGTCTGTCTTCCTTTGAGTTCGTGTTTCCTGGCTGACTCTGAGGCCTCCTTCCATGGGGATCCTGCCACACCCCATGGGTTCCTCTTCTTGACCACAACCACAGTCCAGGGTAGTAGTCACCCTTGGTTTCCCTCCAGAGAGGTCCTGGGCTGAGCCAGCAGGAAGGACTCCTGATCCCTACTCTCCCACGAGGATGTAAATGTTACCTTCCCATATGTGGGGGTGTCACGGCAGACAGACCATGCACACCCCAAGTCAGTAGAAACTAGAGAGAGAGAGAGGGCGCCTCAGAGCACAGATGTGGGATGCCACAGCTCGTGGAGGCCGTAGACCACACATGCATGGTGCCACGAATGGCCAAAGGTTCCCAGGGGTGCCTCAGACCACAGAAGCCATCCCAAGCCCGAGACCACGGGGCCAAGGCTGGGGCCGGGGATGGAGGGCTGGTGAGGAACTCAGGAAGGAGACTCACGTAGCTCACGTCGTGCGGGGGACACAGACCGGGCTGCACTTACAAAGTGGATGTCCCCAGTGGTGACATCGTGGTGCACGCGGTAGCCGGCTCTCCCCGGGCGACTGTCGCGTGGCCGCGTCGTGTAATACAGCACAAAGCGGGTACGGCGTACGAGCAGGTGCAGGAGGAAACACAGCAGCTCCAGGCCCACGGAGACCAGGAAGAAGATGAGGGTGCTGGCACGTTCATCTGGCAGCAGCAGCTTGGTGAGGATGCGGCTCAGAGAGATCATCACCCCAGCCGTGCCTGCAGAGAGGCGGGGATGACCAGGGCCAGGGCCAGGGGCCTCCATCCAATCTATGGACTCAGCCCTACCCCGGTGAGTGCCACTGTGCTCCGTCCACTGCCCTCACCCACTGCATGCTGTCCTTCACTCCTGCCCCAGGAAGCCCCACTCACTCCAGCCTACCCACTGCCCTGACCCCACCCCGCCGAGGAGTCCCACCCACTCCATCCTGTCCATGGCCCTAGCTGTCTCCACTCAGCCCCTTCTACCCTATCCTGCCCATGGCCCCACACCCACACCGTTGTGTCCCACCCACACCACCCTGTCCATTTCCCTAGCCCATGGCATGTATCTAATCACTCTTCGAGCCCCACCTCATCCTGCCCATAGTCCTGCTCCACGGAGTCTGCCTGTTCCATCTTATCTACTCTCCCAACCCCACACCACTGAGCCCTCCTACCCTGGGCTGTGCTGTGCAAGCCCCAGCCCTGCCTCACTGAGTCCCATCCACTGACCCAGCTCACTGCCTGCTGTCCACCACTCCTGGCCCCCTGAGCTCCGCTCAGTCCATCCTGTACACTGGCCTCTCTCCCAGTCCTGCCCTAGCCCACCATTTAAAGGGCCCCTCATCCCAGCTGACTCTAATCTCACTGTCCCCCAACTCCAGGCTCCCAATCTGTCCATCCAGCCATTCCCAGCCACTCCCCCCACCCACTCTCAGGAACTGGCTCCAGGGGCTGGGTACACCCCCACAGACTCGCCGCACTCTGCTGCCCTCTCATGCACCCCAGAATGGGTCCCTCAGCTCCTGCTGGGTGCCCTGTATTGTCCAGACAAGCCACTGAAACACAACAGTGCTGAGGGATACCGGCTGGGGTGGAGGTGGGGCGAGACAGAGCATCCCGTCCTGGGAGGGGACAGATAAGCCAGGGGTCCACAGGACACCGGACATGAGCTAGCAAGAGCCATATGTCCATGTGTGAGAGGCTGAGAGGACCCCAGGTCAGGTCCTGGCACCTAGAGGAAGGCCATGGGTTCAGGGGAAGTGGGGGTTTTGCCCACTGGGCAATGTGAGGCAAAGCTAATCACTGGCCGTGAAAGCTCGCCAGGGTGGGCAGGGCTGAGTAAGTCTTTCTGGAGGGGGGTCCTTGGCTATATACCCACTCCACTCCCATCAGCTCACCAGCACCAGCACCAGTACCATCATAGCAGCCCAGCCTCACACATCCCACCATTCAATCTACCAGCTTGCAACAACCGATGTGCCCAGCCATCTTCCATAAACCAGGGTTCTAAGTGATACAGCCCGAAGCTCTCGGGGCATCTGGTCGACCTTAGTGCATAGTAGCGGGCTATAGAATGCTGCCAAAGGGGAGAGGTAAAGAGCAGCCCCTGGGGAGTGTCCTGCTGGGCTCAGCTTCCTGCCCGACTGTGACCCACTATGGAACAATGGAAGGAAGACAAGACCGTGCAGGGAAAGGTGCTTCCAAGCACAGGGTTGATGCCTGAGAGAGGGAAGTGGCAGGACTAGAGAAGCCTGACCACAAGGCCCAGACCCTGGAGTGAAGGGGACAGGTTCCGACTCTGCCTGGAGGACCAGTCCACATGACTTCGAGGACTGAGCACTGAGTCTGGCTTCAGCAAAGGGTAATGTTCATCAAACACAGCCACTGGGAAGTGGCTTGGGAGACGTGTGTTTGAAAATTGGGGGTGCTAAGCAGGAATGGGGACACAGGGCTCCAAGGAGAACTTGGTGCTGGTGGCACCTGATTTCATGAGCGGGGTCACCCCAACACACACACACACACACACACACACACAGGAGCCGAAAATGCACCCGCCTCCAGGCTCACAGGCATGCGACACTCCCATCACATGTGCTCCTCACACCCCAAAGGAACATAGTTTAGAATCATGGCACACACGTGTGCATGTGCCCCCCCCACTTGGGGGTTCCTCTCTCTTGGTGCCAGAGTCATCATCCCCAACCCATCATCCCCAGAGCTCGTGAACCCTCCTCCCCATCCAACACACACTGTGGGAGGGTCCCCAGAGGGCCACCCTTTTGGGGGTCTCAATACTCACTTTCCCCTGTCATCACTCCCTGCGTGTATCTCTTGGGCAGCAGTCCCGTGTACCCATAGAAGCTAGATTGCTGCACTTAAGAGAGAGAGGGGGGAAACAGTGAGACACCATTTGTCACTGGCCGCCGTGCACAAGCAAAAGTGTGGGGGGAACATCCGGCGTTGCATTAGCGGACAAGGATTCACAAAGGGATGTTAGCACCATGACGGCAGCCAGGTTTGACAGGATCATGTGGCAGCACGTGGAAGAAACCGTGCTGTCCCAAACACACAGTCCGTCCATTTCCTTGTCCTTACGGGCCAGAGTCACTGGTGAGCCCTGCTGATGGAATGGGGACAGGAATGCTGCGCTTCTGGAAGAGCAGTGGCAAACTACCCACTTCTGATGGGGTTGGACCTACTTTAAGAGCATAGGACCATCAGGTATGGGGGTGCACACCTAGAATCCTAGCACTCGGGGGATGGAGGCAAGAGGATCAGCAGTTCTAGGTCATCCTCTGAGACACAGTGAGTTTGGAGTCAACCTGGGCTCAAGGAGACCCTGTCTCCAAAAAATAGTGATGAAGGCTGGAGAGATGGCTTAGTGGTTAAGGCGCTGCCTGCTAAGCCTAAGAACGCTGGTTCCAATCTCCAGGTCCCACATTTAGCCAGAGGCAGTGAGGCAAGGGTGCAATGCCACACTTGACCACAACAGGGTGCACGTGTCTAGAGTTCGTTCACAGCGGCTGAGAGGCTGCTGGTGCACCCATTCTCTGTCTTCCTCTCCCTCTCTCTCTCTCTCTCTCTCCAAAAAATAAAATAAAGTAAAAAATAAAGTGATGAAAAGATGTTGAAAATTGCACAAAGGGTATGTGTGATCCTACAAATGACAACTGGTGACTTTTTTCTTTTTTCTTTTTGGTTTTTCAAGGTAGGGTCTCCCTCTATCTCAGGCTGACCTGGAATTCAGTAGGTAGTCTCAGGGTGGCCTCGAACTCATGGCGATCCTCCTACCTCTGCCTCCCGAGTGCTGGGATTAAAGGCGTGCGGCTTGACTTTTTTCTTTTTTTGGTGTGTGTTCATGTGTGAGTGTGGGCAGGAATGTGCCACAGCATGTACAGAGGTCACAAGACAACCTCAGGCATGTCCTCACTTTCCATCGTGTATCAGGCAGGGTGTATTGTTTACTATTGCATTTTCCAGATTAGCTGGGCCACAAGCTTCCAGAGGATTCTCTTTGCTCCACCCTACTTCTTGCCGTAGGCACCCTGGGATTACAGCATCAGGTTTAGAGTGCATTTGGGGATCTAAACTCAGGCACTAGTTCCCTTTATCCTAGCCCCCCCCCAGTGGTGAAATTTAAGTAAGCATTGTAGCTCATATAATAGTATTATGTCAGCATGGATTTTGGAAACTGTGATGTGATTATAGAAGAAATATCTAGGGGCTGCAGAGATGGCTCCGTGGTTGAGGTGCTTGCCTAAAAAGCCAAAGGACCCAGGTTCAATTCCCCAGGACCCACATAAGCCAGATGCACAAGGTGATGCATGTGTCTGGAGTTTATTTGCAGTGGCTGATGGCCCTGACACACATTCTCTCTCTCTTTCTGCCTCTTTCTCTCTCAAATAAATAAAATAAAAAGAAGTTAAGAAAGCTGGGCACAGTGGTGTATATCTTTAGCCCCTGCACTTGGGAGGCAGAGGTAGACGGATTGCTGAGAGTCTGAGGCCAGTTACAAGAGTGAATTCCAGGTTAGCCTGGGCTAGAGTGAGACCCTGTCTTAAAAAAAGAAAACAAGCCGGGCGTGGTGGCTCATGCCTTTAATCCCAGCACTGGGGAGGCAGAGGTAGGAGGATCGCCAAGAGTTTGAGGTCACCCTGAGACTACAGAGTTAATTCCAGGTCAGCCTGGACCAGAGTGAAACCCTACCTAGCAAAACCAAAAAAAAAAAAAAAAAAAAAGAAAGAAAACAAAAGCCAGATGTGGTGGCACACGCCTTTAATCCCAGCACTCGGGAGGCAGAGGTAGGAGGATCACTGAGAGTTCAAGGCCACCCTGAGACTACATAGTGAATTCCAGGTCAACCTGAGCTAGAGTGAAACTCAAAAAAAAAAAAAAACAAAGAAGAAAGAAGGAAGGAAGGAAGGAAGGAAGGAAGGAAGGAGGGAGGAGGGGAGGGGGGAGGGAGGGAGGGAGGGAGGGAAGGAAGGAAGGAAGGAAGGAAGGAAGGAAGGAAGGGAGGAAAGAAAGAAGGAAAGAAAGAAAAAAGAAAGAACCTTAGTTGAGCATGCTGGCTCATGCTTTTATTTATTTATTAGAATTTTAAAAATATATTAGAATCTTTTATTTTTTATTTTCAAGCAGAGAGAGAGAGAAGAGAGGCACGCAGAGAGAATGGGCACTCCAGGGTCTTTAGCTGCTGCAAATTAAGTCCAGATACATGCAC